>JAGXJF010000040.1:0-337901 GCA_019208055.1 Stipa capillata | reverse complement strand
GTGTATTTGTGTTTTTTTTGATTGCTTTGGTTTTTCTTGTGTCTTGTATTAGATGGTTTTGTGTATTTGTTGTTCATGTATTTTGGCGACTCATACTTTTTTTGGCTTTTTTTGTTCTTTATTTTTGTTTTTGCGGTTTTTTTTTTTTTTTTTTTTGGTTTTGTTTCTTATTTTTTCCCTTTTTGTTTCGTTTCGTTCTTGAATTTTTTTCTTGCTTTTTCCTTTTTCTTTTTTTTTTCTTTTTTGGTCTGCTTTTCTATCTTTTTTATCTTTTCCTGTTTTTTTTCTTATTTTTTTCTTTTTTTTGTTCATTTTTCCTTCTTTTCTTTTCCTTTTTGTTTTCATCTGTTTTTTCTTTTATTTCCATTTTTTTATCTCTCTTCATCTCTTTTCTCTTTTTCTCCAAAGGTGCCATCATCATATGATGATGATGTGATAACCAGGTGAATAGGAAAAGGAAAAGAAAGGGTGGCATAGATATAGACAGTATGTTGTAGTACTTGTAATTTTCTGTGTCGTATATATACCAAGCAGAGTTCACGTGTACCCTAGGTTGTAGAGCAGTATCTCATCCCACTTGAGTAAGACTAAGGGATGAAGCATATCATTGTTTGAAAAAGACTAGCAACTATGCCCTTTATGGTATGTCTTTTACAATCTGTAATAGGAGTTTTCAGTGATGGAAGATTGTGAGAAGACTAGACGTAGAGCTAAACTCAAATCACATAAGCTCATTATCAAGCAAACACACCAACACAAGGAAAGCAACAGCACAACTTGAGCAAAGTGCAGACAAAGCACGGCAAATGCATTGAAAGCAAGATCACAACAAAAAGCACTATGACGACTTATGAGCAAACTACATACACAGCTACTTTCGAACAAGTAGGTCAGAACAGCATTCTGTTGCACAAAATATACATGAGCAGCACATACAACTACCAACTGAGCCTAGGAGTCAAACACATAATTATACGAGGGTGTCTAAAGCACAACACAGGATACATGGATAAACGCTTTACCGTAGTGGATCACTTCAGTGCCAGCTAGGAGGTCCGCCTAGCAGTAGAGCAGCAACCTTATGGGCATGATACAAAAAATTTCAGTATACACATGTCGCGTGGTTCATAATTCTAAAACAAAACTGGATGACGAAGAGGATAACAAGGTTGTCACGGAGGAACCTTGCAGGTCCAACGTTATATGTCACTCTTCAGTCCTACCAGTTTGCCTATTTATTGAGAAACCACCATCACCCGTGTCTAAACTACAACGGTGCTCTCCACAGGCTGCCTTTGAGTAGCCTATCACTCAGCTCTTCAATGCATTAACACCAGTCTGTAGTCGGGCAACAATACTCGGTAGAAGAGAGGCAAATGTGCCAAGGACAAAGCACTTGCACTTCATATGTTTTAGACTCCTCGCGTCTTCAAGTGGCAAATTGCTGGATGATCTCTAGCAAAGGCCAAGACAGTAGCGTCCTGAAACCATCTATAGTTGATGATGAATCGTATCTGCTCAGAAATGAACTAGCAGCAAAGCTCTATAGTGGTGTACTGCCGTGTGATCAACAATGGTAGGTTCCTGTCCCACTTCATTCTTGTTCTCTTTTTCCACATCCCCGCCGGCACCATAATGGCTTTTTTGATCCTTCAGCTCGCTTGCTCAGTGTCCATCTTTCAGTATTCACCAGAAGATATGACTTTTCATCATCTTTTTTTGCATACGCTTCAGCTGCCAAGTGACCTCAATGAGAATATCTGAAGCCTCCACGTTGTCAGCTGTCTTAACTTTGTTGCCCGCTCACGCAACACTTGTAGCACCTCTTTGCCCACTCTATACAATTCTGCAGCAAACATCTTTCACGTTCTGTGTGCCTAAAATCACAAACATATATTGTTTAGCAAATAAATACAGTTTTTCATCACAAAAGAAAATGAATGCGGAACGTCAACAACAGAGAGTGTCAAATAAACTATCTGAGCACACACCTGCCTTTCTGAAACAGAATGCACCAGCATGCAATGCCAATGACAGCAGGAACAATGCCTCAATGCTCCGCCAACTTAGTGAAACCCTTCACAGGATAGTGCCTCATTTTGTCTGGGCCATGGGGTGGCTCCCATATAGCAAAACCTAGCTGCATAGCACATCCGAGCACTGAGTCACGATTGACCAAAGAATATAATGTAAGTAGAAGTGTTAATTAGAGCAAGCATCAACCAGGTTTCCTCTTGTGCTGCTGTCCTCACGCTGACCTGTACCGCTATATCGAGATCATCAGAGCTAATGATATACAGTATGTTTGAAGGAAGCTTTCATATCCATGCATTTCAGATATATCCATCAACACACGCGCTACAGTGAACCGCCACGAAACAATATCAAACAAGCAATTGCAATGACTTGAAACCATTAGAACTGCAAGTTGACGGTATAAAAGAAATCAGATGTATGCATACTCTAGTCACTATGCAATGATACCACAACTCAATATTTTCTCTGACCTTTTCTCAGCAATATATAAAATCAAATCGATGCAACATGGACCGCCAAATAGTATGCTCCCAAGAATGAAATGTTGATTCCGGTATAACCTTCCAAGGATTTTGCAACACCAGTGAAATTCTTTGCAATCAAATTGTGCAATCCTCTCCCGCCCAGATTGGGTATAATACCTATGTTGATTCCTAGACTGACAGCAGCACCAACAGCAATTAACACAAAATCTACTTACAGCCGTATCAGTGAACTTCCCTGTGTTGTACCCGCCCGAGACCATGATATAACAAAATGTCAACACGAATACACGAAATCCGTACTCATACGGCTTCATTTTGGGGTGCAGCTTTGCCAAGTTTTTGGCAAAACCTAACAGTCAAAAACGTAAACCAAAACACTACAAGTTAGATACATTCATAGGTCAAAACAATATAACATGCACCAGGAAATGACCTCAGCATGCCCAAATGCTTACCAACAACAAAGGTGCTCATCAAATAAGAATCACTTCCTCCAATTTCCCCAGGTTTTTTGGACAATTCGGCAACTGCTAGAGCAAGCCCTCCTTGCAGTAAGTGTTCCCAATCCCCTATTAAAACCTTTGCTTAATGTTGCACCTGCATTAACAGTGGACCATATTAATTAAGGATAATAAATAATTTTTGCAGGTGTACACACCATGAAATTTAGCGTTTTTAAATAAACAGAGCTTTATTCAGTGAGACCCAGGTATGATAAATAGTAAAATATATTTATGTTTGATACTTTCTGCATCAAAATGGTATCACCGCAGACCAGAAAATTACAGGAAAAAGAAATAGCCTTCTCCTGTCGTTAATAACTGCAGGTGGCCAATAGCAACTTCGGCCAATGTTAGTTTTTTCCTCCCAAATAACCATTCACTTCTCCACTGTTCATCTGATGTCTACAACCGGTCCTAGAGCAAAGGGTTTAAACAGTTCAACTGCAGGTGACTAACAGCATCTTCAGTCAATGCTAGTTCTTCTCCTCCAACCAACATTCACTTCTTTAGTCATGTGTGTCTCTACCTTTCATAAGTCTACAACTGGTCCGAGATCAACACGGTCCCAATTAAATCTCGAGCAATAAAATTTAGTGGTACTTTCCATCACTCATAAATAGATTGATGACGCTTTAAAAAGGAAAGAAAGAAAGAAAGCAACTGGCTCAGATTCTAAGAAGTGGTGGCCCAGAACCACTGGAAATATGGATCTAAAAAGATCTAAACATCCCAGCACACACATCATTAAAAAAATAAGGAATCTGGAAGTGAATCAATATAAATTTCACAAACAACACTATGTTAATCTATCTATCACCAGGTATTCTCCAATTTCAATAGCTGCACCGCACGTCTCTCGCTACAACAACAATAATGGAAGATCAACAGACAAGTTCCACCTTTTCCCTTAGCAATAGAATATCTCGCTCTCAATGCTTTCCCTCTCCACATCACTGAGAACATAGACTTTCCAGATTCGTCTGTTCTTCATTGCAAAGGGCATAGTAGCCTATAATAATAGCACTCAAGCCAGCCAGATGCGTGTTCTTCACTGCAACAGCAACTGCCGATCCGCAAATCAGATCAGAATTGCAAGAAAATGTTTACCCTCAATTAACCTGGCCATGCTCCAGCACTGATGCATCAGGACATAGAGCAACGAAAAGAGTCCATCTTTAGCATAAAAAATTCATTGTGAGATCAACACGCACGCAGAAGGTTCAAGAAAGAGAAGAACTTTGCCCCGAATCGTCGAACCAAGAACGGCACAGTAAACAAATCGTCGCAAGCCCCGACAATTAACCTAGGAATACAATGAAGCGGAGGGGAACGGAAGGGGAAGAAGCAGCGCGGATTGGATTTGGTGCGTACCAATGCTGAACTCGAAGACGACAACGACGGTGAGGATCGCCCAGACGGAGTGGCTGACGATGTCGCGGGGCTCGCGGAGGAAGACGAGCAGCGAGATGAGCGCGAGCGCGACGCCGACCTTGGCCGCGAACACGGGCTTCCGCGGGTCGGCCCGCGCGAACGCCCACATCTCCGCCGCGCCGGCGCCCAGCGCGCCCCACCCGGCCGCGCCACCGCGGCGCCGGCGCGCAGGAGCGGGCCCTCCTTCGGCAGCCGCCCCTCCCCCTCGCCGCCGCCGCTGTCCTGGGAGCCCCACGCCGACGAGAGCAGCGGCACGTCCCGCCCACCGCCCCGCTGGTCCTCCAGGGTCGACCATAGCGACCCCAGCTGCGCCGGCGGCACCGGCGCGAGGCCCCCGCCCGCGGCGGCCATGGGTGCGTGGGTGGATCTGCGGAAGGTTTTAGAAGGTTCCGGGATCGTTCGCGCGCGCGCGGTGTGGCGGGGTTTGGATGAGGGGGACGACGGTGCCTTCTTTTTTGGAATGTTTTGGGTTGGCTTCTTCGCTTTCTTGTGCTGCGGACTGGTCGTGGCGCCGTGCTGTTGGAGCGGTGGCTAGCTGCTGCGCGACGCGAAAAGTTGCAGTCTTGCAGACGAGACGAAACAGCAATGGGGGCAGCAGAGAGCACGGCTGCTATGTCTGCGAGCGTGATGCGATCCGCGCTCCCCTGTCCCAAAGACCAGATAAGCTCTGCTCTGGTGTGATTCACGCCCTTGCGTGCGTGCGTTAGATCCATCCAACCATGTCATGTCGCCGTTGCATTGCGTTCCGCTGCCCCCACTAAAATGGTACACTCCTACTTACTCAAGGATCAATCAGAGCTAAAACGAAGTGTTCCTTTTTTTTCTTCTTTCTGTTTTGAGATTTCAGAACGGAAGTGTTTGAAGCCGATTTCTCTTTGGGTTCCTTCCACACTTTTCTTGTTCCTTTTTTCAGATCGATTGTTTTTTGTTAGTGCTCGTAGCACATTTCATTTATATTTTCCGCTTGCTTGCCAAGGCTATCAAGCCTCATGTCAAAAAATATGGAAGATTGTTTCAAGTCAGCTGCCCGAGAGGCTACATCAACGAAGTTTTCTGCAAAAGAAACTTCATTAGGATCTTGCAGAACATTTCGCGCGTTGATGTCTCAACAGTTCGGTAGCGCGCTGCCTTTGTCCGTCGCGTCAGGGCATCCTACATGACTAAATAATACAGTATATTCCAGTTTGCTCAAATTGTGAGCAGCGACATAATGCTTGGCCCTCTAAAAGAGACAACCAACCATGCCTTTGTTCAAAGGTTATACGAAAAGGTCTATATAATTCTCTCATGTTTAGTGTCCGGTGCGCATAACTCTCTTAACTTTAAATCAGATATTTCACACTCTCAACTTTTAAAACCGATGCACTTAACATTTCAAGGTGGTTCTGCTGAGTGGTACCCTATTAATCAGCTCAACTTTCCAAGCAAGTATGTTCTTTTGCCTAATTTGTCATGCATATTGGCAAAAACTTCTTGGAATTTAGCTTCTCATTAAAGTCAATCATGCAAGCACTAAAATGAGAAAGAACATTTGAGTCATTGTGACGATTCAACTGCTTGATTGCATTTTACATTATATTCCAAGTGCATAAACCATGCCATGCTTCTACTGTCTTTTCGGGTTGCAATTTGGACGTAATGCAGCAAGCTTCACGCTTAGCCATACTTCATCTGCTTGGGTGTTTAGTGTGTCGTGACCATGATAAGTGCATTCAAGGTTGGCCACTCCTCCAACTTCCACACTAGACAATTCATAGCGGTTCTGGATCGAATTGCTGGATCATCAACTGTTTTGATTTTAAAAAGCTCGCAGTTAATTTGGACAGGCTTCGTTGCGATTGCATGAACGAGATATTTTTTAGTATTTAGAATATACATTTGTGTTTATTGAATTGCATGTATCAATCAGTTCACCTAAAAGCTCAAGCTAATGAAAAAAGATATGTAATATATTTCAATAGTTTCCTTCAAGTTTAGACTTCTCCTGGCCTTAGGCGTGGGGTCGATCCACGCTAGACAATTCATGAGCGGTTTTAGACCAAATTGGCTCAAGCTAACGAAGAAAGATGGGTAATATATTTTAATACTCTCCTTCATGTCTAGACTCCTTCAGGTCTTGGACGTGGGGTCGATCCACACTAGACAATTCATGAATGGTTTTAGACCGAATTGGCTCAAGCTGATGAAGAAAGATGAGTATTTTAATACTCTCCTTCATGTCTAGACTCCTCCAAGCCTTAGGATTGATGTAGGCCACAACTACTTTTTATTAATAGTGCATTGGTCACGTCTTGAACTCAAGACCTCTGACTCTAAAGCCATACTGAAATGCATATACCAACTAGTTCACCCATAAGCTTAAGCATACGGAGAAATATGTACAATATATTTCAGCAATTTTAAGAACCAAATTATATATCTTATTCGATAGCTTGCTGCATGTTCTTGTCTGGAGGATTCTCGATAGAATGACACATTAGTCCTTTCTTCAAGACTATGGTTCAAAACAAAGAAATATAATGTTTCAAAAGAGATAGTATTCATAGACATGTAAGTCTAAACTATAGCAGTGTATTTTTTTGTGAGTATTGAGAAAAGTTTAAATTTTATATGTTTTTATGGCACTTTGTAGTTCAAAAAAGATGTGGAGTATGGCTTCTTTTTTGCAAGCATGTGGCTTAATCTAACAATTTATAAGAGGGTGAATAAATAATATATAGTTTTTTAAAATGTGTAATTACTCAATAAAAAACTTACGTTTAAAATTATTGATTTAGAAATAATAATTTCATAGTTGACTTAAAAATAGATTTAATAAAACCTAAATTATGTGCGCACTATATATTAAGCTTAACAAGGGCGCCGGCGGAGGCCATATGCTGCCTAGTTGCCTCTTAACATCGCTAGAGATCTTTGTGTGAAACAACCGGCGTCGTTGCATGTACACGACGGCGCACGCGCGTGTGCGTGTGGAGCCGAGCGAGCTGCGTGCGTGGGGTCTGCGTCGCCATCTACTCCACACACCCTCCTCCTTCTAGAACCTCTTCCTCCGGCGAGGCGATGCTCCTCTCGAACTCGAAGCTCCCGAACCCTCCCGGCCCATGGCGCCCCGCATTCGGGAGCCCCCTTCCCCTCCTCCTCGCCCTCTCCCCCGCATCCCGGTGACGCCCTCACCGAGAAGACGGCGCCTCCTGTCGCCTTCCGCGGCCTCCTCCTCCGGCGAGGATCCCTCGCTTCCTCCGGCGACGCGATCTTCCTCCTCCAAGAAGGGGTTAGGTGAGAGCGGGAGGTGGAATGGGAAGGCCGTACCGCCCGGGACGTGCGGGTCCTCCGCCGCCGACCCTGAGAAGCCGCCGCCGCCGCCCCGGTGGACGACGAGGCGGGCGGCGCGCGCCGCGTGGATAAAGGTGGTGTCTTGGGTGCCCAGGAAGGCCAGGAGCGTCGTCCTGCTAAATCTGCTCGCCCTCATATTTGGTACGGACGTATTCGGTGCTCTCCTCCATTGCTAAGTTACATGCTCTGCTGCACGCCATCTGTTTGATGTTATTACAGGGAGAAATGGTGAGGTGATGGATGTAGTCTATCTGTGGTACTGTCTTCTTCTATTGGAAGGGTTTGGGTTATATTAGATATACAACATATTTGTGTATCTGCATTCTAGTCAGCTAATGTACATGGAAACAGGAAACATACCATACCCTAGTATGGCGTATTCACAATTTAATAGTTTTATACTACTGGTGGATCACATTAGATGTTGCATAACATAAAAATGGGTTTTTCAGGTACACTCACGTAATAAATGGTTTGCTTTCGAATGGCTTCTATGTTACTCCCTCTGTCCTATAATGTAAGGCGTATTTTGATTATTTAAGACAAGACTTTGATTAACAATTACTTCGTTGCTTTATGGTTTATGTGACATAAAATTGCTATCATTAGATTTGTATTCAAAAGTAACATATAAACCACATATTAATAGAATAATTGATAGTCAAAGTCTTGTTTTAATCAATCAAAATACGTCTTACATTACGACACAGAGGGAGTATTAGGAAGTTTGCATGTTTGAATACGGAATACGTTCAAATTGTGTGCAAGCTTGTTTTATGATATGCTTTGTTTTGTGTGTTAGTACATGTCTTTAGGCATCCATGTCTTCCATATGTCACACCATGACAATTCTCTTCTTTTTCCTAATTTTGTGTAACCATATATGGACTGGTGTGTTATATTCCTTTAATGCTTACTTAGTAACAGTAGAAGTCCATGCCTGTGCAATCCTTTTACCATTATGTTCCACATATCTTCCCAATTATGTTCCACACTTTGTTACCTGTTTTAAATGTGAAGAGTACTAATAACTACTCCACATCTTGGATTTTTCTCCTACTAATCAGCTCAATTTAATATTTCGTTCTTCAGCAAGCAACATTTCTATTGTTAAAGAGGCGCAGACTATGTTGGATCCTGACCTATTCAATATGTTACGCTTCACTATCGCCGCCATTCCTTTTGTGCCATTCTTGCTAAAGTCACTGAGAGACATGCAAGTATTCATTAGAGGAGTAGAGTTGGGCATTTGGGTAACCTTGGCCTACCTAGCTCAGTCTATTGGGTTAGTTACAGCTGATGCTGGTCGTGCATCTTTCATTTCTGCCCTCACAGTAAGATATGTTCTCATGCTTGGTCCAATAAAATCCTCCCTAGAATATATGTTGTCTGTTCTTTACTCAAACTTGTTCAGGTGATAATTGTCCCTTTCTTGGATGGTATTCTTGGAGCAGAAATACCTGCCTATACATGGCTTGGAGCATTTTTATCAGTTGTTGGGGTTGGTATTCTGGAGTTAAGTGGTTCTCCGCCATGTGTAAGTCGACTATCTACATGGACAGGTCAACAAGTTTGTCTGAACCTTTTTATTTGTCTTATGGCCTATAGTATCTTTGTCAAGATTAGTGTGTCCTACAATTTGAGTTTATATCCTTGCTTCACTGAGTTGGCAATAACTGCACAACTTGCATATAGCATCTTGATTAATGTTGTCTCTCCGTATTGTCGCTAGGTTGGTGATCTTCTGACCCTCTTTAGTGCCTTTTGTTTTGCAATTCATATGCTCAGAACCAAGCATATTGCGAGAAATATGAAGAAAGAGAATTTCCTAGCACTTGTTGGATGTCAGGTTTGTTTTCCGACTAAACCTCAAGCCTTGTCTTGCATGTATCTCGAGTTCTATCCACTTTCTTCTAGATGAGGCAATTTAACAATTGGTGCAAAACCAGGTGCTTGTTTGTAGCTCTTGTGTCAGCAGCCTCGTTCATTGTTAAATCCTTCCTCCAGAATGCGGCAAACTGGAATTTAAAATCACCGACACCAATGGAGTTATTTGGTATGATGGTATCATTTCCTTGGCTAGCAATACTATATACAGGCATGCTCTCAACAACCTTTTGTTTATGGGCAGAGGTTAGTTCTATTCTCATCATATCAATTCTCTTCAGTTGATTTCAATTTTAATTTCTTTTGAGCAATAATGATATTTTGGAGTTTTTTCTTGTCCTCAGGTGGTTGCTATGCGTGATGTATCAGCTACTGAAACTGTGATAATTTATGGTCTGGAACCAGTATGGGGTGCTGCTTTTGCATGGGAAATGCATGGCGAGAGATGGGGCATTACAGGACTTGTTGGAGCTATCTTCATCATAGGTACGGTACTTACCACCTTATCAGTGACATTCTGGATTACAAATTTTCAACGAACAAATTAATGATTAATTATTGTGCAAGACATTAAAGATCCATCATTACAGCAGAATGAGAGGATGATCCTGGTTTTGTTGTTGTATTTCTTCTTTCAGCCGGTAGCTTGATGGTTCAGATACTGGGATCATTTTCCGATATATCTGGGGACGACAGCTACCAGATAAGCAGTTAAATACATAAATTGCAGAAGAACATTGCATTTCTCCACGAATAACTCAGCATATGATAAATCTTTTTTTGCAATCATATGGTAACCACTGGGACCTAATAAGCTGAGCAACCAGCATGACAGCGCAATAAGATCTAACTACAGTTATGGCCAGTAGCACAAGGAAGGGGAGCTCACTGGCTTGATGAAAATGAAGGTGGCTCCATAGTGGCCTGAGCAACTCATGGGTGCAAACCATGTACCATATTCCCTGCACAGAGAGCTAAGAAGAATGGTGGTGTGGATCACTTGAGTCAACAAGCTGATAGGAGTAACTTGATAAAATTTTGTATCTACCACATAATAATACGTAATAACTTTCTTCGTGCTGATTCTGCATCAAGCTTTGTTTTAAAAGCTTCAGGAATATGTTATTGTTCATTGTCATCAGACGCAGAGATAAAATTTACCTCTGTCCGCGAACTATCTGGATCCTGCATATATTCATTTCATCCATGCAACATATGCTGCGTGATCACTCAGTGCTGCATTCATGCAATCGGTTTTCGTTTGGACACCCAATCATCATGAAAAATTCCCATAGAACGGAAACAGTGTTTCAACGTAATATAGATTTTGTGATATCTGTTAACTACGATAAGTTCTAGTCCTACCACCCCTTACGGTGTTACCAACTCACCAGTGCTACCAACACGGTAGCATCGTCAAGAAGTTAAAATTAGAATTTTTTTTTAACAATTTTGACATAAGATGCATCTATGCACACCTAACTGTCAAGAAGTTAAGATTAGAAGAATTTTTTTTTAACAATATTGACGTAAGATGTATCTACGCACAAGACCTAACTGTCAGGACAGCGGCATGATGCCGACTCTGCTCAATAAAATGCGTCACATACCTCTGACCACCATCCATATGACTGTACGCCCCTGGCTGTCCTCTTCAGGCGAGTGTATTCATCAGCATCACGAGGCCAGGAAACCAGAGGTCGGATCACGCAGCCGCTGCTTCACCATTGAGGCCGGCTAGATCACACAGCTCAGGTGGTCTGCAACCGGAACACACACACACTTTCTCCAGGACAACCATAACGCCACCCAACCATGCTACTGTAGGAGTGCAAGAGAGTGTCGACAAGACCAATGCATCCAATAGTACTCATCAAAGCGAGTGAGTGAAAATGTAAAATATATAGAACATGAAGGCTAAGAGTTTGTTATCATCAGGGTGTACTACAGCTTTTTCATTAGTGGTTCCTACTTCCTCCGTTTTTCTTTTTTTGTTACAGGCGTTGATGAGGACAGTGAATACAAAAAAAGAGCGGTAAATCTAATCATATAACAAAGAAACAAACAAGAAGGGTTGATTGTTTAATAGTAGTTGTTGCTGCTGTTGTTGTAGCCGATGTAATTGTTGCGGTACCGCATCCCGTACTGCTCATAGAACGTGTCTCCATAGTTCACGGCCTTGATCTCCACCATCCGCCGCTTGCTGTCCGCCTCCTGGACTGCACCGAAGACGATCTCGTTCGTCGTCTCGCAGCTCTGCTCGTAGAAAGTCTGCGGGCCGGCAGAGTAGTGCCTGTGCTGCTGCAGGTGATACATCTGCTGCTCCGGTTGCTTCCTGTGCTGCTGCAGGTGCTGCTGGTGATACATCTGCTGTTCCGGCTGCTGCTGAGGGCCACGTGCATCCCAACTGCTGAGATAAGGCTGCCCCTGCCGGACGTGGTGGATCTTTTCAGGCTCATTTGTCATGAAGGCGTAGTTCTTCCGAGGGGTTGGTGCTCTTGTGTCCAACGGCGGAGGCGTCTCGTCGTGTGGGACGGCATAGCTTCCTTGCACTGGCCAAGGGTGATGCTGCTGTCTTGTTGGACGCTTCTTTCTGGAAAATATCTCTGACACAGATGATTTTGCTCCTCCAATGAGTTTGCCAATTGAGGTGAAGAACCCCTCTTCGGCTTCCTGTTGCCCGGCTTCATCTTCAGCTGGGATTAGTGGGGGGCGAAGCGAAGGCTTAAATGGCTGTTGATATGGTTGATATGGAGGGATGCTTGCAATGTTGGGTCTTGAAGGAGGAGTTTCAGGTACCTGTATGGTAAAAAATTCATTCCAAAGAAGGAAGCTATAAAGAATATGTATGTTGTTCATCAAAATTCAACTATGGTCTAGACTCTAGAGAGATAACAAAAGTGAATTGTATTGTTTTATTTTATAAGTGCTATTCTTTAGTTATCTGGGTGTCTCCTTGACACCATTTAATTATGATTACTCAAAGAGATGAAATATTTCATTGTCTACGGAAAAAAAAAGTAGCTATCTAGTTTTTAGGCTGTAAAAAGATTTAATTACTTGAACCATTTTCTTATTTGTGCAAAAAGGTTTGCATTTTAAGTTTATGGTACAGGTCTACAAGATCATTATCAACTCCTGAAAATTACCACTCTTATCATATTTCTGGTAGCTTGAGGATAGGTGTGGGACACAATGTGTGAACTCGCGGGGGCCAAAGGACAATGGACACTAGCTCTAGGTAACCAAAGGCTGACGGCAACGTATTCATGCGATGGTCTGTGGGCTGTGGACCTGTGGTCCATTATAGACCTTGCCTAGTCGCCAACTCTGCCATGCTTCCAACATGTGTACATGACGTTTTTCTCATAGTAACAGAAACAGTATGAAGCACTTACCTCTGTTGTTGATACCATTCTCAAAACCCGGTGTTGGAGCAATGCTAGCATGTACCCAAAGAAAACAGCAGCAAAAAGCAAGGCAACTCCTGTGAGCATTCAAACTAAAGTAAATTAGAGTTTGTAGTTTTAGTGGCCATTTTCCTAAATTTTTAGGTCTTTGAGCAGTGAATTTATGACAGCATGGTTCTTAGAACAGCAATTTTCTTTTGGTGAAATAGCACTTAAGGAAAGCTTAAGTGGAACGTACCTAGAGGGAAACCAGCTTCATTCTGATATTCACAGTCATCGAGCTGGAGTGGAATCTCCCGTATTGCTTGGTTTCCTCTATCAATGACCAAGAGGGAACAGCTACTACTGATATAGCGGATTTCAAAATCAGTGGAAAATTTTGCATTGTCGCTCGGTCCATCTATATGTCCACCTCTCATTGATTTCCCCCCAGCAATGGTTGTGACCCCTACATATTATTACTCAACCTGTCACGAATTTCTTCGTTTACAAGTTAGAAATTAAATGATATGCTAGATGATTCCAGAAGAGTCCAACAAATTTTATCTGAATCCAGACTCAATTAGCACAAAGATCTGCAGTTTCTTCTGAAGATAAGTTACTTAATTGAAAAAATATAAGTATGTTAAAAGAATTTGAAAATACAAATGAAAAAGTTAAGAGTGGCTGGGAATTTTCGAAGCAAGCGTATCAACAACATACGATATTTACATTAAAAATATATAACTGTTGTGCATGCAAATCCTTGGTTCAATTCAACACACTCAAAACATATACAATCTCAATAAGCAATTATGATGTCATGGAGTACTGATTTCTCTCTTAGAGAAATTTTAAGAATGGTCATATAATATCTGAAGTCCAATTATGTAAATTCCACTATCCAAGATCACACTCTGAAATCTGAATAGACTACCATGTTGACATCTAGAACTGTGTTTGATCGCAACATTCACCGTGGCAGCTTACCTCGTTCAAATGCAAATTTTGGACGCAAGTGCTAAATAAGTGCTGGAGAAGCTAGTGGAAATCAAAGGGAAAATATAGGATGCTTGGAGACCATACAATACCATGTGCACATACCCTACAATGAAACATTTTAGCTTACCTGTATCACTGATTTTTCTTATTGCCATGTTCATAGCGTCTGCAACATAAATGTTGCCCTTGTCATCCACTGTAAATCCCTTGGGATGGTTCATCTTCGCCTCTCGCAGCCTCCCATCAACATGACCAGATAACCCTTCTAGCGAACCAGCAACAAGCTTTGGTCTGCTATCTGCATGGTTTGATCCATTTTCAAAACATGCAAGAGAAACTGGTAGAAAAGATGAAAAGCCACTATCACTAAATGAAACGCGGATGATAATTTCATCACTCTAGCATGAAAAATTGTTCGAAGGGAGGGCGACCACAGTGTGACTGACATAGAACATATGCTCATACCAAAGTTCGAATGTCAGATTTACACTCTGGGCATGGAAAATTCTTGCGGAAAATTCATACTACATTTCGCCACTAATTTTTGAGACAACAGTCCATGCTCAGTTTGTTCGACTCCTAAATTGTGGAACTAAGGAAAGAAAGGAAGACCCTAATACTCCACAAACAAAGGTAGTGAAAGTGATCAGGTCCATGGCACAGCACGATCACATCATCGATTCACAATTGCAAACTAGAAACTGACAACATTTCGCAATCAAGAACCATGCCCTGAACAAAATCTAGCATGCAACAATCACACATCACCCCCGACCAACCACCCAAACACCTCAAATCATCTAGTTAAACACCAAACTTAGCATAATCCCATGAAGATGGAATCCAAATACACCATCGATCACAACGCGCGGCGCAACCAAACCTGGAAAGGACTGGGAGGAGAAGCAGTTGGGAGTATGAGGGGCATGCTCACTCACATCGGGACAGAGGCAGCTGGACCCTGTAGAGGTTGCTGTTCATGGAGTCGAGGACGAGCAGGTCGCCGGCGGGGGTGACCTCCACGGCGTATGGCTCGATCCCGAGCTTGCTGCCGTCGAACACCGTTTCCAACGCGTACCCGCCCTCGTACTTCACCATGGACCTCCCCGCCGCCGCCGCTGTCGACACCGACCAAAACCGCGTTCAAGAAACCGAGAACCAGCTGAGGGAAGAAACGCTGCAAGATCGCTACCAATTACCCGTCCTGGCGGTGGTCGATTTGAGCGACCACATCTTCTTCACCAGCGCCGACGCCGTGCTGCTCAGGAGCCCGCCCACGACCTCTGCCACCAACCCACACGGATCAGCCCCCAAGAAACCATACCAAACCAAACCAAATAGCGACATCAAGCTTGACAACCAAGAGCTGTTCTTGCTCGCTCACTTGCAGGGTAGGATGACGCGGCGGACGCGGAGCCGACGGCGCTGAGCAGGAGCGCGGCCAGTAGAAGCGCGGCCATGCCTCTCGCTCTTCTTGCCGCTGCCGCCACCTTGTCCTCCATCACCAAGAAGCCGGGAAGCTTGCCGGGGAGAAGGGAGTGCTAGGGGGAATGTGAGGAGGTGGAGGCCATTTAAGGACAAGCAAAGAAGGACCAAGAATCCGGCCTCTTTTGGGTCCCTGCAGTAGTTCTCGCTCTCTGCGAGAAAAAAGGCAAGAAAAGCACAGAGAGAGAGAGAGAGAGAGAGAGAGAGAGGGAGTTAAAGCGAGGAGAGAGACGAGAGAGATACTAGAAACAATGGAGGTGGTGGTGGTGCCGTGGTGGTGTGGCCGTCGCTGCTGCTGCTGCCGCTGTTATTGCTGCTCTCGCCGTCTTGCGCCCGTTCCATCGGTTTTCCGCTCTTTCCGGCTCCGCAGCATTTTCCGTTCTGTTTGGTTTTTCTGTGGTAGGTTTTAGTGCGCTTGCTGAGAGCCAAGGAACGCCACACAGGGATTCTCTACCGGTTCAAGAATCAAGAGCAGTTCTTTCTGTTTTGTATATGCGACCACACGTACAATCAGTTTTTTTTTCTACGCAGTCTTTTTTCTTAGGAGTGTTGCTTTCATAATGAAAATAAATTGTGTTTTGTACGCAGTCTTTTTTTTCCCGAACCGGGATGCATTTTTTTCATAATCTTTACACAATCCATTAAGGTATTTTATACAAGTTTTATATCTTATATATTTTTTTATCATAAATGAGAGAGTTTTATTAATTAAATAAACAGTAATTACAATTTAAACGGATAAGTACAAAAATGCAGGAAGGTGCAGCAGGTCACTAGACCGCAGAGTATATGTTCCTTTTAGCCGATTGTACAAGCTCGTGAGCTACTCTATTACATCCTCTCTTCATATGGGAGATCTTTACCTCATGTAGCAATGCCATCAACCCTTCTCTTCATGGTAGAAATCACATGATTCATCTCTATTGACATCCGTCGATCTAAGGGCACTCACCAGCTAAGTGCGTTCAGACTCAACAATAACAAGCATATTAATACATTCAACTAGAAGTCGGATGCCTTTAACACAAGCCCTTGTCTATGCCTCTCCCGCACTTGAGCAGTGCCATATGTACCTCTAGTGTGAGCGACACTTCACCGCGGCAATTGCAAACAACAATCCCGAGATTCGCTCGCCCAGTCATCATCTCCTTATTGTGTTTTGACAGGCTAGAAGTCGTGTACTCCAGATCATTCTCCTTCTCCTCATCATTGGTGGGAGTGTTGTAGTTGTCTCCCACCGATGAATTGTCGCGTGGTTTGTCCTGCCTTCCACGGCCACACCCTATCCCTTGAATTGTCCGTGGACCAGTCCTATCCTCCATAAAGACCATCATCCGATCACCATACTGGAAAGCAGATGGTTCATGGACACCATCACCACACTCGTTCACAGCATGCCCGATCACCCCACACTCGGTGTAGAATCGAGGTAGCTTTTCATACTTGACACAATACGTGCTCCAAGCCGAACCTTTCGCTAAGGAAACTCTAAGAATCCTAGTTAGGGACTTGTGGATATCCAGGCTTACCCTAACATGTTGAAAATTGCCTCCAGTACTTCCATCAATTGTTCTATCAACACGCAGAACCGTGCCAACCTGCCTTGCAATTTGCTTGCCAATGTTCTTTGTTCACACCACCATCGAGAGGTCATGGATACGGATCCACACTGGCAGTCGCTCCAGCACTAGTTCTGACAGCTTGGAAAAACCGTCATACTCTTCCGTGAGCACCGCCAAATCGTGGAACAACCACGACCCCTCTTCCATCACCTTACACCAGTCCCCAAGGTAATGAAATTTAATCATGAAAGAGGTTTTCCTCAATTGCCTCAAAGCTAACCTCCTTCGCCAAGCCCCATGCAACGCTCATACTCTGCAAGAACATAGCATGGCTGAAGGGCCTCGCCTTGTGAACCCTAGCCAAAACAAGCCATAAAGCCGTCTCCTTAAGTTCCTCCAGCACCTCCCCGAGGATGATATCCCCATCTTCCTCCCCTCGCAAATCTAGCTTCTGCAGGAGTTCGTCCAATGGTTCGTCGCCCATCATATCTCCAAAGCCCTCCATGGATGCTTTGCTCGAAGATGCAACCATGAAACTTCATCAACTGGTCGGAGGCGAACGCTGGCAGTTATTAAGTAGACCCAGGATCCTGCCTACTAGAAGAACTTAGATGAGGAATCTGATTGGAGCTTGATTTTTAGTGGACTCCAGCAGCCTGCCGCTAGAGGAGAGGAAATCCTAACATATGGGCTCGATATTCTAGTTTTATATCGTATACATGTACATGTGATATATAGTATATCCCTCTCTCTCCTCCCTCTTTCTCTATCCTCGAGTAGGAACATGTGTTGCATTGGAGTTGCCACCGTCATACCTGGTCTGGCCACACTGGCCGGCACCGGCTCTGGCTGCCTCAACCCGCATTGTCTCAATCTCTGATTGGCGTCACCATCGGCTCTAGCTGCCATGACCTGTGTCACTTCAATCTCTGGTTAGACCAATTGACTACATGGAAGGGACTCATCGCCATGCGAAAGCCATGTTGGTTTTTGACAGAACGGGTGGTAGATCTAGCCATGTTAATAGCATGAGGTGGGACTGCTCATGTGGCTTAGTGGAATAGTTAGTTCATTGGTTCATGATTTTGTGAGGCTGAAAGGTAAGGTTAGTTTGTCAGAGAAAAATGGGAATTGAGTGCACCCAAAAGGCTGTAAGTTTGAGATAATAAGTCTTGTGAAATTAATTCTTATAACTTATTATTTTGTGATAGTTTGTACATTAAATCTTTGGTTTTTTTCCCCAAATTTACTTTGAGGAATAAGTTGGGCCACAGAAAAGACCGGTAATTGGAACAACACAACTCGCGGGAAAAAGACGATGGACTTGCGGGCCCTTTTATTTCACTTGTTATTTGCTTGTTTGCTTTAGATGTTGCAGAAGTGATTTCGCAAATACAGGGCATCCACATGTAAAACCACCTGTGAAATCAGCCGAGGATGAAAAAATGAATTGTTTTGGGCCGTAAAGTGGACTGTTTTAAATTGAGGGTGTGTTTTGAACTGAATGAATAGTTATATGGATTTTGTTCCCTGTAAAATAAGCTTTGTTTTATAGATGCTACATCTGCTAGTGTTCGGTTAATCCGGAATGTTGATTTTTAGAGTGGACAAATGCAAATTTCATTTTCTTTAAGCACGTAGTATAATATGTAAATGTACACATATACATATACTACCACATGCATATATCATACGACGTCTACTAAAGATTGGAGCTAGTGTAGCTTAAAAACTGACAAAGTCACTCAACCGTTCAGTGCTGTCCGATGGCGACATGTATTCCACAAGCTACAAAGCGTGCGGCCGTGCACATCGATCCAGTGACTACACGCGTACGAAGCAGTACAGGCGATCAGGAGCTTGGTACCACGTTATGCTTACTGGAGTTCAGCCTGCATTCTCATGCCAACATTCTCCCAGATGAATGAATGAATGAATGACGCAGTGCAACATTATATTTGCGCGCTAACGTCACAAGATTCACTCAGATGATCACATCCATATATATATGCATTTCTGTTCATGCGATATGCACCCCCTTTATTTTTCTTCCTTTCAGTTTTTTTTCTTCTTGTTTTCTTTTTTCTGTAGGGCACTAGTGCATGTAAACATGCATGTGACAGCTTCTTCTTTATGGGATCGACAAAGAAGTTTGCTCTAGCGTATGCTCTATTCACTTGCTTTCCTCATGACTTCAACATCACACCACCTCACTAGCAATTAAAGAACAAAGATCAAAGGGGCAGTTGATCGAGGTATCCATGCTTCTATTAAGGAGTAGTTAATCATACGTGTTCTTAAGCTTGGCCCACTTAGGTGCCTTCTGTGTCTAAAGTACATGGGATGCCCTTAATGAGATCTTGACCAACCTAGCTTTGCTACTCCAAAGACCAAAAACTGGAGTACGTTGTTAATTCCCCTTCTTTTAGAATACATTGTTCTTGTTTCTGGTTGTGTGACGATGATCAGGCTAGAATATACCATTTAAAATGCATAAAAAAGGACATGATCCCACTAACAAAGTGTATGGGTTGATCTAATGGTTAGACTGAATTAGGGTGCTCCTTTGCCTTTTCAGCAACCATTGATATGCAATGATAGGAGGAGCACGGTTGAGAGGATCAGATCACATCATGCGGCAGGAAGGGACCGGCCGGACAAAAAAGGGCGCCAAGCATCGTGCCAACAACATAGTCACAGAGGTGTGCAACGCAACGTGTGGAGATGCCATTGGCTTCCATCCTCCTAGATTTTCGGGTCGTTTGTAGGACTACCGGGCCCAGGGGCAGGGTATGATTAAACGTCTTCAGTTTGCTCTTTGTTGGGCCCAGAAGGAAGTGACCGCTAGGGCTTGGATTGAGCAGGCCCATCAAAGAAGAAAAGCGAAAAGGGAGAAGCCATAGACATAAAAGAGAAAGATACATAAGCCAAATATTTTTTTAGTGATAGACGACATAACTTGTTGATAGCGAGACGTCTATAGTTACTTGGTCAATCTTCAAGCTCCACCAGTCCAATCTTCCTTTGTGAGTTCATGCGTGTGATGATATGTGTTTACTACTTGTACTAAATGTTTCTAAAAAGAAAAATGCAAGTTTACCCAAAAAAACAGAAACTCTTAAATACTCATAAATCTTGCCAATGCCAGAATATAATGAGAAAAAACAGCAATGCTCTTATACTTTTATGATGACAAAACATAACTGTTAGCAGGCACAAATCAACTTGAATTTTATGAGTTTTCTTTATTAAAAGATTATAGAATGAGTTTTCTTTCTCAAAATCTTATGAAAACAGTCAGGCCCATATTTCTGACACTGAAATTACTAGATTATTTCTGGAATTGGATTCGACTGCTTTATGTGAAATTTCTACGTGGCCCAAGAAAGAAATAGACTCTTCGACTTTAACCATGGGATTTCCTTTACCCCCTTTAATCATTATACTAGCAATAGGTCTACAGATTTATTTACTGATAGATTCATTAGCTGCAGTGACTTTATCGAGCCTTAATATAAGATCTGGTAAATATTTGTCATGTGACAACCGACATGTACCATTTCACAGCCTCCTCTCACAATGTGCAACAAACAAGTTCAGCTATAACTTATTCAGATTCTAATGCAACATGAACACAAATGCCTAAACACTCAACTCATGCACACGAAAAACTGCTATCTTGATTCTAGCCTGTCCCTCCTACTGCTCTACGCAAATATACAACAAGAAAAACAATGGCAGCAATAGATCAAAAAGCCGAAACAAATATAAGCTCAACACAAGACTTTGCAGAGAGAAAACTATGCACAGTTGTGATTTGCACTTTGTGGCCAACGGTGTCCTGCTTTCATCGATCCTCAAGCTCTTACGTTAGGAGATATACATATACACAGATGTATGAACAACCGAGCACAGTGATGACGTCATATCAGACTTGGCAGACCATCCCTACTTCCAGTGTTGAAGCATGAGGTATGTTAGCTGCGTAGACAGGGCCCCGACTGTTCCTTCTCAGGAACTCGTAGATGAAATTTATCGCGATCCGCTTTACCAGGCTAGACCCGCTCTTCGCCTTCATGTGTGCACGCCCCATGATGAAGGACATGCCTGCCTCTCTCGCCTCCGTCAGCTCCTGCAGCTCCTCGCGCACATCCCTCTCGATCTGTGTGTTCTTCGGGAGCACAAACCTTACCCTCTTTGCCTTCGGTGCTACTGCGTTCTGATTTATCTCCTTATCAGTGGATGATCTTGGTGAATCCGATCCATCAAGCTCGCCATCCTCCTCCTGAAATGGTAGACCTTTACTGACAGAAGCCAGTCTCTCATAGGAATGGCCTGCACCGTCCAGAAAGCCATTTTGGTCACCAGAGTCCCCACAGCGGATGAATTCTGCGATGGTGCAGACTAGGTCCTTCTCAAACTCTCTGTCATCCTTTGGTACATCGCGGTATCCATATCGGACAACCACCCTGTATACTCGATACTGTTTTGGGCCAATGCGACCCACCAAATATCGCTCCTCAGGTTGGACATGAGGTACAGGTACTGATTTAATGCATAGAAAGACCAGAACCTGGTGAAAAATATGTTCGATTGTTATAAGAGTTAGCTAGATGCAGGTACTGGTCCACTAAGACAAATTATTCAGCAGAGTGCACTTGGATAACAGCATAAAGGAATATAGATTGGATATTAGAATAGCATTCCTGTCAATCCTAGAGAACATTGTTATCATCAGAACAAGAGAAGTATGATATGTTACCTGATGAAATGCAGGCAAATTGGTGACAAAGTGAGAGAAAATGGCTGGAATTCCAGACTCAAGCTCTGTATGTATCAAACCAATGCCTCGGACCCGAACAATCCCCAAGGAAGGGCCAAGATTCAAGAGCCAACTTATCGAGACCTTGTTTTCGACATCAAACTCGTACTTCTTTCTGGTACCATAATGCCATACGCACATCACCATCATGAAAATGAAGGAAAGGGTGATGGGTACCCAAGCTCCTTCGCGAAACTTCATAAGGGCTGCTGAGAAGTAGAGAACTTCAATTGCACCGAAGAAAAGAAGAAACCCGAGGGCGAAGACTATGCTCTTGTTCCAGCAAAGAAGTATAACCAGTGACATCAAGCAAGTTGTGACGAGCATAACAGTTATGATCGCCAGCCCTGAACCAAGAAAAAGACACATCAGCTAACAATGTAAAGTTGACCTGAAATTATATATGAAAAATATAGGATAAATACAAAAGGTTTGTATCTTGTGACTGTTCACAGTAAAGAAAATATGCCTGTGCTATCTTGAAACAATCAAACTATGTGCTTACGTAATGTACTTCTATGGTTTTACCTTGTGCATTTGTCAAGTGTTTTGTGTCTCTGAAGCCTATAGTAACAGCCAGGCATAGTATCATCAAGATCCAATTGATCTCCGGTATGTATATCTGGCCATGTACTGTAGAGGATGTATGCAGAATCTTCACCCTAGGGAAGCAATTTAAGGAACAGCACTGCTTGATAATTGAGAACGTGCCAGTTATAACTGCTTGGCTCCCAACTATGGCTGCGAGTATTGCAATCACCAGAACAGGCCATCTGATTTTTTCTAGAAAGAGATTATTGCATAAGTAAACCGGAAAGGGAACTTCTTATAGTCACTAAATGTTTATCCATGAGGATGAAAAGGAAAATATAAAGAGTACCTGGCACTGATACGTAGAATCCAATATGATTGACATTCTCAAAATTGTGATGTGTTGAAATGTAAGCAGCTTGTCCCATATATGCCAGTATGAGGGCTGGGTAAAGTACTGATGTGAAAGCTATCTGTTGGGAGTAAACATACAGGTAAGGGATTTTAGACTTAAATAAGAACGTGCGGTTATGATCAGTTACTTGATCACTCAAGGTAGGCAGCACATGCCAAGTCCTAAGGATTACAAACTTCAGTTATCATGTGGCTTTTGAAGCATTCAAAATTGAAGCAGCATACAAACTGTTAAAAATATAGGTGTCATGAGAACATATGTGTTAATATACACAAGTTAGCCTTAAAATGTCCAAAAACAACAAATATTTTAATATGTATAGTTAATAGTGAACATCATCAAATAGTTCACTAAGAGAATCAAGTTATAGTACAATTAAGTAGGCAATTGAATTGAATCTCGGCTTCATGGACTCTTCCACCTCAAGTATAATTGTATACAAAGCAGATGTTAGTCAAGGGGGAAGTTCCCTCAGCAATACTGCTCACTGTCTTAACAAGCGCTGCCAAAGTAGCTATATTCTTATAGAGTGATTAGGTAGAACACTGGAAATATTTCTTTCTTCATAAGCAAACGAGAGGATATCAGCTTTTATCAATTAACACAACAACTTAAATCAACACATTCTACATATACCAGTGAGCAATGAAAATGTTTAAACTTCAAGCTCCCCATCTATATTTTTTTAATCTTTTCTTGAACGGAGATATTTTCTGTAATGAAAACATGTTTACCACTATGTACTAATTGACCCCTTCAGCCAAACTAAAGTTCAAATTCAACTAATGCTTTTGCTTCAACGGTGTTATCTGATTTCCTTGTTTATCCACATATCTCATAAGCTCTAAATTATCGACCTTATTTTTTTCCTAAACTGTCATTCATTCATTCAAGCAGGAACAGGAAGAACTGGCAAAACAAGACAGAACTGTACAAAGCGGCATGAATACAAGAAAAACTGTACAATACCTCATTATGAAATAAAACAATACCTCATTATGAAATAGAACATATGAGTAGTTTATAGTGAACTGAACTCAAACTCTAATTTGTATTATACTTCTTCCAGTTCGCAAAAAGGTGATGTTTTGGACGTGACTCTAGTCAAAGTATTAAATATTTTACTACCTATATATTTTTAAATATTTATATTGGATACCTGTAAATCATATGTATAAATTTTAATGAGTTTTATAAATATATTATAATAGATATTAGTGGTCAAATATGTGTTTTCGAGACCTTGTCCAAAACGTCAGCTTTTTATCAACTGGAGGGAGTAATTTGTTAAGTGCACAGCATATGAATTTGCACTAGATACCATTGAATTATCCAATACTCAAATTCTTTTCCCACTTTAAATTCATGTGCTTTGGCTATCCAAGTCCTAACAGAAGTATTTATTTTACTCCGTGTATTCCTGAACTAATTCATATACCAACTGCAAGAAAATCTTTAAACAGAGCACCTTTTGTTATGATGATGTGTACAGAAATACTATTTCTAAACATTAATTCAATATGTTTTCTGTTTATCTGGTTAGAGTTACACATGTAATGTAGATGCACCATCTTACTATCATAGAAATTAGAAGTCACTTGTTTCAAATGCAAAGGGATCACAATCCAGGCCATGTCGCAACTGACTATGCAATGTGAACCTCGCTATAAGACACTAATCTCATACCTTGATTGAAGACTGTGAGAAATGTCCAAGGTCCGCATACATAGCTTCAGAGCCTAAGAATTTCAATAGTGTCACAAGGGTCAGCTTATCATCATCATTTATTCAAAATGGCGGAGTCAAACGAAAGCGCAGAAGCTTATTTCTTTCCTTACCAGTTACGCATAGAAGGATCCCACCCAGTGACAGCCAGCCACCTGTTTGTGTCTTCTGGAGAAATTTGTACATGTAATATGGCGAAAGAGCTCGATACACATGTGGATTCCAATGGACGATGTTGTAGATCCCTATGATGCTGATGCAGAGAAGCCACAGGCAAACAATAGGCGCAAAAAGAAAGCCGACCCTGTGTGTGCCATAGTGTTGCAAGGTGAACAACCCCACCAGTATCGCGCATGTTACGGGCAGCAAAATATCTGAAAATCAACATGTCACAACAGAAACACTAGCCATCAGCCGGATATTCAGAAGAAGAAAAAACATCACAACACAAATCGACAAATAATGCTGTAGCTAGAATCAAGTCAATTCTAAGCAACAATCACACATTGCTATTGAGCAATCACAAACACAACTAGTGAAAGCAATTGACCTACATTCGTGCTGCTCATTGTCCATCGACAGCTCGAGCCCGGAAACTGCTGAGATCACTGTAAAAGAGAGCAAGAGACGACATCAGGATCTAACATAACACCAACCAGTGCAATACCAAGAGCGCAACCAAATCTTTTGGGAAGAAGGAGGGCGCGACCAGAGACAGCAGGGGTGAGCACGCCGTCGCCGATGACCATGCACGTCCCGAGCAGCGCGAGCAGCAGCAGCAGCCTCTGCAGGACCTTGTGCCGCTCCAGCGCGGCGCGCACGCTCGAGACGGGCACCGGCGCCGGCGCGCCGGCCCGCCGCCCCGCGGGCTCGTCGCCGCCGCCGGGGAGGAGCCCCGCGCGGACGCGGCGGCATATGAGGGAGTAGAGCGCGAAGGTGCCGCCCTCGCCGTCGTCGTCGGCGCGGAGCACGAGGAACACGTACTTGAGGAGCGGGATGAGGGTCAACGTCCAGAAGACGAGGGAGAGCACGCCGTAGATCTCCTCGTTCCCCGCCGAGTGCTCGATGTCGCCGCCGGCGAAGGCGCTCTTGAACACGTATAGCGGCGACGTCGCCACGTCGCCGTACACAACCCCGAGGCTCTGGTACGCAAGTACCAGTTCCGCCCGCCACGGCTGCAACCAGCGCCAAGAAAACCAAGAAACCACCGTCAACCACACCAAGATCGAATCTTTCACTTCGCATCCCACAGAATCCAAGAATCGCCGCCCCGGACTCACCTTCTTGCGCGCCGCCCTCGCCGCGCCGCGGCCGCTCTCCGCCGCATCCATTCCCGTCCTTGAGCTCTCTCCGTCCGTCGCCCGCACGCGTGTCACGCTGCCAGGCGCGCGCAAGTTGCCACCTTTGCTGCGCCCATACGCGTAGCTCGCGGCGCCGATGTCAGGTTGAGAGCGGAGAAGAGAAGAATTCGGGCAAAGAAGCTATATTTCGGCAAAGATTTCTCGGTTTGGACTTCGGTTGAGAGGGCAACCAGCAGAAGCAAGCCACGCTCACTCCCCTTCTAGTCCCTGCAAGAACAGCTACCAACTCTTGCTTGGTTCTCCGCTTGTTATTACTGCAAAGATTTCTCGGCTTGGACTTCTGCTTATATAGGTGCACAGGTCATCAAGGCCACAACACACGAGAATTTGCCAGATTGCAGAGTGGGGCATCAGGTGGTGTAACCGTATCAGAGACAAGTTGATACGTGGTTGCTCCTTTTAGGCCTTTGCTGCCATGGGTGGCATCTCCTGGCTGTGGTTATCACTGCCAAAGATAGGTTGCTTTTCTCCATACCTGAAACTTCAGGGATTTTATTCCAGCTCATAAGCAAGTTCCAGAGAGCAAAGTACATCCCTGGGTACAGAGAGAGCTTAAGCAAGCTAAGCCAGGGCAAGAGTCCCTGTTGTGATTAACTCCAACACAAGTGGAGATACAAGCACCTACATTATGGAAATTATAACCATCTTGTGCTTGTCTATGAGCAGCTTTGTTGTTCATCCTACTGATTTTAAATTTCTCCCTTATTTCGTTGCTGCTGCTACAGCTACTTCGTTTTCTGCTTTTTCATGTTCGATTGCGATTGATAATTTAGAAAGAAAATACCACTTGTTTGGATTAAGCACCGGTACCTCTTCTTATGCGAAACAGAACCAGAGTTTGGTCAGATATTGTGATGATAAGGTGTATACTTGTATGGTATCAAAAAGAAAATAGATAAATCTTATGGAAAATACCAAAATGACATAACGAACCGATCACGGAAAGAGTTAAAAGATTCGGCAAAGCCGATCAAAATTCCAAGAAAAAACAAGGGACAGTGGCTTACTCACAACAATCTCGGATCTTTAAGCATCTTGGTTCTTGCCCTCTGCAAAAATCAGGTACTCCCTCCATTTTAAAATACATAACGTTTGAGACATGAACGCCAACATGTAATTTGTAACTGATATTTTTTATATGAATATGTAAAAAAAAGTAAAAAAAATTAGAAATGTGAAATATTTTTTATGACAAATCTAATAATTTAAATTTCATTTGATGAGTCTTAATAATCTTTTGTGTATTGACAGTCAAAGTTAGAAAACATTTGATCGCACGCTTCATTCATTTATTTTGAAATGAAAGTAATACTAGAGGACAAACTAGTCTTTAATCTTCTGGAGCGCATCAATTGTTTTTATACAGTAGCAAACCTTGTGTTTAGAATAAATGTCACATATGTTAACATTCTGTACAAGTCGCATCATGCTGATGTCTCCTACTAAGTCATGGTGGTTGAGATTATTGGTTTATAAGCCATTGCTCTCTTTCCTAAGATTAAATTAATATACGATTGTCTTTGCGTACAAATTCCCAACATACACCTAGTAATTAATGGGAAGGCAACTCATGTGCAAGTTCTTGGCATTTACAGATGGTAATCTCTTTGGCATTCTTCTACCAAAGTCAAAGAGGATAAACCGAAGCTCTGCTCGACAAACTGACAGCTCGACTCACCCAACTAATTAAACGAGTCTCTTTCTAAGGTTGCTAACACAGCAGCAGCTTTGTGATAACTTGCCATCCTAAATTAATCCCTGACGCATGACAGGAATTGTTCTCCCGTACGGCTCGTTGAATTGCGATCCAAGCAGCTAGCATAGGGAGATTAGCACGGACACATGCATGCGCCGGTTTGGAAGAAAGACTCTGGAGGCTCGTGTAAAGGATAGCTCTATTTTTTTAAATAGGAATTATCTAGTTGTCTAGAATTTCTTTAACTTTCGATCATTTTTTAAGTCTTTCAATAAATATTCAATCATCATCATTCTCACATCTATTTTACAAACTAAAAGTTACAGTAACTTTAGTATAACTAGCACGGTGTTCCACACAATTACGCGAAAAAATGCCTCTAATATCTTTTATTTTTTGAATTGTACGTGACATTATATTAGTACATGGAATTAAAATTCATATTATGTGTCGTTGATATTAGATCAATAGATATACTTAAAGCTTCAGTAGCTTTCTAATGGCGTGTAAAATTATGACTATCTATTGGTTATGAGATATTAGTAATTAAGGTACACCGATCAATATCGGATAACATTTAGGTATAATTATGACGATCTATCAGTTGTGATCTATTAGTACTAAGGGTCTGTCAGATCAATAGCATTAGATGACATTTAGGTGCTGATGATGAATAGTACGGTTTTCCGCATATTAGGGGTATCCGTATACAGAATCCTGGGACTTTAGGAAGGTACAGCGTACCCGGTAAGGATCCCTGGACAACAAGGTAACCCCTCTTAGGAAGGGAAGACTCCCCTTAAACTAGGAAGTCAATCCCGACGTTTAAGGAGGCCAGAGTCCTACTCGAGCGTAAGTCCACGTCCAGTACGACCCTGGAAACCCCCTATATAAGGATCAGCAATCCCATAGGGGAGGGGGAGGTTCTACAAGTCTTACAGGTCGATCTAGTCGCAGCACCAGCAGCATAGGATCTCAGGAGGCGAAGAAGACCCGCTGCCTCGAAGGAGTCGAGCCCGGCGGTTTAGCCAGATTAGTCTACAATTAGGCCTAGGGTAGCCACTAACATACACCCCCATTGTAAAGTATGTTCTCCGTCAATATATAGCAACAGGACGTAGGGTTATTATCCTGAGGGAGGCCCGAACCTGTATAAAAACAGCTGTCCCCTGCTGTCAGAGCTCCTGGCACTTGGGCCCTAGAGGTCCCTACCCCCCAGTAATCACCACTCCACGAATATCGTAAGATCGCCGATTCACCGATCATCGACAGGTGCAATTATAAAAATTTATCGGCTATGATATGTTTAGGTACAATTATGAAGATCTATTACATGTGATTTGTTTACGTAAATTTATGATGATCTATCAGTTATGGTCTGTTTAGATATAATTATGATGATCTATTATCTATGATACGTTTAGGTATAATTACAAAGAATTATCAGCTGTGATCTGCTTAGTTAATATCTCTTTTATATTATATTATGCTTTTAGTATATAATAGATAAGTTAAAATTATATATATATATATATATATATATATATAGTAGATAGACTGCACGTTTTTAGAACTGTAAATTTAGACTAAATAGTGTGCAACTTTAGGTGATTGAAATTTAAAAAAAGTTATGCAACTAAGAATTAACAAAAATATTTTAGATAATGAAAAAGAACTCTTTCGCTCTCTAGGTCAAAAGGTATCTCGTGCTCTCTGCATCAAAAGATATCTCGTTAGACCAGGAAAAGAGCATCACGAAAATCTGCTTATACCGAAAAGGATAGCTCCAATGGTAATGCTGCATGCATCATCACGATGATTTATGTTGATTGATTGATTGATTTGTTAGGTCTTAGGTAAGTGATGGCTGCATCCGGTTCTTGGCTCAAACAAGCTACGGAAAACGACGACGTGTCTGGCGCCTCTTCTTACTCAATCTTCTAATTAGTTCGCACCATGTCCACAAAACACAAAAGCGAATAACTTCACCGGGTACAGCTTGAAATCACGAAATTCTCATGCTAATTTGGAGCGATCATGAACGAGAAAAACACATATATACGCTACCGAAGCTCTGATATCGGCAGAACAGAAATATACCACCGGCAGCCTCATGTCCTATTTGACTTTGAGTTTACAATTTGAGATTCATATATTATTATCATCTTCACTATAGCACATTCTCATTTTAAACCTTAATAAATTTAATTTTACAGTACCTCAGAGTCTAGAACATGGTGAATGTGACCTGGAGATTCGACTATCACTTAATTGTTAACCATCATTTGATTTTATTTACCGCTACGTTAACATTGATATGCCATTTAACATATAGGAAAATTGTAGCCAAAATTATGTCTTGAGAAAACATGATTAGAGTTTGGTAGAGATCTTTCAATTAAATATACTAGATTGTTAGCCTCTAGTTTAGTTGAAACTTTTAATAGTAAATTTTATCTAATCGTATGTGTTGTTTTCTCTTTTTTTTAGTTTCTTTTATATTCTTTAATGTTGATACACAATTAGACAGCACAACAAGGATATTGTTATTTGACGGCGAATCAACGCATCGAGGTTCAGAGAATGTCATGCAAAGCTATAGACTTCCATACGAATCTATAGCATTCCCTCTTTCATTCCTCCTCAACCGTAAGTGTGTATCTTTTTGTCAATAATTTTTTGAGGACTTTTCCACCAAAAATTAAATCAGCTCTTACCTAAACATTTTATTATATTCTTTCACCCACCTCGTCGATCACTAGTTGTATTATAGTTGTATTATTTGATTAGTGCACTATCATACATCCAGATGTTTCCACACATGCTCATCTTACTTCCATCTACCACATGTCCATCTCATTGATGGCAACGGCAAAGCAGACGTCCTCGTCATCCTCGATCCCACTCTTAACTAAACCTATCACGACCTAATATCCTATGGCACCTAGGCATTGTGTCCAACTTCTGCTATTGGACTCACATGCATTAGAGTGACATGGATGGCCATGCTCCTTCGCGAAAACCTAATCGTCAGTGGTTTCTGTATCGCATTCTTATCAAACTACTCTACTTCTCCTAAAACATTCTCTAGGATTGTATCACTGCCAGCCTCGCCTTGCTGCATCTCACTATCATCATCTATTTGTTTTGCAAACCTCATTGAAAGTGTGATCCCCTGCTACCTTGTTATCGTGTCATGACTTACCTCACGACCTCTACAGCAATGTGTTTATCATAGTATATTCATCAAAAATTATTAAAACATTTTCTCTCACTCACTCTCGTCATAGATTGTCCTTTCTGATTGTTTACCACAATAGAAATGACTTGTAACATACTTGACATGATTTTCTTGTCTAGCACATTCTACTCGTCTCCGTTCTGCTCTTGTTGACCTCTTTGCCTATTGGTAGAAGTAGCTCATACATGTTACATCAGATAATTGTTACGTTGACATTGGTTCTCCATCGCTATATATTGCATGCTATTGATATGGAAATCAAATTGATAATTTATTTTAGTTTTATTCGATGTTTCAGTTTTAGGTGAATTTCATATATAAATCTAACTGCTAATTCTCGTTTAAAATTCTGCTAATTCTCATTTAAAATTAATTCTAAAATTTAGCTATATGGGGAAATAATATTGTATTCTTTATTTGTCTAATATAAATCTAACTGCTACTTTACATTTTTTTAATTTTTAACTTTTATTTTGTATTTCAGATGTATTCTTTATCAACCTAATATATAAATCCAACTACCAATTTATATTTACAATTAATTTCAAATTTTAATTTAAGAAAATTGTAGTCTTTATCCACTTAATAAAAGTTATATGTAATATAAATTTATATAAACAATATGATTCATCTAAACCATTATAGTCTGGACCCAGCACAATCAACGGTGTTAATATTTTAGCGTATGTAGACGCACATGATGTTTTATTTTCTTATTGTTTTAATAATACAATAGATTAATTTTAGTGCCTATATGGCATAGATATGAATTAACATAAACTAAATACAAATCGGTTCATTATAGAGAGTACAATACTACATGGTATAAAGATATAAAATATGTGAATTTTAAGATACGAAATAGGGATGGACGGAAGATGGTTCAGTGCCCACCGGCGAGCCAATCCACATTCTAATCTCATTTGACATACAGCCATTGTGTGATGATCTCTACTCCTTTTGACCAAACGGATGGCTTTGGTAGCCCAACGAGCCATTCGTCCAGCAATCTACAAATTAAATAAAACCAAGAAACAAGAGGGTGAGAGAAGGAATAATTCAAGGTAGCTGTCTGCCTCTGGTGGGGGGAAGAAAATCCGGGTACTGTCAGCTGGCGCAAGCCGGCGGAGGTCGGCGTTGCGTTGCTATCTGCACGTCGCTGTTGCCTGGCAGGCAGCCGCGGCAGCACAGGTGTACGTCTCCTCCAACACGGAAAGGGATATGCCGTACGGGAAGGCGAATATTATGCGTAGCTTTAGGGGCAGGTCTCCATCTCGAGAGTCAAAATCTTCCAAATTTCTTGCAGAAACTTGATGACGCGCGGGGACATTTTGTGTTTGACACAGAGCGTCTAGTTTTGCACTGCGATCGAAGAGAGATGTCGTTTTGCGGTGGTGGATCTGAGCGCAGGGGGGTAAAAGGCGTATTTGGCCCCCTCTCGAGTTCTAATATCGTTTTTGGCCCTCCGCCGGACGCAATGTCAAAAGTGTCACCGCGACGCGTCGGGCAACTGACACGTGGCTAAGTCGCTGGTGGAACCGCGACCAGTGTCGATCGCGCCTCGGACCCGCGACCATCTCCGGGGGGCAAACGCCAGACACCATGACGTTTGGGTCCGCGTGCAAACGCCAGTGCAGACGGCGTTCAGGCTAACGCCACCAACGATGGCGTGTGATCGCGCGAGCTAACGCCAAGGGGCAAAGCTCCGAACGCCAACTCCACTGGCGTTTGCACGCTGGACCTAAACGTCATGATGTCTGGCGTTTACCCCCCGGAGATGATCGCAGGCCTGGGGCGAGACGCGGCCTCCGTCGCGGCTCGGAGGCGCGATCGGCGCTGGTCGTGGTTCCAGCCCGTGACTTAGCCACGTGTCAGTTGCCCAGTGCGTCGCGGTGACACTTTTGACAATGCGTCTGACGGGGGGCCAAAAACGGCATTAGAACTCGGTGGGGGGCCAAATACGCCTTTTTTTCCAGCGCAGGGTGTAATTGGATTGGATATGGACGATTGCTTGTTCCATCGTATTTCTTTTCCATCGTTTTCTCTAGTTGGAGTCGGATATGGGACGTCCCGTACATCCATTTTCTTCTTCCATTTGCATTGAAATAGGCCGGACGGGCTGAAATTATCCGCTCCGTGGTGCAACACGAGCTTATACGGACGAACTATCGCTCATCATCTATTCTATCTACATCGTATTTTTCTCCTAGTTAGAATAGGACACGGAGAGTTACTGATATCCATTTCTCCCTTGCATGTCCGCTCGAATTTTATCCGACGACGCAGGCAGCACCCGAAGAGGGCAAAGATATATCAGTATTCCATATGTATCTTCAAAACCTCTCTTTTTGGGGGAGGATCGATTGCTTTATTACGGAGTGACAGTCAAAGGTACATTGCCGGCGTCCCGTGGCTGAAAGACCAAACGTGACGACCCGGAGTAAGTGATAAAGCAAACAAACTAGATTATGAGCTTCAACATTGCAATTCTTATCTCATGGCATACTTGCACCTCTTAAAAAAGCTCCATCCTTTCTGTGATCTCCGTCGACGGCACCGAGCTATAACCACAAAAGCTACCCCATTAGAATGTTTTGGACTACCGGCTGACAGTCCGACACGATCATAACCTTCCATGCATCCATATGTCGGGCCAAAGCTAAAGCTCCGCGGCAAGCGAGAGCTTCCAAAGTCGTCGGGTCAGACGTGCCCTCAAGAACTGCCGCTGATGTACTTTGGGGGTTCTTTTGGAACCTCTGGAAGAGGTCCAGAGAGTTATCTGTTTGATCTGGACTCTTTGAGTCATCTTCATTTGGACAATGTGAAGGAAAACCTAACTTTTTTGTCTTGAGTACCAAACTCATCCAAATCCTCCGAGGAAGCTAGCTGGTTCTCTGACTGCTAAGTCTTGAATCTTCGGACACTTCGAGTGTGAATTGCATGGAGCCTCCGAACCAAGATTTCTTCTTTGGATAGAAGATTGTTTTCTATCTGGTCCCTCCAAATGTATCTTGTCCGGACCCTCCGGTACCAGAATACCTTTGAACTTTGTAACATTCAGAACCTCCTGGTTGGAGTGGTGTCAAGCCCAAACAGCTTAAACTGACCTTTTTTTAATTATCTTAGAGCAGTCAAGTTGTTCGGAGTCTTTAGGCAGTACAAAAAGTTGCATAACAGCTAGTTTTTAAGAGATGTTTATGATTACACCCACCCATTCCAGCTAAGATTCTCTCTTGCTCGCTCATTCCTTTGCTCCTACCATTTGAGATCTTCTCCTCCTCATTTCTAAGTGTTATTTTTTGATATGGAAGAAAAAAAGGAAACTGTTGGATCTAGTTCAGCATCTAATAAGAGATCTTCAAACCGGTTTCTCTTATTACTCTTGGAGTTTGGTACTTCCTATACGGTTAGGAGTTCTTGGAGAGCATTCAAGAAAGTTGTGAATCGTCCAAAGCGTGTGTGAAGGTTAGAGCTCGTCTACCGCAAGTAAGAGCTACCAAGAATAGATGGAGACTTCGTATCAGCAAATCTCTTGAGGTAAGAGCACGTTTTGGTGTCGGCTTTGGTCGTTGGACCAAGTTTGCTCAACAAAAATGTAGAACTTTGCCAAATGTCCGAACTTCGACAATAAATCTTTATGTCTCTGAGTGTTTGCAATTTCGCATCTTCTCACTCACATTTTTTATACTAGCATACATAGATTGCTTTTAGTTTCGATTAGAACTAAATCTTCAAAAGAATCTATTCACCCCACCCCTCCCGCAGAGGTCATCCTCGATCCTTAAGACAGTGTACTGTTGATAAGCAGTATGCGTGGAGATAATAGTATATGTGCGTTATTTAATATCCATGTGCTCATGATATCAATCATACAAAATTAAATTAAATTTTCTTAAACACTTCAAGATGGACCGCTTAAGTTAATAATTTTCCTAACTTTTCAGTTAAGAAGTTTCTAATTTTGACAAAAGAAGTGCACAATGTTTTATCGCTCTACACGTTAATTTAGAACTTGATCAAGTGCTTCTTCCGGATGACTAGTTTCGGTCGTGTCCACGATTGGATCAATTGAGTGTAAGTGTAAGTATGTAGCAGAGTGTGCCATTAGGTGCCTTCGTGAAGCATAAGCTTGCGTCAAACTCCATCACGATGAACATGATTTTTATTCTGCTTGCTTTACTATTACGATCTCAAGTTACTTGAAAAGATGGGCAGTGTTTGAAATTTAAATAAAACTCCAAACTTTTTGTGATATGAATTAAAGAATTTTTGTTTAAGAAACCGTTGTTTTCTATATCAATAGCTCCCAGAGCATATGTTATGACAGACTCGTAGATAAATTAATATCAATTCTCGACCCTCTTATGACAAAATCAGTCTCTGTCCCTACTCCTGGCAGTCCAAATTACCCATAGAGTGATCAAAATCGTTATAACTATTGGTCGATATCACTTAAGACTTCTTTAGATTGAAGGATTTACCGAGAAGACGACGGACTTCTCTGAATGGCAAGCCCAACTATCTTCCTGCACCCTGATGCTCAATGGAATTGTGCGAATCACATCCACATCGATAGGATAGAGATGCTCATTAGCTTTTGCATGTCCCACTCGTATCGGCAGGACCCTGTTCAGCCAAAAATGGTCCAGCAAGAAACCATGGATCAAACCACATCACACGCTACACGGCCATCTACAACAGGCTTTGGCCCAGCTTACACATACTGGGGTAGCTAATTAACCGGCCCAATCCATGAATAATTCCAAACAAAATGGTCTGATGGAACCAGCCTCGTCAGAGATTCGCACCTGCTCGTGGCATAGGCGCATAATCTCCCTACAGAATTTCAAGTACTTCAATGACAGATCCCGGTGATCCAGGCGAAGTTTCTCTGCTCGCCGTGCGAAGCGTGAGGTGAGAGCTTCCTAGCTACACCGGCCGGGTCATCGGTCATGTGAACCTGGCCGGGGACGTGAACGAACGAAGCGTCATGGTGGAGCTGAACCTACGCGCGAACGGCGTGCATGTATGCAGGCCGCACGCGTGACGCACCCAACTCGATCGGCGACATGCCATATCTATCACTGTGTGCCGATTACACCTTCACCGTCCTATCAAAGTCCCGGGTGCCGTGAAGTGTCAGCAAGTGCAACTTGCAAAGCAAAATGTTCGAGAAGGGAAAGTTTTTTCTTCTACGAAATGGCCGTATTTGTACCAGTCATTGACAAAGAGGGTCGGGGAGAAAACGACTAGAGAATACAGATGTATAAAAACGAAAAGAAAGAACTAGAGATTGGGGGTAAGGATCCCGAGTCAGCCATCCACCTCTTGTTATTGCTACTCCATATTGGTGTCTGGATTGGCCGCCCTTTCCCTGTCACCAGCAAGTCCCCAGGCACATCTTCGCCCTCCGATTGGTGGCGAGCTTTCACCACCGCTCCGGGTATGTCGCGCAAGGGGGCACGGTCCCTCGTCATCCTCACTGCTTGGGAGATCTGGAGAAAGCGTAATGCCAGAGTGTTGGATAACAAGCCTAGCATGCCTGCTTGATCCTCGCAGGGGCCAAATAGCTTGGCGGTCTTGCTCCTTAGTTTCCTTTTATGCCTGGCATCTTATCAAGCATGTACATGTGATTGCTTGTTTGCTCCTTTTTCGCCCTGCTTTATTAATAATAATAACGGGCAAAACTTTTGCCGGTCGTTCGAACAAAGAGAGAAAGGGAAGTGGTGGGAGGAAATTAAGGGACCTTTGTTTGCTGGAGCATCCACTATGTGTGAACCGAGAGAGGTTTTAAAAAGAGAGAATAGAGAAGAATTGGATCTACACACTGCGGAGAAGCCTGCAAGTGACCCAGTCTAATCTATAAATACCGGGTCTTAGGGGAAAAAGTGAACACATGGCCCACATGTCAGGTGGCCATAAAGAGAGTGTGGGAGGATGATGTTCTCCTGCCGTGGATCCTACCACGTTGAGAGAGCTAGTGTATGCATTGTGGCATTTTTCGCTGACTTGAACCCTCTCCAACATGTCACCTTTATATTCTCTTAACGGATGTATACATTGTGGATGCTCTTAGGGTATATGTAAAACCGTCCACTATCTATAAGAGGTGCTAACTAGGATTTTTGATGCGGTAAAAGAAAGAGAGAGAAGGGAGATAGGATTATTGATGGGGTGGAAAAAGGGAGGGAAGAGAGTGAAAGTCTCTCTCCAGCTAGTATATTAGATCAATTTTGCTAATTTTTAGTTGCCCAATATTTTTGTAAATCTCAGTCACCTAAATTACACACTATTTAGCCTAAAATTGCAGTTTGAAAGTGTGCAATTTTAATAAAATGTTATTGTAGTTTTTCTCTGTAGGTTATATGTGGAGTGGAGTGAGGACGGAGATGGTTGGAGATTTGATCTAAAGGATTAGAAAATGATTGAGATTTTTAAAAAATTATAGGCAACTTTAAAATAGACAATTCCATATAAGATTCATAATGACCATCTACAGACAAATTATTGCACGAGCCATGTTTAGTCTATTCTATAGACGACGTCGATGATATTATAGGCAACCATCTGCCCGTCGCTGAAGCGTGGAGTCGGAGAGAAGCATGAGACAAATATAAGGTCTGACATGCCAAAATCTTCGTGTATCCAGTTAAACCACCACGCATTGAGGAGCATAGTGATTTATCTTGAGGTGGCATACCGTCGCTCCCATGGGTGGGCCAACGTTAGGTCATGAGTATACGATGTACACTGGCGAAGCCACGTTTGGGCTGTGGGGTCAGCTGACCCCACAGCTTTTTGGTAAAATATAAAACCCTAACTATGTGTACACATTTTACACCCACAAATTATAGCTATTGACCCCACTGTCATTCACTCAAGCAGTAAAGCTTTTGATCTTGACCCCACAGAGTTTTCTTCCTAGCGCCGCCATTGACGATGTACACCTAATCTTTTTGACAAATATCATTAACTAAGTATACATGTTAGTGACAAGTAACAATGGTAAAAAGCATGTTGCCTATAAAAGTCACAGAATCCATGCAGACCACTTAGGTAGGTGGCACAGCTAGCTTGCACGAGGTCCAGGTTCAAGTCTTACAGCACGCCGAGTCGATTGGGACGTTAGGCAGCACGCTGACTGCGCTCAGAAACATATTAGCAAATCTATATATATATATTATATATATATATACACATGCACATGCTTAAATTCCTCCCTATAGTCTCTGCTGATATGCTTTACAGCCACAAGGTCAGGTCATACTTGGCTGCAGAACAATCCATGTCAACGAGAACTAGAACACATCATCTCCTTGTGATCGACGCGCGCCGCAGTTTATCGCGTAAAAGCATCTGCAACATCTAGCGACCGATGCCATGTATACTGGCTGCTGCGATCGGTCGTAATGACCCGTTATGAACGCACAGAGATCTTGATCGAGTCGCCATGCATGCGCGTCTGCATTCGTTCGTGCTGATGCTTTTTTTTAGCTGCGTGTGCCCGTCGCTACTACGGAGAATCATATGGCAGATGGTTCAAAATTCTGACCCAGAACCATCTGTAATTAAGGATCTGTAAGTTTTATTACAGACTGTTGGTTTGAAACCGCATGTGATATATTTTTTAATTGCAAAAAACAATCGCAGCAAATTTCAATTTTGGATAGGGAAAACCAATAGATTATCAAACAGTAAATCGATCTGCACATACAACTCAGAAATCGCGCGATAATCCCATACACATAAATCGATTTACACGTCTCAGAAATCAAAGGTTTACATATGCATCCAAAAAATCGACTTGCACATCTCAAAAACCAGGACACGATCTTACTGTGGAAGATGGACTCCCCTATATTGCCATCCGTCTTCATGTGCCATCCTCCTCCGCGTCACCATTCTACCAACCCCTAAAATCCCTACACCGCCACATGCACAGAATACACCCAAAAACAAGTAAAAAAATCATCATCTGAAGGGTGCGATGGGCATGGGAGGTGGATCCAAACCTACATGGCGACGGAGCCATCGTTGAGGCCACTTGCAAGGAGGCCGAGGGAGGAGTTGTGGCGAGCAGGTCGAGACGGGCCACCACCATCTCCTCCGCGTCCAACTCCTCCATGGTAGATCGATCCGGAGGTGTATGTCGTTGTCTCCTCTGTAGATCTGGAGGTGGGGATCGGCAGGGAGGCAATGAACGGACGTTAGCCCTGATCCGATGGAGACAACGGCTGGGGACTAACTCACGAGTTGACCTGCAGCTCCGGTTTGACAATGGTGCGATGCGTCGAGGATCTATAGCTCCAACTCAATGGCGGAGTGTAGCATCGAGGACCCTATAGCTCCATCTTCTTCCACCTCTTGTTACAAAACCAGTCCCAACATGGGCTAACATTAACAACGGACACTGACCGTCCCGTGGCAATTAGATCTAGAAGCAATCAAGCAAGAGAATCAATACTGATATTTGTTAACGAGGTTCAACCGAAACCTACATACCCGGGGTCATTGTGGAGCGCACCTCCCCTTTATTTCTGGATAATCCCTGTCGGCATCCCGCTCTCAGAGGGCCGGCCGGTCTGACCGCCCGTGGAGACCACTCAGACCGCCCCGTTGCAGGATAACTCCGACATATCCGAATTGGCTAGTGGTTACAATCAGTGGTACCCCTTTTTTATATGAGTCCGGCTTACAGACGTTTCCAACTCAAACTCTACTAACTCCATCCGCTAGTTTGACTTCAATTCCACTACGTAATCTATCCATACACATATTTGACACTTTTCAACATCCATCTTCTTCCCATCCTCCATAACAAGCACCAAGACGCACCCACAGATCTAAGGAGCAGAGGCCAATTTGATTGAGGTGTGGAGGGACAGCTTTGGGTGGAGGAGAGGAGAAGGGTGGATATGAAGAAGAGTACGGGGATGGGACTAGGGAAAATTTTAGATTCCTTAGAGACTTAGGGTTATGGAGGACGGCTAGAACTACTTGCTAGGCTAGATGGATGGGTTTAACTCACGAACAGTTTTCTAAAGCAAAGTACTCGGTGATATACCGTCTGTAACGGTACATTTATCACAAACATATATTGAAGATGACCGTCTATAATTTATAGGTCAGTTTTAATGAAGTATTTCTATAAGAGAGAATATCTCTTTTCTATTATTTAAAAACATAATCATCACACTTAAAATTGGCAGCCACGTCTGCCGCGTGGTGCCTGCGTCCGATTCTGCTGCGGCAACCAAAACGAGATTGCGTGGGGTACCTTCTCCCGTTAAAAATACGTTTCGGCGTAGCATACGTGTTACTTGTAAATAATGCACGCGATCGAGGAACGATCAGCAGCACGACGGATTTTTGAAAAAATCTCTCCTTGATTGATGATTGCGAGCGTGGGACCCATTGCCTACGGTATTCCACGCACATGACAAAAAGTTCCAAAACTACAGCGAGATACCACCACATCCGATCTTCCATGGCTAACAACGCTATGGTCCATGTTGTTGCCATGATACGATACGTTCTCTGTCTGGTTTGTCGACTCTGCCGCCTTGGTGAGTGAAAGTTCGTATTGTGTCTTTTCTTTTTCTTCTCATTTATCTGCTATAGAGGTACGAGTAGCTTGTTTCATTTGACGAAACAAGAGTCTGCTATGGGCCTGGCGTGTCATGTGCCCAATAATTTTGACTTCTTATGTTTGAAACTACAATCTCTAGCATGAATCTCAATGCCGATTTCGTAGAACTCATGTTATGCATGTTTTTTTTTCTAATCTAGAAGTATACGGTAAAGGATATTTGTTATATTAGAATAGTCTAGTTACCTAGTACAGCGCAACCATTTGGTTTAATACAAGATGTTGTATTCAAGAAGAGCAAATATTTTATTTTCTATAAAATATCTATTCAATCACCTTCTCAAGATTTGACCATATGAAGACACAAACTCTTTCTTATATATCGAGAAAATTCACGTACAAGTGCAACGATAAGTGACAACTATCCCGTAGGAGATCCATCATAGCCAACAGATTAAATCACCATAAAAATCTTTATGGCATCTCCAAAGACATAACATCGTCTAAATTTCCACGTAGGATAATCGTTGATGTGGAGCAGAGAGAAGACGTAGAAAGAATAAACTGACTTATCATGATTCTACGAAGAATGGCACCTCCAGAGTAAATGTTATTATTTCTAGACGCTGTTGTATTTAATGACATTTTATCTCAAGTATGAGTTAATTTTTTTCTCGAACCCCCCACGCTCACTCACACATGGGCTCCATGCAAAAAAAATCCCTCCCTGAATTCCTGTACATCCCCAAAATTCCAAGATTATCCCAATTTTACGCCTCCAAGGTCCAAATCCTATCCATATAAAACCCCCTCGCTTTCCTCGCAACTGCAAGTCCAAATCCCAATCCGCGTGCAGAGAGAAGCCGCCACCATTACTGTTCCTCAGTCCCATCCCATCCCACTGCTGGGGACGCCCTCCCTCAGCAAGTACGAGCTGATATCCTCTCCCATTAACTGAGCCGAGCCTCGCAGCAGAGAGGATTGATTGATCGAGCTGATCCTGCGCAATAAATTCTTGCGCGCCCGATCATGGCTGCTGCTGCTGCAACGAGGAGGGCCGCCTCCTCCCTCGTCTCCCGCTGCCTCCTCTCCAGCTCCAGGCCTGCTGCTGCTGTCCCCTCTGCCGCGCTCCAGAGGCCAGGTATTCACTTCATTCATTCATTGATCCAGGCTTCTCCTCCTCCTCCTCCTCCTTCTCCTTGGACACCCTGCTCTGATCCTGCTATTGTTACCAACTCTATGTCTGTTGTAGTAGTAGTAGGAATTTTACAGTTTTCTTTTATAGATGTCAGGTTTGGTGTTCGTGACAAAGTTTTTGTCTTGTTTTCTTGGGGGGCGAATTTTTTTTTATGCATATTCTTGATTTTTGGTCTTGGCATGGCTGGTCACCCCCAAACATGCCTTTTGTTTTTCTGATATTCGCTAGTGATTTTTTGTTCGTTTCTCCTCTTGTGGCTGGGATTTAGATCTAGGCCGTCTGGCCCAATGATCTGAATTCGACGAAGTTTTGTGTCCACTTCTTATAATTGTCAGTAGTTTAGTTCTGTTGGTTCGTGCTTCTCTACCAGTGCCGCTACCAGTTTAATTATTCGCTTATGGATGACTGCTGATGGAAAGGTACGAGCTTGGAGAATTCTCCCTTGTTCGAACGAAGAAAAACAATAATCTTCTGACTTGTATAATGTTTCTTGAGTTAGCTTTCCTAAATGATCATCTGATATTGATCCCTGGGTTCTAGTAGTACAGTACTCCTTATCTACTGGAAAAAAAATCATCCTTTGCCTAACTTGTGGGAGATTTGCTTTCCTCCACTATTTTTTGTTTCCTCTTGACTCAGCTAACGTGGACGTATTAGAAATCCCTGCCTTACCCTTGCGCTCACGTCTAAAACTGTTCATGTTTCTCTGGCTTTTTGCCGTCATCCGTGAATCATGGCGAGGGCGGCAGTTTGGACTTTTCTCTTTGGTGTGCTCCGGAGATAAAGATAAGATTTTTTTTCTGACATGACAACGATAACATTTTTTTCGTCCAGTCGTTATCAGAACAGTAGAAAACTGAGGTCATTATTTTCTGCCTATTTTTGTTTGCTAGTACGTCGCGATAGATACCATGAAACTGATTATGATGCCTCACCTATGAAATTACATATGTGAAATTATAAAAATTTGAGATAGGATTTTATTTGAAAATTGGGAGTAGTTTACCAGTCAACTGGGTAGCACTGTAATTTTTTTGCACGGTATTGAGTGATCATGCGGTACGTGGCTAGATGGAATCGGCTCTGTAATTATCCGCCTTGCTGAGAGGAAAAAAAATCGGCAATTTTAATACCTTATTCTTGTTAGCTAGATATTACTGCATCCTTGAAATCGGTCAGAGCATGGATGAAATGATAGATACATATGACGCCTGCAAATTGGTCTTCAAAATCATAGACAAAATGGGTGAATGAAAGATGACAATGATTGTTGCTTCACAAAATTCCGTATCATGTTTCCGACTGGATCTGACTCGCACTGGACAAATTCACCACATACCTGAATTTGTGTTTCACAAACGCACATATAATGCACATCTATGCAACCATGTCATGTTTGGACAGGAGATCTGCATTCTGCACATATAGTACTATATGGCTCATGTTGACATTTTTGTGAACATGAGTGAATACCTGTTTCTTAGGAAATTACCTCATTTGTTGACACATTCAACAAAAAAGCTATTGTGCTACCATATCTGACTTAAGTGCATTAACTCTGCCCGCAGATGGGACACGTGGATTGTTGCCGGGAATCCTTCAGAGGTTCGGCACTGCAGCAGCAGAGGAGCACATCTCACCCCCAGTCCAAGTGAACAACACACAGCTCCTTATCAATGGCAACTTCGTTGATGCTGCATCTGGTACATTACTTCAGCTCAGCTACTAAGCAGGCTGCTGGACACATAGGCCAGTTTGGTGGGCTTGAGCTTCTCCATGAGCACTATAGGCCCATAAACTGTAGCTATATAGGCTTCATCTTGTTTCTTTCTTCTTGTTTTTGATGTTCTTGATGGTGAGTTCAACCTGCAATTCACAATGTGCATCTGCATCTCATCAGGCAAGACCTTTCCTACTCTGGACCCGCGTACCGGGGAGGTGATTGCTCGTGTGGCTGAAGGCAATGCGGAAGACATTAACCGTGCGGTTGCTGCGGCTCGCAAGGCATTTGATGAAGGGCCATGGCCGAGGATGACTGCCTACGTAAACACTTAGACTTGGCACTTCTGTTGCTGTTGTATTGTCATGGTCCTTCTGAAGTTGTGCTCATGGACAGTTGGAAATTTACCTCCGCAGGAGAGATCCCGCATTCTTTTGCGATTTGCTGATCTGATTGAGAAGCACAACGATGACCTTGCTGCGCTGGAGACATGGGACAACGGGAAGCCGTATGAGCAAGCTGCCCGCATCGAAGTGCCAATGTTGGCCCGGCTTATGCGGTACTACGCCGGTGAGTGGCTGTGGCTTACTTTCTCACAATGACAAGCAGAATTAGCCAAGAAGATACTACCTATGTACAGGACTGACAGGGTTCTGTTTCTGCTGAAATATTTGCAGGTTGGGCTGACAAGATCCACGGGCTCATTGTGCCGGCTGACGGCCCGCACCATGTACAGGTGCTGCACGAGCCGATCGGTGTCGCGGGCCAGATCATCCCGTGGAACTTCCCACTCTTGATGTTTGCCTGGAAAGTTGGCCCTGCTTTGGCGTGTGGTAACACCGTTGTGCTCAAGCCTGCTGAACAGACTCCTCTGTCTGCCTTATATGTTTCTAAGCTGTTGCATGAGGTTGGTACTTTTGCCAATTCATAATTTTATTCAGTAAGGAAATTTATTTATGGTTACTTAATGTTATTCTAAAATTTGTTCCTTTTACTATGGGGATTAGGGAGAATGAGCTTTGATTCATCTGATAACCTTTTCTATTGTTGAAGTTGGCTGTCGTTGGCTTGTGTACTGTTGGGATTAGAAGACGTTAGAATTAGTTTAACACAACCTTTCTAAATATCTGACGTAGTAGATGCGTCTTCAGTTTGATGTATAAAATGATCTCTGAAAGCTCAGTGGTATTTTACGAGATGTGCTTCCTTGCTGCATAGTGATCACTGACCAACATGCACATCTACCTCCAGTGGTTGCTAATCTATCAGTGTAGGCATTAATTCAACCTTGCTTCACTGAAAAGGATATGAATGCATCTCTGTCTAAGCCTACTCCAGCATCAATAATTTGTTATACTTTACTAGTCTGCAAGTAACAACTTTATGTGCTCTGCATGTTTATTGGATTTAACTGACCACATCTTACATGATTAAATAGGCTGGACTCCCCGAGGGTGTCCTGAACGTGGTACCTGGTTTTGGTCCTACTGCTGGTGCTGCTCTTGCTAGTCACATGGATGTTGATAAGGTAAACCTATGGTTCCTTACAATTTTTTGGATTATCGAGAATGACCAGAAAAACTATATAGTATGCACGTTCGTGTGATTAAAATATTTAATCCAACTTTCTCCTAATAAACACATAATCCTCTATGAAGATTGCATTCACTGGATCAACCGATACTGGCAAAATTATTCTTGAGCTGTCTGCACGGAGCAATCTTAAGTCAGTGACACTGGAGCTAGGAGGCAAGTCTCCTTTTATCATCATGGATGATGCTAATATTGACCATGCTGTTGAGCTCGCGCATTTCGCGCTGTTCTTTAACCAGGTACTCATTGGTGTTTATGTCAAAATAAGCATCATAGTTGATTGCTATATTCAGTCAGTCTCTTTGCTTTTCTTTTTCTTTTTGCCTAAACACTTTTCTTGTCTTGTGAATCTGCAAGGGACAATGCTGCTGCGCTGGATCTCGCACATTCGTACATGAGCGTGTTTACGATGAGTTTGTGGAGAAATCCAAAGCTCGTGCTTTGAAGCGGGTAGTTGGTGATCCATTCAAGAAAGGTGTTGAACAGGGCCCTCAGGTACATATTGTTCCCTACTCAGGGTGTTTGATCGTAATTTTCCAATCAGCAATCATGCCGCCAACTGTTTGTGCAATATATTTTTCTTGTGTTGGAAGGTTAATATCACTATTGCAATTTCCACATTTCCTCCAAGGACAAGTTCAATAGTACATTACGACGAATACAGATAAGTCAATCCACACTATAGACTAAATCCTAGCCTTGCAAATTGTGCTTTCATCTAGATTGATGATGAGCAATTCAACAAGATCTTGCGCTACATTAAGTCCGGTGTTGACAGCGGAGCGACCCTAGTGACGGGTGGTGATAAGTTAGGTGATAAAGGCTACTACATCCAGCCAACGGTTTTCTCAGATGTGCAGGTGAGCTTAATTTTACGGCGCATAGTATATTAGCACAAATTTTCTGTTCCATCTGTTGCAACATATGCGAGCATAGAAGCACTTCTCTTAATATATTCATTATATGGTTGTTTTAGGATGGCATGAAGATCGCTCAAGAGGAGATATTTGGGCCTGTTCAGTCAATCTTCAAGTTCAAGTGAGCAACAAACACTCTTGTCGATATGTCTTCAATCTTAAAATTGTGAACATTATCCAAGTAACCAAGAGACAACACTGAAGCATTAAGTAACAGTGGGATTGTTATGCTGCTGCTTGAACAGTGATCTCAACGAGGTGATCAAGAGGGCGAATGCAAGCCGCTACGGATTGGCCGCCGGTGTTTTCACCAACAACCTGAACACGGCCAACACCCTGACGCGCGCGCTCAGGGTCGGGACCGTCTGGGTGAACTGCTTCGACATCTTCGACGCCGCGATCCCCTTTGGCGGGTACAAGATGAGCGGCATCGGCAGGGAGAAGGGCATCGACAGCCTGAAGAACTACCTGCAGGTCAAGGCGGTCGTCACCCCGATTAAGAACGCCGCGTGGCTGTAAACACACATAAGATCCTCTCTAGCCATGTGTTGTTGACGAAGGATCATCGTTCCTTTGATCTGCGCATCGGAATAACGTTGAAGAATCGCGACGACAGGATTAGAAGTAAGAAGAAAATGATGATGATGGAGAGGATGCTGCTCCAATAAGCTGTTGCCATAGCATATATGGGTTGTCACTGGCTCTAATAATAAACCTCATGGTTGTTGTTGCTTATCATATTTAGTTTGGGGTTCCTTCTAACAGATGCGATCGACAAGACATATCTTTCAGCAACAGTATGTTCATTATGAGACATGGCTCGTGGGCCTTGACAGTGGAGCTGGCAGACGCTGGTCTCAACTGAACTTTATGGTGAAAACCAGCACCAATCATTGCCCTACGTGTCGGCATCCATCAATCTGCTCCACGCAATTTTCCACCTCAGCTTCATCCGTGGCGCGACCGCGCGAGCATATAGGAGGGCGAGTGTGAGTGAGAACACGCGCAGCAGTAGCTAGCACAGTCGCAGAGAGTTGTGCACGGCGCGGCAGCACGTACCCATGGCTGCTGCGTCTCCTTCGCCGGTGCTCCGTCACGTGGCCATGCTCCCGTTCATGGCCAAGGGCCACGCGATGCCGCTCCTCCACCTCGCGCGCCTCCTCCTCTCCCGCCGCCTCGCTTCGGCGATCACCCTCTTCACCACCCCGCGCAACGCGCCGTTCGTCCGCGCCGGCCTCGCCGGCACGGCCCCCGTGGTGGTGGTAGAGCTGCCATTCCCCTCCGACGACGCCCCGCAGAGCATGGATGAGCTCCCGTCCGCGTCGTCCGATTTCGTCGGCTTCCTCTCCTCGGTCGCGGTGCTCCGGCCGGCGTTTTGCTGCCGCGCTCGCCGGGCTCGAGCCCAGGCCTGACGTGCTCGTCCACGACGCCTTCCTCCCGTGGGCCATGGACGCCGCCGACGAGCTCGGCGTGCCGCGGCTCGTCACCAATGGCATGGGCGCCTTCGCCTCCTACGTCTCCACCGTGCTCATGGAGCACAGGCCGCACGCGCGCGTGGGCTCGCCGTCCGAGCAGTTCCCGGTGCGCGGCGTGCCGGGCCTCCGCCTTACGAAGGCCGACCTCTCGCCGCCGTTCGACGAGCCGGAGCCGACCGGCCCGCTTTGGGACGTCGTCTGCGAGAGCGGCAAGTGCGTGACGTCGAGCAGGGGCATTATCGCCAATTCCTTCCATGACCTCGAGTCGATCTACATGGATGTCTGGAACCGGGAGTTCCCGGTCAAGATGTGGCCGGTCGGACCGCTGTGCCTAGCCTCCGGACCGGTCCGGGCCGTGGACCAGGACATCTTGGTGTGGCTGGAATCGAGGCTTGCGATGGACCGGCCGGTTCTCTACGTGGCGTTCGGCTCGCAGGCCGAGCTGAGCCGGGCGCAATTGGAGGAGATTGCGGTTGGGTTGGATCGGTCCGGTCTGGACTTCATATGGGTTGTACGGTCCAAATGGCTGGAACCGGATGATCGGTTGGAAGATCGGTTCGGGGATAGGGGCAAAGTGGTCCAAGCATTCATCAACCAACTTGAAGTCCTCGGTCACAAAGCTACCAAAGGGTTTTTCAGCCATTGTGGGTGGAACTCGGTGCTGGAGAGTATCAGTATGGGTGTGCCGATGCTGGCACTCCCGATGGCGGCCGAGCAGAAGCTCAACGCAAAATTCATGGTGGAAGAGGCTCAAGTTGGCCTCAGGTTTGGCCAAAAGAATGTGTGGACACAGAAGGTAAAGGTGGACTGGTTGTGAGTGAAGATGTGCAGGCGTTAACGAGGGAGCTGATTTCTGGGGAGGAAGGGAGACGTGCAGCTGCTAGAGCAAGTGACCTCTCGTTGGCCGCTAGAAAAGCCATGAAGGTGGTGGGTCCTCCTATGAGAACCTCGAGATGATGGTCCGTGAGATTGCCAGATCAGCTCAGGATAAGTGCTAGCGAGTAATATAAAATTCAGTACGTGTTGATTGGCATGTTACTTAAGTCGGCCTTTATTCAACCTAAATAAACCGGCCATCCCCCACGATACATGTCATTTTGTTTTCTTGTGCTTATTATGAGACCCTGCTCCTCCCTGCTATTTGGTGCTAAAAGGCATAGCACATACCTAATAATATGTTTGCACCTTTGGTGCTAGGATTCTTGAAGTGTAGCTGACATTAATCTAGCTATGCATGGCCATTTCGTGGTTGCTGTGCTCTGTCATTCAGAGTTGACTAGGTTATTACAACTTACAAGACTCTTTACCCATCTTTAGCAAAACCAAACTACAGATAAAGAGCATCGAGTCGGAAGCTACGCTGCCAACCATGTTGAGTAAAACATGCTCTAATCACATGCTTTCTTGCCTATTGATGGGGTAGTAGTTCTAAGCCGTGAAAACCTAACGGAAGGACAGTAGAAACATAAAAAACCGAACCGTGACTACTCTAACATTATTTTATGTAATATGAAATTTGTATTATCGTAATATTAGTTATGAGATATTTTTCTCGTGCAATAGAAATACCTTTTTTGTATGATAAAAAATTGTCCTACCAAAACCATAGATCAGATTATAAATTTATAGCGCTTTTCAAGAACAAATCATACTGCTAGCTAGTAGCAGTTGTGATGGACGCGACTAAATTAAATGCGCCGATAACTGACTAGTTATACTACTACTACGATTTGTTCCTAACCGCAATTTTGAGCGTAGCTATAATAACTGAACGTCTTTTTCATATTGGGAATTGCTAATAAAATACTACTCAAACTTTGGTTTTGGTACTTCCTCAAACTTTGATACTTTTTTGTACTTTTGTTTTTCTTTTTACTTTGATACTTTGAGGATACTCAAACTTTCTTTTGTACGAGTGTGATTTTCCTACTATAAAATAAGAGGACGAGAACATAGGAGTCATTAAATAAAGATTTAAATGCTTAGAATCTGAGTGATGTGTAAAAAATACATGTAAGTGCTCCATAATGGTGCCAAGAGAGAGGAAGATAGAGAAAGTAAAGAGAAAGAGACCCCCTGAGAAGTCCAGTTGCTTCATCTCCTTGCATATTTTAAGCGGTCCGGCCATCCTAATTAACCACGATTTTGTAATGTACACCAGCAAAATACTAGTATCGATTTTATGGTGCGTCTCAGGAAAAGCACGCTAATAAAATGCGGTGTGTGAAGAGCCCATCTTACCTTGCATCTATGACAATCTATAAATCATGTCACGTCGTTCAAATACCTAAGTTTCATACAAATAACATGCGAATACGTCTAATATATTACTCGCTGCTTGTAATTAACTACATGCTCGCACAAACAACACAGATCCAGTGTAACACGCAGGCCCTGCTTAGCACCTGCATGAACGCCCCAGCCGGCCACACCCTTTTGCTATCTTTCAACGACGACCTCCGACGTCGCCGGGCTTCTCCTCCCCGCTGTCTCCACGGACGACTCCGCCGCCTTGGCCTCGCTCTTCGGCCGGCCAGCCACGACGTCGGCGCGGCAGACAGGGCAGCAGCGGCTCTTCTTCAGCCACAGGTCCACGCATGGCGCGTGGAAGCCGTGCTCGCACCTCGGCAGCCGCCTGCACCGGTCGCCGGCCTCGAACGCCTCCAGGCACACCGCACAGTCCCCGCCGCCTCCGGCGCCCTCCAGCTTGAAGTCGTACCACGGTAGCGCGTCGAGCTCGTCCGCCGACAGGCCCTGGCCTCCGCCACCGCAGCCGTCCTCCGCGCGCTCCTCCTCGCCGTGGGCGTCGCCGCCGACGTGGCCGCGCCGCAGAGCCCACAAGATCACGACGACGTGGACGACGAGCATGACCGCGACGCCGGCCACGAGGGCGACGATGGAGAGCGCCGAAGAAGGGGGGAACATGCTCTCTATGGACTATGGGGTACTGAAGAGCTAGCTAATCATGAGTTCGGCTCGGATCATGCATGCATGGATCTTGTTTCTTCCGTTTCTTTGGCTTTGGATACGGAGATATATAACGTCAAAGTGTTAAGGAGAAACCAAAGAGCTAGGAGACGACGACATCATCACTAACTATGTAAGCAAGGCACTGGATAATTGGAATTGCCAGTTGCTGAAATGCTGCTGATAGGTTCAAGGAAGAGATGATGCAAGGGGAAAAGATAAAATAATTTAGTGGTGCAAGTGAAAATTAAACATATATATAGGAGGGTTTTTGAAGCTGTGCTAGGTGATCAATCGTCTTTGATCATGCCTATCATGCATGTGTATTTTTTAGTGTTTATTTCTAAGTCGATTTAAAAGTAGTTATTTCTAAGTTAATAATTCTAAACGTTAATTTTTGATCTAATGATTAATTGAATAATTGCATATTTAAAGATCACAAATAACTTTAGGTTTAGAGATAAGCAACTGTTCAATTCTATTCAGTTGTACTTTTTTATATAACTTAGGTATAAAAAGTATGTAACTTAATTGACTCGAAATAACAATTCCGGTTCTCTAGAGGACGGTGTTTCGTGTCAGAGTAATATTGAATCACTGATGATCGGTAGGCACGAAGAAACGCAAGATGATGTGTTTAATTAACAGCGACATGCATGATGTGTATTGTTTCACACCAATTCACTATTTGTGCTGCCACCATTGGATGTTTATGGAGCAGCTAGGAAATTGACCGAACGATCGAGGGTCAAAACTATATGTGCGCGCGTACGTAACCTGGCACGACCAGCTTTCGTCAGCTCGTACGATAGTTCGATAACTGTCCATTTCAGCTAGCTCATGGCGGTCTATTTTATAAAGAACCAGTGCAGAATTATACCTCATCAGATTTGCAATCAGACAAATGGATGAGATGAGATGCAATGCACAGCAATGTATGCATGCCAACTAGTTTAGTATATCTTGGTGTCGACATAGTACTAGTAGCAAAGACAAAGAGGGTCCCTGTTGGGTCTCCCGTTAATAACGAACATATACTATACTGTGCTTCCTGTATGTAGTATGAGCGAAGACATGCACGCATGGGAGTTTAGCGATGCAACCTAATCCTCAAATCTCTCTTTGTGATAGTACTGCACATACGTCTGCGCATGCACCTCACATCGATTTTACAGTAAGCCAGTACAACAGCATGTATGCATCGAACAAAACTTCGCAAACCAGCGCACAGATCAGTCATGCACGTTGCAGTATAACCTGAATTCGACCTCTCTTTATCGGAGCAGACAAGCCGGTGAAAATGTCCATTCTCTAAAAATCTGAAGTTCCGATATGAGTCTGAAAAAAGGAATGATGTTACCTGCAGCTTCAGAATCAACAGTACGTGGAGCATAGCTGATGAACCTGGCTCTGCACGTTAGTATGGCCCCTTCTTTTGGGCTTATTGCCCAGCTTATGGCTCTTAGAAACCAAAAGCCGAAAAGAAGAGCTAGCTGTAGAGATAAACCTCTTCAAAATCCCGTTGGTAGCTAGAAACTGGTGTTGAGCGGCTTCCCGAGCTTCTACTGAAACAAGTATCAATTTGCCCTCGAAGTTGGACTGTTAATTATGCGAAATTGCCACTCATGCCCCTTACCCATTCCCCTCTGTCCCGAGACACCCCGCGCCTCACAACCCATCCCGAGACCCCCTCCCCCGCGCCCCGCTGCCACAAGCCCCGCCGCCAGTCGTCCGCTCCCCCGCCACTGCCGCCGACGGTCCCCCCCCCCACCTGAGGACGTCGTGCCACCGCGCCACGCTCGACCCGCCGCTCCCGAGGAGGCCCCGCTCGACCCACCGGTGCCCCGCTCCACCTGCCGGTCCCGACGAGGACGCGCCGCTCCACCGCCGGTCCCGAGGACGACGCCCTGCTCCATCCGTCGGAGGCCTTCTCCATCCGCCGGTCGCAAGCACCACGAGCTGCCGCGCTACCTCCCGCTCCCCTTGCTCCTTGTGCTCACACCGGTCGGTCCCGAGGACGCCGCGCCGCCGCCCAAGCTCCTGTTGTCGCCCAGGACCCGGGATCCGGCGACACCAACCTCCCCCAACCCTTCACCGGCCCGGATCCGTCCTCCCTCGCCACGGGCTCGCCGGGCCCCCTCCAACTGACCTCGCCGGCCCTCCTCCCGTGAGGTAAAATTTTATATTAGTGAGATTTGCTTATTGCTTGTTGATTAAATCTGAGCTAAAATGTATATGGTGATGTATATGAAAGAAACAAATTTTTATGTGTAAATGTAAGATTTTGTAAGATTATTATGCAACAAAGATTTGATAATTATTGGTGTATATTGGTGCTCAAATCCGAGTTGATGAAAAATTGATGAAAATTATATGCCCTGAAAGTTTTATATCTAAATTTGTGTTGATTTTTTAGTGGAGCCATTCTTGTTTAATTAATCGTAATTTTATAACTGTCATATGTAAAAATTTCTCATATATTGTGATGTATATATGCTTTATTTTATATGCAAACAAATTCATATGTATATATGTAAATATTTAGAGTACAAATATTTTCAAGGGTATTATAGATATTGCACAACGAATAAGCTCACTGGAATAAGCCGAAAAGAAGGGAATACCAATTTATCAGAGCTTCCTCCCACCGGAGCTCCTGTGGGCAGTTAAACTTGAGTCAGCTTATGCACAAGTCTAAGCCGAAAAGAAGGGGGCCTATATGCTACTTAGGGCGTGTGCAATGTGTTTGCGAACCCGGAGCTAGGAAGGATTAGGAGGTTCTAGACTCGGGTCTAAACACTGTAAGGTGCGAGGCTAGCTAGAAAATTTATAGAGCCGGCTCAAGTTGAGGGATCAAGTCTAAGAAAATAAAAAATTGAGGGAATCCGAGCATTAGTCTCTAAGAGCAACTCCAGCCCGCCTCCTTTCGCACTCCCTATCCCTAAATTAGGGTATTCCCCCTCGAAATCGCACTCCATCCCGCCTCCCAAACCAGTCCACAGTCATGTAGCACTTCCCTTCCACCGCTCCGGAGTCCCCATCTATCGGGACCGAGAGCCAACTGCCCAAATCCGAACTGCCGCGGTCGCGCGTCCCCTCCCCCATTCGCGCCGTAGGTCGGAGTATTCCCTCCCCGGAAAATCCATCTCCGTTGGGCTTCGCCGGCGTCTGGTCAGGTACAGGGAAGCTACGCTCCACCCCACGGCGGCCGAATCGTTCCCCATCCGCGACTTCCGGCCAGGTACAGCATGTCTCCCCCATTTCTTTGTTGTTTAGGCGAATTAGTTGTGTCTCTTTTGTGGTTTTTGGTGGTCCGAAACCGTGATCTGGAAATCCGTTGGATTTGGGGGTAGATCTGGATGGGGGGCGGGTTGGGGCGGCATGTTCTAGGGTTTGTAGCGAGGTGGCTTGCGGATTTGGTTGTATGCATGTGCCAGATCTGAGGGGGGAAACGAGTTTGTCCAATGTTTTAGGGGTTGATTTTTTGGTTGTGCTGATGTTTGGTCTGCCCTTCCCCCCGCGTCGAGCAGGGCTCCCGTTCCCCGCCGGCCACCCCCCACTAGACTCAAGCTCGAGCGCCTGCTTTCTGAACACCAGCACAACCAAAAGCCGCCGGAGCTCCAAGCGTGACGTCCTCGCCGCCAAGCACGGGATCTGCGCCTGCTACATCTCCGGTCCACTCTTCCCCACCGTCGACCACCACGGACCAAGCCCGGAGCAGCTCATTTGCAAGGTAATTCCTTTCTAATGGAATTCCTCCCCATCGTGCTGTGTTGCTCATCTAAATGATTGAATTGATGATGTAAACGTGATGCTTACAGAACAATTGATGCTTAGAGAAGGTAAACGGATGCAGTATAGTTGAGACCATATAGTTGAGTACATGTTTACTTAGTAGGACCAGAGGATGAAATATAGTTGAGACCAGAGGATGCAATATAGTTGATATAGGAGAAGTTTACTTCTTAGCTTTACATGCTAGACATGAATTGTATGAGAGACCTCGAGTTCTTCTTGTTTCATTGGTACACTGGTTGGTCTTATTACCTGGTTCTTGCCTGGTTCTTGCCAGTAATTCGTGTAGGCTTCGACTGCCACACTGTGGTTCATTTTCCGTTAACTGGTAGATCCCGAGTGCAACACCTCTTTTATATGCAGACTTTCTTTTAAATTTGTCCAGTGATAAAAGGGTGCTTGTTGATACAGTGTTTGCACGAGGCCAGCAACAAATATCTTCCATTCTAACCATAACCTTGGCTTAGTAATGAGATATATCAGTATCAACTGCTTGGCTGGTTAATTGGACTTGAATGATTGCTACTGAATGATTCAGTTTCTGTTAATTCTTTGCTGTTAATAGAGCATATATACTTTACTGTTAATTCTGGAGCTAGAGATCCATACGATACTATTGACTGATTGCTGAGATCTGAGAGCAGATTGTATGATTAATTGTGTACAGATTGAATGCTACAAGATTAGGGTACAGGGATCAGGTATCATATGTTTCGAAATATATATATATATGCTTGCTTCATTGGTACATACTAGTGCGCTGACTTCTTTCAAACTACTCGCTAGTACTGCTGAACATATTTTTAGAGTGTAGTAGTTCATGCACTTAAACTACAGTTCTTTTATCACCAGGCATGGATCAGGATTTGAAGAAAATGAAAGAAGGATGGGCCTGGACAATTAACGAAGTAGAGGGGATAGCGAAGTCTTTAAAGAAATTAGCCCTAGATAACTATTCTCCTTTGTCATGTCCATTAGCAAATGAAATGAATGTTCTGCTGAAACAAGTTGAAGTTTTAGCTGACGGGCTGGACCAAGTTGCGACGCAGTCTACGCATAGGCTTGAAAGCATTTGTCCACCAGAATGGAAAGACGACGTCGAACTACAACTAGTAGACCCTGCTGATGTTAAAGCAACTGACTACGAATCTGATGATAGCGGTAAATGTGATTACTACCAGTACTGCTACGACGAGAATATTGATCTCGAGTCCTTGTACAAGTAGTCGTTGTATTGTGTAGTACTTCCTTTATGTCTGTAATGTGGAACCATTAGTGTTGTACTGTCGAAGCTATATGTAATGTGTAACCGTCATTGCTGCACTACTGTTATTGTACCTTGAAAACTTATGAATTGTAGTACTAGAATTAATCGATGTGTGTTTGTTCTTGTATGATATGTAATGATGTCTGACTTCTTCTTAATCTGAGAAGTACTTGTGTTAACGGAAAAAGAGATGGATGGGTACATAAACTTGCTGAGTGAGGGAAATGACAGCATCGCTTGGGATGATACCTAACATTTTACACCTATTGAGGAGCAACAGTTCCCAAGTGCACAAGAAATTTCCTCTACTAATTGATCCAACAGGAGAAGTAAGAATTTTAGTGAGAAGGAAGACTTGTTGCTGGTGTCGGCATGGCTTAACATTAGTATGGATGCAGCACAGGGTAACGAGCAGTCTCGCTCTACCTATTGGAGTAGGATCCACCATTGCTTTCTGGAGAACAAGGATTTCGAGTCGGACCGCAATCAGAACTCTCTGCTGAAACGTTGGTGTACTATTCAAGAGAACGTTAACAAGTTTTGTGGATGCTATGACCGTATTGAGCGTCGAAGGCAGAGCGGGACGACAGAAAATGATAAGGTACTAGTCGTCTATTTTTCAATTTTGTTGTAGACTCCTACCTACGTGTAGCTATTAATACGTGTTATTATGCACAGATTGTTCAGGCTTGTAGTGTGTTCGCGGCGGAAGAGAAAGAAAGCTTTTGCCTTCTTGCACTGTTGGAATATTTTACGCCATCATCCGAAATGGACGGATAGGCTATCCTCTAAGAAACAGAAGACAACCGTACATGCCAGTCCAGGTTCTTCTACGCCTAGCACGAACTCAAGTCAATGCGACGCCCAGGTGGGAGGTGGTACTCCAGAAACGGAGGTAATCGGCAGGCCAATTGGTAGGAAGGCGGAGAAAGAACGACTTCACCGAGGTAAAAGTTCTTCCTTTCAAGATAGCGAGGTCTATAAGAATATGTTACAATCTCTTTGGTCAATCAAAACTGAGACAGACTCCCAGAAAGAGCTAAAGAAAGAAGAGCGCTACGCACGGCATTACGCACTGGAAGAAGAACGGATTGAGAATGAGAAATTGAGAATTGTGCAAGAGGACAAGAAGATTGCAAATGAGCAAAAATCGATTGAGGTAAGGGAAAGAGAGTTAGATTTTAAGAGAATGCTGGAAAAGGAGAGGATTATGAACCTGAACATTAGTGCTATGTTAGTGGCACAACAGGAGTACTACACGAGTCTACAGAACGATATCATTGCTAGGCGGCGCTGCTGAGTTGGACGAGTTATTCTTATCTGTCGTTGTGCTGTACGGACTACTATGTGAACTCTATGTCTTTCTAAGTACTCTCGAACAAATTGTTCAGCTCAACGAAATATTTAAGTACGACCACAAGAGTAGAAGAACTAATTTTTATTTCACGAACGATACGGCAACATACATAAAATAACTCCGTAGCCCCATACAATTAGAAACCTACATGGATCCGTAACATTCCCAAATGTGCTCAACTAGATCTGCTTGTAGCTGAGAGTGAGTTGTCCTGTTTCTAATGGAATGATGAGTTTGAATGAACTCGGAAATTTCTGGCGTATGCTCATGAGAAACAGTCACACTCTCTCCTACTCCTTCGTAGTTGAAGTCTTTTGGCCCTCCGTCCCGCTCGTCTTCGATGATCATGTTATGCATGATGACACATGCTGTCATGATTTCTCCTAGTGTTTCTTGGTCCCAAAATCTAGCTGGTCCGCGTACAATGGCAAAACGAGCTTATAGGACTCCAAAGGCTCATTCAACGTCCTTCCTAACTGCTTCCTGAGCTTGAGCAAAGTGTTTCTTCTTATTCCCTTGTGAAGAAGGTATTGTCTTCACAAATGTCGCCCATGTAGGATATATGCCATCTGCAAGGTAGTATCCCATAGTATAATTGTGTCCATTGACAATATAATTAACTTCTGGAGCTTGCCCTTCGGCTAGCCTTGCAAAGAGAGGGGAACGGTGAAGAACATTTATATCGTTGTGAGACCCTGGTAACCCAAAAACGAATACCAAATCCAAAGATCTTGTGAGGCAACGGCTTTTAGAATTATTGTGGGCTCACGCACATGGCCGGTGTACATACCTTGCCATGCGGCAGGACAATTCTTCCACGGCCAATGCATGCAATCTATGCTACCCAGCATTCCAGGAAAACATCTTTCCTCTCCGATGGCAAGTAACCTAGCAGTGTCATGACTATTTGGAGATCTCAAATATTCATCTCCGAAGACTTCAACAATAGCTTTCACTAATCTCCGAAGACTCTCTATTGCAGTACTTTCTCCAATCCGGATATAATCATCCGTAGCATCCGCAGGTACTCCATAAGTTAGCATCCGAAATGCTGATGTAATCTTCTGCAGAGGTGATAACCCAAGACGTCCAATGTTATCTCTTTTCTGCACAAAATAGTTATCATGGCATACTACGGCATCTACTATGCGAACAAAAAGAGGACGAGCCATTCTGAACCTAGAGAAAAACAGGAATGAGTCGTGCACGAGAAGAACAACAAGGAAAGTGAATAAGAACATACGAGAACGGTTGCAAACCTGCGGTGAAAAATAGCTGGGCCATATGTAGGAGAATCCGAAAAGTAGTTCTGGTATAGCCTAAAATGGCTGGCTTCTCTGTTGCGATGGATTACCACACGTGGATCCATTGAACCGCCATGGCGTGGAGCATTCCTAAGCTGGTGGTGCGTGTGTATGACCAGTGTTGTAGCAATGAAGAGTTTATCGTCATCATCTGACGACGAAGAATCAAAGAGAGGGTTCATGCCTGAGCTGGGATGACTCATTGTGATGTGGTAGAGGTGGAGGACGAGAACTGCAGGAAAGAGTGAGTGCCAGGAACATCCATTTGGCTAGGTATATATAGAGTAGAAATATAAAGCCGTTACAAAAATAACCGTTGTAAATATGACTGTTCAAAATATAGTCGTCACGGAAATAGCCGTTAGAAATTTGACCGTTTCAAATATAGTCGTTATAAATACAGCCGTTACAAATATAACGTTCGAATTATACCCGTTAAAAATATAGCCGTTAGGATTATAGCCGTTACAAATATATCCGTTATAAATATAGCCGTTACAATTTTACCCGTTACAAATATAGCCGTTAGAAGTATACCCGTTACGAATATAACATTAGCAAATAATATGTTAGTCAGAGGATATTAATTTAATATAGGAGAATGGAATATAGGGAGTAAGATTTGGAAGGTGGGTTGAAGGATGTAGAAATTTAGAGAAGGAATCTTTTAGAATGATTTTCCAGATGAAAATTTGGGCAGTCAGATTTGGGAAGCGGTCTGGAGTTGCTCTAACCCCGAACCATGAAAGGACAGAGAGCTATATGGAAAGGGACTTGAGATTCTTTTTCCTGACTTGTGGTCCTACAAGAGAAGCTATGCTATTGTACTGAATTTTGCTTAGTTAGCATCTGCATTCGTGATGACCTTTAATTCCTCATCGACCTTAGCACATTGCTCATGCCCTAAGCTAACTTAGCCTAGGAGCATGTGAAGCAGCATGTCGTTGCACGCGTCCATGGCGCCGGGCAGGCACCAGTGCACGCAGTCGCGCGACACCTTGAGCTTCTCCGGCTGCCACAGCCGGTACCTGCCCGGGTGCGCGTCCGGCCGCAGCGCCATCGCCTCCGTCGCATCCATCAGCAGCATCCTCACCCCTACCACCCCTTTCGTCCTCGCCGCCGCCTCGAACTCCTCCACCTGTATCCGGTGCATCTCCTTCTGCACCTCGTCCATCTCCCACTCGCCGCGCCGTAGCGGCCGCGTCCGGACGCAGTCGCCGTCCTCGTCCCACGTCCCGTTCTCGTAGTGCGACGGCGAGAGCGTCCGCACGACCACCGTCCTGGTGGAGCGGCCGCCGGCGCTGGGCGCGCCCACGGCGGCCCGGAGTGCGCTCCGGAACGCCGCCCGCAGCGAGTACTGGAGCCTGAGGTCGGTGACGTTGGGCGCGAGGCAGCCGTTGCACCCGACGAGGCGGCCGCGCTCGTAGAACAGTGAGGGCCGGTAGAACCAGCTGCCGGCCGAGACGACGACGACGTCGAACTCGCCGGCGCGCTCGGCCCACATGGCGTCCGGCTCGTCCAGGTGGAGGCTCCACAGGCCGGCCCCGCTCCGCCCCGGGCCATCCGGGTCCGTCTCGACGGCGCGGATGAGGAACGGCGACCAGAAATACGCGATGCTGAGGCCGTGTCCCTCGTAGCGGTACATGCCGCCGTAGCTCCTCGAGCTGTTGTCGTCATCCCACGGCGTGGGTCGCTCCGCCGCCGCCAGGAGGCACACGAGCGAGTGAACCTGGTTCCGCGCGAGCGAGTCGCCGACGAAAGCCACGGACCTCCCCCTCATCGCGGAGAGGAACCGCGCCGCGTCGAAGCGGGGCAGCTCGCACGCCGACCCCGCCGGCCGCCACCTCCACGCGGCGAAGCCGAGGTCCGGCCTGCCGTGCCGCGCGCAGTCGTAGTGGCCGTGGATCACGGGGCAGGTCTCGCTCGTGTACCGCGGCGGCGCGCCCGGGTCCGGCACCCACTCGCCCTTGAATATATCGCACGACGACGTGGACCGGTTCTTGCCGCCGCCACGGTCATCCGTGCTCCTGCTCGTGGTCGTGATCACCGCCGGCGGCGCCACCAGAGGCGTGCGGCCGGGCAGGCTCACGGCGGCGAGGACCACGAGGCACGTCGCGAGGACGGTGGCGGGAATCACGTACTGACACTGGTAGTTATACTGGGCCGTGGACGGGACCTTAATCCCGTGAAACTTCATTGGTGTTAAAATTCCCGGACTAATAATTAACAAAACATCACGAGCCCCAAGCTTAATTATGAATATGAATTGGCACACATACATATATATATAAACATATAGAATTTTCGGTGCTGATTCATGAACATTCATGAGTGGTCTGGTTGGAATTGTCGTAGCATGTCAAGATCGATACGGAAAACTGACGACGAAAATGCATGGCAGTGACCGGCTAGCTAGCGCTGCAGGGCAGTACGTGATTAGCACGTAGCTTACACGTACTTGTGATGGTGGATTCCACGTGCAAGTTTTTTCTGTATACACCTGTTTAGTTTCTAGCACATTTGGGTTGTCAGAAGGATCTTGTGAAGGAACACGGAACGGAAACGGGTCTTGAGTGCTAAACAGGTGCGATCGTTCGAGGCTAGCCGTAGCCTCTCCTTTTTTCTGTCTCTCCTCCATGATCTTTCTGACTGGCACGTCAAGATCAATCGACTGGAGTTTCACCCACCATTCCAAATTAACGTGTAATTCCTTCCAGATATTTATGAATGAACATTTCCTTTTTCCAGATCTGTTGCATACTTTTGCAAAGCAAAATGGTAGTGACAAACTGACAATCTAGGATCTAGATTCCAGAGTAGGCTACTTTGCTGTCCATCAGTATAGCTAAAACAATCAGGGGATTCAGGCCGTAACCCAGGGTAGCCTGCTCTAGGGGCGCCCTTGAGATTACCATCTACGACAGCGTTCGTAACAGAGCATACTCTGTTTCAGTGCTTCAGCCCAAGTAACAAACTTCTCCTCCACATGCTATCAATTAAAAAAAGAACTTTTTTTATGCCGTAGCGAAGCATATATTTTATCTATTAATCATTAAATTAAATTTACACAAAAGCACAAAAGAGATAGATACGGTAGCAGTGGCGGAGCTAGAAATTTAATATCTGGATGAACCATGAGACAAAGCACCTAGAATGTTTTCTTTTTGTACAAGTTGCTATAAAACTTTACCTAATCCACAACGTCGCCCTGTCAGCAGTCGGGGCAGCTGCCCAGGTGGTAGGTGTGGTGGATCCGTCCTTGAACTTTTCTTGTCGGGCACGATGTGATCGCTCCGATTGCCATCTTCATAGCACCGTCGAACCAGCCGGAGGGCGAAAAGAACAGCAAACTCGACTCATTGAATACCTGCTCAAGATGTAGGACCCGAAGTCCATCGATTGCCGTTAACTCGAGCCCACCACATGAGGCGAGACCCGATTGAAACTCAACATCCCTAGCTAGCGACCAAGAAAACCTCGGGCGTGATTGGTTTGATGTCAAATTTTGTTATTGTCAATATTTGGCAAGCTAACATTTGACAAAATCAAAAGTTACAAAAAATTGATAACTTTTTTAGAGGTTGGTGAGAATCAATTGGTATCCAACCAATTGCTAGCTAATTTTTTAGACTTACCAACAATTGGTATTGACAAAATTTGGTAGCAAACTAATCACGTCTCTCATGTTGGAGTAGAAAGTTGCCTTACTAAAAGGCTTATGGACCATTGCTGGCTTGAATGCTGTCTCTCGTCTTCTTTGCTCGCCACTTGGTCCCTTCCTTGAGCTCTTATATGCCCTCTACCGAGTCGACGTCATCAAGTTCATCATCTCGCAAATCCAATCCTTTTAGCATACTACGATCCAAATCATCAACAGACTTGCCGGAAACCCTTTACTTCTGATCCAGTTGATGCAGATGCCATCACGTCTCGATTCCTTGACCCGCACGCTTGAAACCCGCCAACCCCAAACAAGTTCTACGATCTCCCGAACATATCGCAAAAATTGATCAACCAAGGTCGGGCAGCGAGGCAAGCTCGCCCCTTTAATCAACCCAAGAAGACAGAATTGCAATCGGCACAGGCATTGCCCTTCTTCTCCTCTGGCTCGCTGGTGCCACGACACAGACCCGCTCTAATCCCCAAAAGATCCCCACCCGGACCGGCGACGAGCTGATCTGTCCTCCGGCGACCATGGCGGCTCCCAACCCCGGCGGCATCCCCATCAAGGTCAGCAACCCTCCCCTCTCATTCCACCACCTCTTCCTCCTCCCGCCACCTGCCCACCCACTAGCGCAGCGTGAATCCCGCGGAGAATCCTGCCGGCCGTTAGGGTTCACGCGAGCGGCTCGAGGAACCGACGGGTGCGCCATTTCCGCGCCGGTTCCTCCGAGCCTCGCCTGTCTGGCGGCGCTGCATGGTCCCTCTAGCTCGTGCGGATTCCGCTTTCTACCCGCTTCTTGTGGAAGATACGGGGTAGTCTGCGTGGAGAAAATGGCTGTGACAAATGGAATGCGTCCGCTGTAGATACCGCGTCCAATGAGGTTTTTTGGGTGTACGAAAATTGCATGGGGACACGCAGTGCAGTTATAATCGGTAGAGATTGATCACTTGTGAGTTTTTGATGATTCCTGTGGTATGCTTGTAGTCGTACTCGATTTCTTGTTCTTAGGATTGTGGCAGGTTTCCCAGGTTTGTTCATTCCATTTCTTACCTTGTCGATTGCAGGTTGAACAGGATTCGGATGGCTCAGCGCAGAGCACCGCTGATATGACTGCTTTCGTATGTTTTACATCTTGCTTTGAATTTATATCTTTGGGTTATGTAGATTGGAGATTAAACTCTGTTTCTGGCTTTACTTTTAATCTTTTGTTTTTGCCTACTACTTCCAGGTGCAAAATCTTCTTGTGCAAATGGTGAGTTCTTTTTGCAGTGCATTATTTGCATATTGTCCACTTACTTTTCTCTTACTAAATCTGAACGCCTTGCAGCAAACCAGGTTCCAAGCTATGTCGGAGAACATCATTTCAAAGAATATCCTTATAAATGAGTGCTCTTTTGCATTTTAATTATTTTTGTACTTTCAGTTTTTGTTCCACAGGTAGAATATTTGACGTGTATACTCATGCTTTATTAGATCGTTGATGTGTCTGTCAGTCACTGAAAGTCCTAATAAAAATACTGTTTTTAATTCAATTAGGAAGATAATCTGAGTGCAAATGATCAAGCCCACAACATGCATTCGACTTATTTTGGAATTTTTCTCTTTTTTCTTCTTTCGAAACTCTAGAACAAGCAGTCTTGTTGTTTGCTACTACCCTCGTTTAGAAATAGGTGACATTTTAGAAACATGTGATGTTTTAGACAGCATGCAGTCAAAATTTTTTAACTTTGACTACTAATAGGTTAAACTAATATTTTAGACAGCATGCTGATGACTGGAACAAGCAGTCTTGTGGTTTGCTAACATCTTAGAGCGTTCACTTGCTTCGACCACTTACTGATATGAGCCACATGACTGCATGTGCTCCGTGCATTTTGTGTACAATCCTTAACTAGTACTTACTTGATGAAATGGGCGCAAGAATCGATGAATTGGAGCTGAGCATCAATGACCTCAAGACTGAGATGGGCAGTGAAGGTATGACCCCAACAAAGACCAAGGACGAAGAATCGAAGCCAGCAGACAGCTCTGCGTGAGTGAAACAGAAGCGGCTAATAGCAGCAGGTTATGACAGTATTGATTCTATGTCGATATCTTCAGCCATTCCTCAGTAACAAAAATGCCTGTTGGGTGAATTTATTAGCAGTTTAGCATGGTTGTATGCATTTCAGAAATACCAGTAGCTATTGTGAGCCTTGAGGTTTGCTATTAGCAGTTTAGCACGGTTGTATGCATTTCAGAAATACCACTAGCTATTGTGATCCTTGAGGTTTTGCTACTGATTGATTTTCTTGCGCACAATGATTCTATCATCACCTTCCTGTGGCTACTAGAGATTTGTTTATTGGTTTGGAGCTGAATAGTGTGCCATCGACTTCTGTACCTCTTAAGGTTCTGTTGTTGTAATACACTGACCTTCGTATTGTGTTGCCAGGGCCTCCCGCGAATTCAGTGTAGAAACATACCAGTTTGTAAAAACTGAAGGCCTTAGATATGCATTTCAAATGTCTTGGGGTGAACCCAATGAGTTCTTTCTCCTGTCTACTACCCCCTCTTTCACAATATCTATCACGCGCACACCTAGGCATAAAAGTTAAGGCTTGATTACATCGAATATTACTTCTATATTGTGAACAAAAAAGCACCTCGTCCTGATGAGGGCAGTAGACCTCGCTGCAGCTGGGTCATATAAGCCAGAAAATCTTGTTCTTGGCTATGCCATCGTGAAACACTTTAGGTCGCCCCCGGAACCTAAGCACTATAAGCAGCCTTGAGCACGCATTCACGTTTTCTTTAAGCACTAATGACGTGTGTAACCATGCACAAGTAACTAGCCGAAGACGGCAGGTCAACAATTCAATCTCCAGAGAAACCGAGAAAAATTTCTAACGTTCCAAACTAGGCTCAACTTCAATTTTCTCAGGCGGACCCATGCAAATGCAGAGAATATCTCCCTGCCTTTCTTTCACTAACGAAACATGGATACAAATTACAAACAGCAACACGGTCCAGTATACCAAATGCACAAACGAAATAGTTATATCTTGCACATTGTATTGTATTATACAATGATAAGCAAACCTACACTAACAAAACCTCACACCACTGGCTTCAGTACTGGACCCACATGGCCACATTGTACATACAAGCTAACCGACGAACCTAGACTATGCAATCAAAACCACACCAATCGCTAATGTGAAGAAATATAAAGCCCGATAAATAATCTCACACTTCACTTCCTCAAAACCTTCTCCACAGCGGCTCTCTGTGGATTAGTTAGGCCCTGCAAAGGATAATCCGGTACAACAATAATATATATTCATGAATGCGAGATGCAGCAGCAAGGGAAAAAAAGGAACACCTGCAACATAATTTCATTTCTATCGATAATGGAAATGAAACAGTGGAGGACATCTTACCTGGCAAATATACTCAAAAAGTGTTCGATCACTGTCCCACAGGTTGGCGAAGGTGTTTGTTAGGAAGTCCGACAGCTTCACCTGCAAGACAAAGGGAATTGCTTTACTTGACTGAGTTAATATCATCTTTTATTTAAATGGTAGAACTTAGCAGCGGAAGGCCAAAAGCCAAAAGCAAACCTCATTAAGAGAGTCAGTTTTTGCCAGATCATCATCATAAATATCGTCATCATCCTATTGTACAATTGGGGGGTAAACATATGGAAATAAATATGACAAGTTTGAATACTAATAAGATTATTTGATATAACTAACATACCTCATCAAAAACTTTTGCCATTGCATTTAGATGCTCAACTGACGGATTAGCAATTGAAGGAACTGATGCTGAATATATCACATCATGTGGAATAGCATCACCATTCTGAACCTCTTCCCAGTCACTATCCTGGATTGACAATCAATGTGAGAAGACAATTCAAGTTTAAAACTTTTAATGGTGAGAAAGTGTAAAAACCTCTTCACAATCATTGTCATCCTCACCACCAACTTGTTCCTGGATTTCAGCTAATGTATCCGCTAAAAGTGAGAAGATCTGCATAATTCATATTTGGGGATGATAAGAGTACGTATTATGATTTATGAAAAGAACAAATTGATGTCTTACACAACAGTAAAGATTTGTTACGAAATGTACTACACAGATCTTTGTGACAGATTCATTTATTTATGAATTTCAAAATTTGCAGGCAATGTTCCTTCAAAAATAAAATTGATGGGAGAGGAACTATGATTGTGAATTATCGTCGGTTACCTTAGACAGGAGTGGAATCTTGGTCCAGTGATCAGGAGCTACCCGAGCTTTTGATCGTGTGGTTATACCTGCACTAGTCTGAATTTTTCTTGGTAAGACTAATGGAACTCTACTAGACTGTTGAGCGCCAAATAGATTCTTAGAACGGTGGTACCTTAATAAGATGCCCTTGAACTTCAATCCTAGATAGCTCAGGATGACGAGTAGATATGAGAAGAGCTAATGCAGTAGTTGTTACCTTGATCTGGTAGGCTCCCTGAATTTCACCTATAAAAGATATTTACCAGGAAACCTCTTATTAAGGGGAATAAAGGAAAAAGGATACGTTATTCACTATAGGTATTCAGTTACATGAGCACTCACCTTGTAGTTGTGACCATTCTGACATAATATAAGCAAATGAATTTCCATAGCCCTGGGCAGGAATAGCAAGCAAAAGGTTGATGAACTGATCAACATTTGGTGCACTTAGATGTACCTGCAGCAGGTGGTAAATATTAAAATTTCCTTCACAAAACACCTCCAATGCACTATAAAAGAAAAGATGTGATGATAGGGTTGAATTCCTTTTTGGGACGGTTTCGACCATAATGGTACAAATATCCGAACTAAGAACAATAATTAACTGTTGTTTGACATCCTAATCCTGGATTCCTATGCTATGCATAAATGGCATGTTGCTCCCCCAGAGCATGCAATGGCATGCACAGAACATGATAAAAAGTGAGTCAGGGGGAAATGGCAAGTTTAAGGTGGAATAATCAAATACCCCAGGAATCAAACAAATACCATGAATTTTTGCCACGTAAAATACCATCAAATACTACATACACTAAGCCTAAAGGGACTAGTCAAGGAAGAAAAGAATAACAGCACTAAACAAATAGCCATTAAATTAACCGTGTAACATAACCAGACGTCCACCATGAGTACAGAGAGGGAGTTGCAACTCACTAGTCTGGCTATTATAACAACAAGAGAGCTCTTCAATCCTGCAATGTTGCTCGACTGCATACGTCTCACAATAGCAGCAATGAGCTCCGGAATGTGGGGAGATAGGTGCGAAGGCAGATGTAAAATAAGTTGTAAAATATAACTCCCAACAAAGAGTGACACTGAACTTTCTAACTCTGGATCTAAAAGCCTGTGAAGAATTGAAGAACCATGATGTCAGCATATAGCTAAAAATCAAAACAAACACTGAAACATCTGAATTTGTTCATCAAAGAGAATGAGTGTATCTAAACGGATTGGCATAGAGAATGTGCAAGATGCTGGTTGGTGCTCCTTTAAGTTAATCTTTAATCCTCCACAAAGATGCACAGTTTACTAGAAATCCCCTTTCAGCGAGGCTAGTGCTTTCATTGGGTTATTTTCAGTCAGCTAAAAACATATGCTTGGTTGTAACAATGAGAATGGCATTATAGGGGGAAGCAAATCAGCTCCTAGCTCGAACTGGTGGCGCATTGTTCAATTTTTACACATTCCTTTTAATTGCTTGTGAAGTTTGTCCAACAGAGGTACAATTGAAGAAATACGTCTTGATTCTTCCGTATTCTGTAATGGTAAATATGTTTAAGAACAACAGTGAGTTGGATATACATAATCTTGAAGTCACCTTGAAGCTGCAGTAAGTAGCATCTTCAATGTACTTCCTTGTTCGCCACCCCAAACAAGCAACTCCTGCCGGCCACCTGATATAAATGCTGCCAAACATTCTGTCGCGTTCTAAATTGGCAATAGATTAGCATGTTTTTAACGATATAAATCCATACAAACTAGGTCAACTATACTTGAATGATCAAATCATATTTAAGCATTTACCTGCATCTCTCCATGGTCATCGCTTTCAAGAACAATTTGAATAGTAGATCTAAAGCATGTGTCAAAGACTGCCTTAACGACAGCAGTTGGAGCATTCTGAAATTTACATGGCAGCATTAAGATCGGAATTGATAAGTTAATGAAAATATAATTTACATGGAATTTTAGAAGAACTTTTTTGCGTTGAACTTCATAGAACTTAGGAGATGTGAAGACATACTTTGAGTAACATTGTCAAGAGGTCCAGTGAACCTGCAACGAGTCCATCTGGCTGGATCTTGGACTAGCAAATGGACCAGAAATTAGATTTGCATAGTGCTGGCAAATGCAGCATGAACGATGGTAATGATGTGAACTGGCTTTAGCACTTACATTTCCTAAAATGGAGCCAATTGTTGGAAGGATACGAGATACAAGCGGTTGTAAACATCCAGGAGCATTCTTGATGGCCTAAAAACTAAGGAATCCTGTTAAGTAGGCTGTAACTTTGAGGAGTGCAATTTACCAAAAAGTCATGTACAAAATTCCACTGGCAATGATAAAAGATACACAAGCAAAGCTCTTTTGAATGACCTGAACACTGAACAAAAACCAGACACGATAAAGAAAAACCATGCAGAACAGACAGGCCACAATTGCATGCTCATCAGTCATCAACATTAATCAATAATTAGGAGATATTACAACCAAATATACATAAACAGTAACTCATCCAACAAGGCAACAAATATCACTTTTGTCAACTCTCTTTTGCAATCTTAGAGAAGATCTCTGGACATGATGGTTCCAGTTTCAAAGAACGCAGAATATGTGTCAGGCCTATGTCAGTTTCGGGATGATAAAATTCCTAAAGTCGGCTTGGCGTATCACTTCAACATGAACTATAATCATCTTTTCATGCATACACGAAGTAACAAATTAAAATAAGAAAAGGCATGGTACAGCCGTCCAATTTCAACGAGAGCTTACCTCTAGAACTTCGACAGAGTCAATACTGATGAATGGGTCAGCAATGTGTTGGGCCCAAACATCTAGTATGATAGGAGAGATGACTGGTTCGATCAATGTTGATTGTTCACCGCCTACATACCAAGTGGAAAAATATTGATCTTAAGGGCAAACAAAACTCAAAGCATCAATATGCCATCACATATTTTGCAGAAAGATGCATTGACAAAACATGCTGACAGACCAGATTTGATGGCTGATTGGAGGGTTTCTAGAACAAGATGCAGTGTTTCATCAGATGCCTGTCATAAAACTTCCATATAGTCATTCCTTCAAAAAGTCAAGACAGGTAAAATTTACAATTTTACATACAAACTTACCTGCCTCAGAAGATCAACAAGAGATGAGAGTATGCCCATGATGTTGGGCTGAATCAAATTCTGATTAGATTCCGGTAAAAGTTGGGCTAGTGCTCTACAGGCACCTACTTTAACTGGGGGTGGCCTGCCAAGTAAATATCTCATAGATAAATGTAACATTCTCCCTTGTGTCAGGGATTGTAACACAAATGAAGTCATGGCCTTACACATCTGCGGCAATCGCATGAACAGCATTGCATAGATGTTGTTCGCAGATTCCCTTACTTATCTGACATGTTATCCCAAATCAGCTTGATGAACGTATAGCAAAACAAATACAGGAAAATAAAAGGTAAGGAAGGTCACCACTGAAGAGAACTTAGCCACGACAGAGAATGCACGCGCATGAAGAAATGGGTACTGTTGCACCCCTAAAAACCACAAGATTAGTAATAGCACGGAGAGATACACAGTTCTCCAAACCAAGGTAAAGAGAGATACCTGTACCCACAATGTCAATTACCATCTGCTCAAGTAAATCTCGCACGTTGTAACCAGAATCCTATACAATCAGAAGACACATGATGAACAAGAGATTAATAAATTCTACTATCGATTTTAATAATTAAAAAGGCAAAATTGTATCTGAGGCCCCTCTGCTTTGCACTTTGAAGCAATAAGCCACTCTCTCTTTAAATTGGGTATTACAAGCCCTTTTTCCTACTATATGCACAGATGTTGCAATCAGGTCCTTCCTTTAGTTTTTACAAATGAGAGATGATGTGCCCTGTTAAATACACCAGCTGTGAGCCTGAGACTGCCATGTGAGGTAATAGAACATTCATCGACTTCTGTTAACAAAAGTCCCCAGCCCCCAGGAGCCACTTCCCTGACCACTACAGAAACAACTCACAAGCACGTCTGTTCAGCTCTCTTTAATTGGGTATCATAAGTTTCTTTTACTATGCACCAATGTTGCTTCAGGTCCTCCCTTTAGATTTTCAAAAGAAAGATGGTGTGGCCTGTTAACTGCGCCAGCTAGGAGACTGGGGTTGACATGTGATGTAATAGAACATACATGGACTTACAAAGAACAAAAGAAGGTATTCCATACCCCATAAACGGCCCACCCAGTTGGTATGTTGAATAGTAGCACATTTAAGCTTCCAGTGATGACTAGCCATGGGGCATGGGGACCAACAAGCCCAGGCCATGTTCGATTAGGTCAGAAGCAGAGGGAGATAAATAAGTTGGGAAGAGAAGAAGAAATATAAAAAAAATTTAACAAAAACATGAGAAGTGAATAGGGTCTCTAAAGTTAGCTATGACTGGTGTCAATGAAAGTGAAATTTTCTGTATTTCCATCCAATTCCTGGTGCTGTTCACCTTTATTCTTTGCAGTTCTGAAGCAAAATAGTTCCGCCATATGCCTGTACCACATCAGAACATCACAGGGAATCCAGACTAGCAGGCTGAACATGCCACATCAACCCTACTGATGGAAGGGCTCGGTTTTAAAACTAAGGTAGTAAAGGGGCATGTAAGACCTAATTCAAAGTAAAAGGCCTTATTGCTTCTATATGCAAAGCGTAGGGATCTATTGTGCAAGTTTGCCAACAGAATATGAGTTAATGAAATTGCTCAGCACAACACTAAACCAACCTGTGCTTCACACAGATGTTCTGAAAGTGAACCTAGAGAAAAAAGCGATGCTTCATGCAGCTGGCACAAAAATAAATGCTGGATTAGATGGGTCAACTGCAGAAAGACACTATGAGCATAATATTAGCAAGGTCAAGTACAATATTTTGGGGATAATTATATAATTTGTAGACATCAATTTTAAATATGGCCGACTACTAAACAAGACAGACTTAAAGCAGGACTAACTTTGAACTTGTTTCTGTACTTCAAATAAAATTTTCCAAAGTGATCAGTCTAAAATCATGGTACATCACCAAAAAGGTATTGAGGAACATGATAAGCAGAGTAACATTGCTGATAAGAGGTGAAATCTTAAGTACTGGTTTCCTCTATTTGGTTTTAATAAAATGCTAACAACTCACTCTCCACCAGTCAGCAGAACCCGCTTGTTTCAATTCACGTGATTCACGAAAACACATTTGTGAAGCTTCTAAAATTGAAGCAATTCCGTAATCCTCATAAGCAGTGACTATCTCTTCCAGCAAAAGAGATCCTGAAAACCAAGAAGGTGTCAGGAAAATGTGTTGCAATTGACAAATTCCTATTTAAGAATAGATTATATATATGTGTTTCTCTTGTAAGAAAATGGTGGCTTCCCAGCAAGCAAGGCTGCGAAGAGGGCAAAGTCAAGTAAAGACAATGCATGTCCCCGATTTACTGTTGATTGTTTAATATATGCAAGATTGTAATAGGATTTTAGTTTATTATTAATTGTAGTTTCGTCTGTCCTATTTATAAATTCTGACAATCTTCACAAAAAAAGTACTGGTCGACAACATTGCACTGTTATTATACATCGAATCAAGTTGACAAAAGAAGCAAAATTGGAGCTCGTACCAGACACGCGACAGCTATAAGTTACATCATCCTCGTCAGCAACATACTGGTTAGCATCGCGTGACCAGTTTTGCACCTAGAATAACAAAATAGACACATAAGCACTTGCGAGCAGAAAACTAATAAGATGAAAATTATTTGCCAAAAGTAAGATCACACGTATATTAGCCATGTATCAACCAGTTCATATACCTGTTCTTCAGTTATCTGTTGAAAGGATACAGTGTAGTACGCTAGCTCTTTAACGTTCCCTGCGATAACCTAGTGTAACACCACAAAAAATCATTAAAAAAACAAGATGAACAAAATAGTCATTAAGAAGACATACCTTTGCTAACAGAGAATTCCCCACAATTGTTGTCCATAGCTCGAATAACTGGAAAATATGAGAACATGGTAACATATCAAAGACACACAAGCAAAGGCACCAAATGGACTAGAGTAAAATAAAATAGAACAATAACTAGAAAAGAGTGTACCAACAGAATGGAAATGCAAGATGTTACCTGAATCTCAAAGGACTCAAGACTTCTTTCACTACCATCAGAATCATAGCCAACAGAATCTACATCATCTGAAGCTTGAATTGTTGACAGGTGATAGACCTTGAAGGATGAAACAAAGGTCTGCCACAACGGTGCAAAAACAGCTGTAAAAAATTGTCCCGTTTATCAGAAAATAAGCAAACGACTAAGAGCAAGCTAATCTGCAACTGACAACAAATCATAATTCATAACATGGAATGTTACTTGCCAGAAATTTTGGCTTCAGGTAGTCTAGGAAAGTTCTGGACAAGCTGGAGTAAACATTTCAGCACCTGATCACAAGACAGCACAGGATTCAACAACCATCAACAATGCATGCTGTCAATCTCAGAGGACAGATTATATGAAGTATACCTCCATCTGCATGCTCCAGTCATCAGGATTTTGGGACAGCACCGGTGAATTTAAAATTTCAGAGAATTGCTCCATAAGTGGATCAAGCATTGAAGTCATCAAACTGACTGTCTCTCTCTGCACCAGCAAATCACCTCAGCTGATTTCCATAATGTGAAGAAACAACAGAAAGACTAAAAACTACCTTATAAACACCACTCATTGATCCAAGCATAGAAATACATGAATGGACTATTCCAAGAGCCTTTGCACGAAGAGAATTTTCGTACAGCTGCATTTCAAAATGGGTGAATACATATAACGTTGTCTCCATGATGATTTGCTAAACAAGGAGTAACCAGTACACAAACTTACATGAGGAGATGATATTATTCTGTACAGTGATGGGAATAGCTCTGGCACTAACTTCGGAATACATGCGTCATCCAAATCATCTGACAGAAGGGCTAGGCATCTTAATGCTCCACGAACTGCAACAAAAAGTAGGCCACTACTTTCAGGAAAAAGAAAAGACTACAAAATTCTAAATTTAAAATAATCATTGTTTTCATCATCTTTCTATTCAAAATGCTTGGGCCATGAGAACATCCCAAGAAGAAAATTTCTATATTTAGGCTATGTAGCATCGACACTCCAAAGTCCAAACCAAGGTACTGGCACAACCCCAGCACAACAGTGACACAATCACACAACCATCAACATAACGAATCTTAATACATGATAACTCAAACGTGATGCCTTAAGTGGCTTTTTGGTTTGACTAGGCATACAGTTTTCCAGAAAGCACTATACCAGTAAACTTTAGTCCCTCACTGGTGCAGAAAAAGAAACTATTGTTGAAACAAAATTACAAATTTTGCTGACAATTGCTGATATTGCTTTTGTGGGTTCTAGCATCCATATTGTGGGGTTGGCAGCAATTTGCTGGGCTATTTGGATATCTTGTAATAGAGCCTGCTTTGAAAACAAGCTGATTAGATCTCCTGCTGAGCTTGTCTGTTATGCATGTTCCTTTCTTCGTTATTGGGCAGGTTTACAATCTAGCAGGGATGGGGAGCTAATAACTAAAGGGGCGATTAATTTGCAGGAAGAGGAGCTTCGACATCATGATGTGCTGGCAGTTCGACTCAACCCCCCACGCGACTGCAGATCCTGGGTCCCAAAGATGTTACGATGCTTTCTAATGATGAGGGGATGTGATATTGTACGCAGCCCTGCTTTGGCTGTTGTAATAGCTACTTAGTTGTTCTACCTTTTCGCTTTAGTTGTTAACACTGTTATGTGCACTTGGGACTGTTAGCATTAGCGGCAGGCTTGTGGCATCGAACTGTTTTCTTTTCTTTTTTTGGTCTTGAACACATTTGTTCCGTTATCTTTTCATAGTGGAACCCAGTTACAAGAGTAGTCGTATTGAAAATTTTCTTTTTTGCTGATAATGGTGTTCGAGTAGTCTTAGCAGATGGAATGGCCCAAATAGGTGATAAAGAATGTTGAAATCTTAGATAAAACAGTTAATTGAAATTTAAAATAATCCATTCCAAAAGAAGAATATTGTTTTTTAGCCATACGATATATCATACAAATGTTAAGATATAGCATAGTTGGCTGCCAACTTGTTAGAAATTTTGATAAAATGATGTGTTGCAGTATTGCCATGCATGTATCTTGTCATGTCCCATATCCATGTCTGTGCCCTATTTTCCACAGCTTGAGCTTCAGCTTAAAGACATAAGAAGCTCAAGACCTAAATGGTGCAGCTTCTGCCTTCTGGAGCTTCTTCGGGAATCCTAGGCCCCCTTTTTGTATTGAGAAGTGAGAAGTTACAACCCCTCTCCACGAGCTTCTTGTAGAAGCTAGCTATTGAAAGAAGCTAATTTGCTACAAAAACAACCCATTCGGAGGAGCTTATGCTGGTAGGAAGCTGGCAGCTCCAAGTTTAAGCTTAAGGCTTACAAACAGGCCTGAATACCCTGATTGGAAAATATTGGGAAGCAAGAAAAACTATATACCTCCATTCCCGTTACTTTGATCACCGATCAACTTTAAGAGAAAGGGAAGTAACTCAGGCCAGTCTTCTGGCCAATCATGCTGCCCAATAGCTGCTACAGCCATGCCAATAGCAGTTCGAATCTTCCCATGAGAATCATCCAATGAGGTAAGAAGGAGTTGTCGTATAACCACCTGATGAGAAATAAGAGTGAGAAGAATATTATAATATAATAAGAACTCAACAACGTTAAAACAATAAGAATTTACACAGTAGGAATGTGATTCTTGCAGTTTAGTTTAAAAGACAAACTGGTATTAAACAACAATATCAGATAGAGACAAGTGTTGCCATAGAAAAATATTGATCGATTTATACTGCGCAAGTTTTGAACATTTATTCTACTAATGCCAATAGCATATCCCATTCTCAAAATCTTCTAATCTATATTTTCTAAGCATGAACTCACTGCTTGTTGTGAGAAGAGAATAAAATGGCAATCACTTCCATTTGTTTCAATAAGCCAAGGAAGCAAAGGAAAATGACATCAAGGCCTCAAGGGTCTGTTCTGACCTGAGTTCTCATTTGTGGCATTCTAGGATTAAAGCAGGAGATGATACCTTTTCTGAGGCAGAAACAACAGGAGGCACGAAATTGTCATCATCTTCCTCCCAGTGCTGCTTGATAAACTGCTTTAACAAGACAGCAGCAAGGTACCAGGACGTGAAGGACCAACAAACAACAACAGAACAGTACAACACATGAAAGCCTAGTCTGACAAAAATACAGTATGCACAACAAAGTTCTGATATAAAAAACAACTGCAAATAAACGGCTGTGAGGATATCTGACGTAGTCCAAAGGGGACCTCCTTGTTGACTGTGACCTTTGTGAGGGCAGCTCCATATCCTGAGCAAACATTATAGCAAAACCAGGTTCTTGTCAGCTGACAGCAGAAGATTAATGAGTGCAAAAAGGCACTTCATCTGTCAAAAAACAATAACCGATTCAAATAATTTGTTGCGGCAGAGGGTAGTCAAAAGATTATTTTAAGCTGATGGGCTACCAATAGAGCAAAAAGCAAACTCAAAAAACCAGAAGAATTCAGCAGGTGGGTCAGGATGCTACAAAGCCAAACCATATGGTTCAGTTTTGTAATATATATACTAATATTGTCTAAGATAGCAACACAAGGGCATGCTTCTTGTGTGGTTGAAAGCATGAACACGGTAAAATGATGTCATGGACTACTTAGGGACGATTTGCCTACAAAGTAGGAAAATGGAAGTGCTTTCAAGAAGTCACACAATAGCAAATGGAACCTTATTTAGTTATCGGTGATCAAATGACGGATCACAAGAGAATTAATTAGAGCACGCATCCACAAGAAAAAAAATGAAAAAAAGAGTACCAGAGTAACAAACAACCTTTTATCAAGAGAGAAGGTTGGTCCTAGCAAAAAGGAAAAAACAGCATTGGTAATTTCAGCATTGTCTCACATTGTTTTCTGAGAAAACAACATTTCGATGTCAACTAAAGCAATCTAAGCCTCCACTACTATCATGGCGCACATCACAACAGCTGCCGCGGTAACAACAGGGCTGTGTGGCAGCTCTATGGTGTGCATTTGGGGCATGGTGACCTTCCACCACAGTCCCAAGCAGAGCATCAGCACACAGGGCGATCAGACTGCGCAGCCAGAGAAGCAGTTGTTCGCGCAACTAGGGGGCGGGGGAGGGGGGTGTCGAATTAGGCGCTCTCGCTCCGTGGCCATTAACTCGGAGCAGAAGCAGCCTCGATCCAACAATGACAAGGCACGCGCAGAGAGACAGTGGCCGAGTGGAGGGGGTGGGGCGAACCGGGCTGGAGGGAGGCCTGGCGGAGGGACTCCTCGGCGAAGGCGCGGACGTCGCGGGTGGTGTCGAGGGTCGCCGTCAGGCACTCGACCAGCCACCGCTGGTCGCCATCACCCGCGGCCGCCATTGCAATCAGGACCGCTGCCGCTGCTGCCGCCGCCGCAGCCGCCGCCGCCGCCTAGGTCTGACCTCGGAGTGGAGCTCTCAGCGGCGGGATGGATTTGGGTTTGAATGGGATCGCGTGGAGGGGAGGTGGTGGGATTCGGGGTTTTGTGCTAGGGTTTTATAGGAGGGTGGGAGACGAGAGAGGTGGTTGGCGGCCCGGAAGAGGAATGGGGAGGGAAGGAGGGACTGAGGGAGGCAGTGTGAACTGTGAAGTGGCTGGCCATGGGTTGACAAAAGGTTCCGATGGGCCCACCGGCATGCTACATAATCGAAGGCTTTTTTCACTTTCAGTATTTATTATTATTCTAAAAACTGAAAATATAAATAAACGTCAACGTCCGTACAAATTTGTAAAATTTATGGGAGCTGGATAACCTATCTTGCCTTCACTTTCTGCTAAATCGTCCGAGAGGTAAGACTTTAAAGGTGTAAGACCTTTTTTAGTCTAGTTTAGAGTTAGATGTGGTAATTTGCTATTTGGAATGAGATCTTAGGTTAAGATAAGATTGATAAGGTCCTTCACAATGCTCCAACTTGGACTGGTGCTAAGACATGCCACATAGCCAAGAAGATGATATGACGGGGTAATTAAGAAGTAGAGAGATAGTTTTGGTGTCTCCAGGAAGAACCGATACTAAGCGCGCAGACCTATGCAAAACGCCTATGTGGCATCTATGTATTGGGGAGTTTAGTTGTTAAACAATTAAATGAAGGAAGTTTAGCTACAAAAAGCTAAGCACCTATGTATTTGGGAGTTTAGTTGCTAAGCTCTTTCATGCACTTAGCACCTCATCTAAGCACCTATGTATTAGAAGAGGCCTAAGAGGGTGGATTCATGGGGGCCTATCTTTAGCACGGTGCTCGGTGTGTGATCAATTCCAACAACATCACGTTTTCTCCCGTATTAGAACATTAATTTATTTTCATTAGATCACTTCTCTTTCTTTACACTTACCAATTTCACGTCATTATAGCCACACCGTGCAAAACAACGAAGCTCTTTAGTCTTTAGTACTAGTATTTGTCTAAGTGCTTGTGCATACAAGCAACCCAATATAAGGGTAGCTTTCTTTCTGTGGCATTAACCCTAAATAAAAAAAATTGTCCGATGCAAAGCTTACCGCTTTATTCCCCTTTTCTAGAAGATGGTGGTTAATAGGGGAATGTACGTCTACTCTCACGCGAATAAGTCTGTACTTTCATCTAAGATGCAAACGCTTTCAACTCAGACACTACACACTTTTACATTTGTCATCTTCAACGTTCACCTTTCATTGCTCAACTTTCCACTCAAAGACCGCGAGGTATTCACTCAAAGACAATGAGCTTTCTACTCGAGACTCGGAGCTTTCAACTCAAACGTTGTGAGGTTTTCACTCGCAAATTGTGAGCTTTATTCGTTGTTCTTGACCTTTGCACTCGCACACTACGAGCTTTTAACTCACTAAACCACGAGCCTTTCAAGGGAACATCTAAAGATTGAAATTTAGAAACTCTGAGCTTTTCACTCAGACACTCTAGCTTTCTACTAAAAATAATCTAAGTGTTCCGCTTTGGCACTCCTAGCTCTACACTAAGAAAACTCTTATTTGAACAAAATACTAATTTTATTGATAACAAAAATTATGAAAATGAATAAAAAATAGGGACAGCAGTACTAATCTAGTAATATGATTATTATTACGTGATATCACGACTTGCCTCGCACGACTGATCTCGCGCGTGGACAGCGCAGCCGTCAGTTCTGACCAACGCAACTAGACCGTTGTGAGCCGATTGGGCCTTAGGTTAGAATCAACTGCGATAACGGTTGAACGTAGAGAATAAATTTCGGGATTCATGATAGGACTCACATATGGAGATGATGTCTTTACGAAATACTCCTACCTGGCTATCTTATATCCTAACATATTCTATCCTTCAAGCTACACATATTATATATTATAAGTCTATGTAAATGAAAAATAGGGCTCCTCCTAGTATTGTCAATGGATATTAGAATACCGCTATGCACCGGTGCTTCTGAAGGCCTTCGTTGGATATGTCCAAATCATCTTAGTCGATGTTGTACAAGCTTCTCTTCAATCGGTGCCATCCCTACTCTATCACGTATAACCTCATTCTGAATTCGATCCTTTCTTGTATGCCCACAGATCCACCGTAGCATACGCATCTCTATGACGCTTATCTGCTAGATGTGTTGTCTTTTAGTGAGCCAACATTCTACTCCATACAATATCATAGGTCTAATCATCGTCTTATAGAAATTACCTTTTAGCTTCTGCGGGACCTTTTTGTCACAAAGGATGCCAGATGCTTGTCACCATTTCATCCACCCTGCTTTGATTCTGTGGCTAACATCATCATCGATACCACTATTGCTCTGTAGCATTGATCTCAAGTATTGAAAAATGTCTTTCCTAGACACTATTTGTCCTTTTAGACTAACCTCTCCCTCCTCACACTTCCTTCACTTATCATCTTAAAATGTTTTTCTTCCCTTCTAGGCAACAACACTTAAGTGATAGGAAAAATTTGTTCCATGAATATTGTACGAATGAGGGAGGACTCATCTATTTGTCCACTCACATGTCTTGATGAACTTGGTGTGTCTATCGCTAGTTGAGAAAGGACATGCCTCATATGGCCTTTACCACCTTACTGAACTGTATCTAGCCTTGTTCTTGTCTATCTTGATGATTTTGTTGCCTCAGTAGCCAGCGCCGATTACATTTTCTTTGGTATCATGAGCCAGCTAATGCATCACGACTGTCTAATGGTTTGTATTTGACCTATCTTCTGCCTTCTTTACCATCGTGTTAAGTGTTCACAAAAGTTCTTTTAGACATTAATGTCAAAAAATAAGGCCCTGTTTTGAAGACCCGGTTTTGGTCCATCCACTGTATTTTTATATCCCAGGTTTGGAATGTTGGCATGGGCCAAAGTTTATTTTTCGGGATAGGATCCTAATCTGAAGGTAAATGTAGCCCATGAGTCAATTCCTGAGGTTACAAAGTAATTGATCGAGAACGCGACGGGGGTGAGGGAAGTTTACATGGATCTCCAGTGACAGCCTGAGGGAAATCTCTGTCGAGCCCATATTTTACAATGTGCCAGCACAAAAAAACACAAAATTCTGGGAAATGGAGGGAACCGACTATTCTTAGGCGTTCTCTCACCTGTTTCTTCAAGATGCATGTATTGGCCAGTTTACAAAGCTTGAACCTATGTTCATTATTGTGTCCTCCACATTTCACAGTTCAATATTTGATTGGTTGCCCTTGACAAGCATTGGTAGCATACATGGTGCCACGCAGTACACTACGGATCACCATGGGGGGTAGTTAGAAGGATATTCACGAGTTGTTACATTTGCCTCTTCATTGCTTCTGGCACTAACATAAAGGTTTTGTTGTTCCTGATTTAGAATGGACTGTCATCGTACATCTTGTTAAGAGTTTCGGAAAATCTTTTATTTTTCCTCTGCTGGCATCTAGCAATTGCTCATGATGGTATTACCAATCCTTATATATATAAGATTTAACTGGTTGTGAACTGTTGGATAGAGTGCGCAGCTTAAGTTGACATTGTCACTGCTGTTATTATTGACCATTAGGCTTTCAGGACATATAGCTTCAACTTTCCTTTAGGAGTATTATTTTTTCTGATGCCAGGACCCAGATTACATTCCCATGTCACTGCAAGTGTTCCCTTGAGAAATTGATATGTTGATAATTTTCTAACGCGCCTCAAAGTGAAATTTTTATTGCTTGAAGTTGTGACATTGTACTACAAATCATCCAATAAAGGAAAGACAACAAAGATTGCTAATGCTAAGTTACACCTTTACTGCTATTGTTGAGATCAGCAACAAGTGCTGGGCATGATACATGGTAAAATATCAAATTTCCTGACCCATATTATTTCCCCTCTTTGTATCAGGATCTTGCAACTGCTGGCACCACAAAGAGGCCTACTTGTTGCGTGTTGGTTCTGACCAAGCCAGCCAAGGGAGAGCTTGAGGAAGAGGTGAAGGAGAAACTTAAGTCGGACTATGACCAAGTTTTATCTGAAGTTGCCGAGGTCACATCATTGATGTTCTAAGGTCACTCCCAGGGCCATCATAGCTAGCAAAACCGGCATCCTCATGACACGCACGGCCCTGTTTGTACTACTTTACTGTGATATGATCCTGTGGCCAAGATGTTTTCAGGCGTCTGTGGCAGGAGACACTAGTTGCTGTGCTAGATTATGAATTCACTTGTCGGATCAATGAAATGATTATTTTCCATGGTTACACAAAATTAGCACCTCTCTCTATGAAATTTATATGTATGTTGCATTTGTTCTGACATTGGACCTCGGCCACAGCTTGTGCACTAAAATGCATTCTATGAATGGACAAAACATATGCTGTACACCTGTATCTAAGCACACAGAGGGGGGGGGGTCCGTTTCTGCACAGCTGAGAGCCTGAGGGGATTAGATGGAACGCTGAATGGTTGGGACTTGTCCATGTCTGTCATGTGATGGAATTTATCCTTTTGTAGCGAGGCCGCAGTGCAGTGTAGGCTGACAAGGAGGAGTTGTTCTTGTTTGCATTACGGCGCTATTTGCCTTGTCCTCAGGTGCTTGTTGCACGCAGCGCAGGTGATGGTTCAGAAGGCCTGTTTGCGCAAGCAACAAATCTCGCTTTGGATCCTGGGATATATCTATCTGAATCTGATGCAGGCATTGGGGATTGCATGTGAGCTTGATATGGGCAAATCTCCGCCTCGGTTTGGGAAACACTGATCATATAATACATGAATGGTCCCCTCGTTTTGTAGGCTTGCGCTGAGTAACTCAGCATGCCTCGGGAGAAAAAGGAGAAAATTTCAAGGAACCCCAGTTTTTTGGCACATGTAACGCAAAACTACATTTGTTGGAAAACAAATTAGCATAACCACAGTTTCTGAGATAAAATTGGAGTTTGGCGGAACGCTAGACGTGAAGCAAGGCTTGAAAAGGCAACTTACAAGTGGCAGCACCCTAAAGATCATTGTTGGTGGAGCGTTTGTCGAGCGGATAGCAGCTTGCATCTCGCGTGTCCCACTGCACGGTAGAGATGCCGACGAATCCGAAGCTACTTTGCGCCAAGAGACACCCACCTAGTTTCAAGTCTCACTTTTACCTTAATTTTAGAGTTTGGAGTAATACCCCTCGTCTAAGAAATCATGTGTGAAGAGGACTGAGCATTGCAAGAAAATATATTGATAAGCGTTGCAAAGGTTTAATTAATTAGGGATTCCATAGCATGAAGACTGTCTGTACCGCTTCAGAGTAACTAGTGTTCCATCCAACACTTACAACCAAGGTCTTTGAGGTCAATGGAGAATCAAATTAGGCAGGCTTGTATATGTAGAGCATCGGAAAAGCAAAGCCATGAACTCAAGTGCGGAGCAAGTGGGCAAACTATTATTCTATGCTTCACTCAAATTTATTTTTTTCTTTCTTTTTTTTGGAATTTTTTAATTTATTTCGTGTTTTGTTGAAGCAAAAGGATAGTTGAAGGACCTGAGGCCAGAAAGGAAAAGATAGTGAAGAGAGGGATAAGAAAAGCAGGAGCAGAGCAAGGAACCAATTCTCAAAAGAAAAAGAAATCATGCACAATTCTCCAACCTCCGATCCAACCATTCATTCCAATCCCACCAAAAAAGAATGGGGTTGGGATCCTAATAGGTGGTCAAACTCTCACAATGCTTTGATTCTATTCTTGTATGTATGCCACGAGTCAACTCTACAAGAACAAAATCGATCCGACTCAAGATCCTGATTTTGACTACCTTATGTCCGATCTAGACGATGGAAGAGAATTTTGTAGAGCCTCTTCGGATCGTAGGACTATTTTACAAATATTGTTTTTGTTGTAAAATTTACTTTACTAGCGCTTGGATTCCAGGAATAGTCAACACTATTCTGAAGGAATTACTTCCCTCCCATATCGATTTCATATATGAATTTTGACATCGACTCAGACCTCTCTTTTCTTTCCGAGTAGGTTTGTGGAAGCAAGGCGTGGTTCTTGTCGAGGCGTTTGCCGTTGCAGCACTACAGCCATAGCCCAACATATGTCCACAGCCGCCACTCCTCGTCAGGCACTGCCGCCACTGTTGCTTGCCATGGATCCACGTAGTTGCTCATTTTCATGGTGCTGTGCAACTTTCGTCATTGTACTAGCACCAACATAGTCCATGTTGGTAGTATTCGCTATCATGACCCTAGCCATGAATAACAGGGGTTAGATTTGGGGGCACAAGTTGAGAAGCTGCATGCCACGGGAGAATACTTACTCTTGAAACTCCATAGTGGAGGAGTTATTTGTAAACCCACATAATCGCTGCGCCTTTATGTGATTTTTCTATGATCCATCCAACACTCTTTTCTCCGATTTATCTGTATATTTCGCTCATCTGATAATCATGTTTTTTCTTCTCCTATTTCCGCGCTACCTCATTCGTGCACTACAAAGAGACACTTGTGTGCACTTGCCTTGAATTCATAATAACAGTGCTATTAACCACTCAAAAAAAGAAAAAAAAAGAAGAAAGCAGTGTCATCAACATTGTTAGAGCATCTCCAATAGTACGCATCAGCTATTTCTTAGGGTATGCCAGGTCAGCTTTCTGATGATGCGGATAAGAGAATGCAAGGAGAGAGAAGGAAGTCATTTCTTAAACAAGAAATGATCTTGTTACTGATACCTATGAGCTAGAAACAATCACTTTTGCTGTTGGAGGCTAAAATTATTTCGTCTACTAAAAATCCATCGGAGAGGTTGGAGGTCTTAGTAACAAGGTGAAAAAATGGTTTATTGGAGAGCTTGTTACTTTGTGTGAAGTTGTGCTCTTTCTCTCCTCTTAAGACATCTCTAATAATGTGACGTCGGTCTTTCCCGTGGTCATGTTACATAGGATTTTTATTGATATGGAGGAAAGAGAGTGAAGACAAAGAAATTTACCTTCCCTTAAGCGTAAGAGAAGGCCTATGTCCATAAAATTAAGGATGCTAGAGACATAAACATTAAATATAGAAAAAGATAATATCTTTTACCAATATACCGTGTACTAGATGACATGGATGCACATAAGAGAAGACTATCTTCTCTACAACCGGAGATGTCCTTAGTAATAAGCTAAGAAATACTCTCCCCATGTGATAATAAATGACGTTTTAGAGTTGAGCACATAAATGAAGTGTGTAGGTAAAATACCATTTATGTTCTTTATTTTCACAATTAGTATTACTACTTCTAACACATCTATATTAATTGTTTATCTAGAAAACGAAAATAAGGAAGAATAAAATAGAAAAAGATGAGCAAAATTGCTTTCGAATTATAGAATAACATCTACTTTTAAAAAGACTCACACCACATCTATTATAACACGGAGGAGTATACCCTCACCATCTGTCGTCCACGGCAGCGCCTCATGCTAAAGATACTTTTGATGCTTCGCTTCTTTTTAATCGCTGCCATTCCCATAGAATTCTGACACACGTCCCAAGCCAGTGCCCAACTGCCGCGTGCCATTGCCAATTCTTTTGTCTCAGAGAATCCCTCAAAGCTGCATATGTGCATGCACAACACGTCCCGATAAAGCCGTGGCTTTCCTTTGGTGCGTCGAATGATAGCTTTGTTCCGGCTTTTTTGGGTTTTGGGTTTCGACCTAACCTTAGACATTCGTGTTTGGATGGTACAAACCTGAGCATGTTTGGATTCTTTGCTCGCCTTGAAATAGTGCTATAGTCCACCTCAGCAATAGTTGATAAAAGCATGGCTTTTAGCCTTAGAACATGTACAAAATGTCTTTGCACTGAGATAGAAAACCTCCACATTTTACCTTGAAGATAGATGCAGAGGTTATGTATAAATGTACTAGGACCTAGAACAATCACATAATGGATAAAATATATCGACAAGATAGATTGTCGAGAAATGTTGGTTTTAGGATTTTCACGGCTTGATAATAATTGAAAATTATCACAACACCATATTAATATAATGTTACAGTAGCTTCGCAGTGCCGTGGCTAAAATGCATAGACACTGGCTGTACGTCACGGCAGATGGTGCAATAGCTAGACAGTTCAATGCTAAAAAAGCATATGAATATAACTATTTTTTCCAAAAAAATATCTCTCTCGGAAGATAGGATCCCTGTATTCATGATAAAAAAATGGGTCAATTAATTAAAAAAAACGATCAAAAACTATAAATACAGCTAGTTTTTAGGAACAAAGACTGCTCGGCTGGTAGAGCCCGGCGATGACCAGCTTACCCTCCACCCGGGCTCAAACACGGACGAATTGGAACAGAACGAGAAGAAGAAAAGAAAGTTACGGACCGATACATGATCTTTTTACAGCCCTAAGATCTACAGACCACACTTATCCATTCACTCATTATCTTGTCTCATTCTGCGTTGTTTATTCCCGTTTCCTATAGGGGGTAGGGGCAGGCCCTCAGCAGGTCAGGTAGCAGTCATGCTTGTCCTCCCCCAACCCCGGCCCTCACCTCCTCACTTTTGTGCTTTCGCTCCATGCCACAGCGCAAGCATCTTCCTTTCTGTCCATCTGCCTCTGACGTGACACGGCCCCAGGGGTTGCTGCCGCTGCCATTTCGGCACTGGCTGCGTGTGTGTGTGACAGAGAGATATAGAGTGAGCGAGAGAAGGCTGCAAGCTCCATGCTTTTCTTGGCCTCACGCTTGTTCCATGTTTGAACACACGTTACACGCACGCAGCCAGCCAGCAGACACCTCCCACCTTATTCTTCTTCCTCCCAGAACCTCCCCACACCTTGTTGTCACCACGCTCCTGACAGTGCTCCTCTCCCTTGGCAATGGAGGTGCTCCCCTCCCTGCTGGTGGTGGTGGTGGTGGTGTTTCTCGTCTCCTCTCCGTCCACTGCCCTCCTCTCCCCCAAGGGTGTCAACAGTGAAGGTGCATGCTCTTCTTTCTCTTTTCTCGGTTTTGTTCCTTTAGGATCAATGGTTCTTGCAGTTCTTTCTCTGATGGTCGTCTCTGTGTGTTTCTTGGTTGGTGTATGGCTGTGTGCTCACTCATTTCTGGGACACTTGCAGTGCAAGCGCTGATTGGGATCAAGAACCTCCTCAAGGACCCCCATGGAGTGCTCAAGAACTGGGACCAGTACTCCGTCGACCCCTGCAGCTTCACCATGGTCACTTGCTCACCGGACAGCTTCGTCACTGGCCTGTAAGCAACCCACCTCCTGTTCCACTTGCAGCCATCTCTCTATATGTATGTTTTGCTTCTGGTTGTAATTTTACCATTGTTCTCTGGTTCGTTGAATGTTTTTGACAGGGAAGCTCCAAGCCAGAATCTTTCCGGCATGCTCGCCCCAAGCATAGGAAACTTGGCAAGTCTTGAGACTGTGTGAGTGTTCTTCTCATGGAATAGCTAGCCTTTTTTGGGAACAGTTTCACGGATAGCCTTGTCATTACCACTTCTGTGCTGAGTACTTGAGTGTTCCTTTTCCCTTTTTGACTGGGAATCCTTATCAAAATTTTTTGCTGCTCTAGTCTTCTGCAGAACAATAACATAACAGGGCCAATCCCAGCAGAAATTGGCAATCTAGCAGAGCTCAAGACACTTGATCTCTCCAGCAACAAGTTCTTTGGTGAAATCCCAACATCTGTGGGCCACCTTGAAAGCCTCCAGTACTTGTAAGTGGAGCTCTACTGCACAACCCTCTCTGAATGCTGTTCTTCAGACTTCCCATTTCTGGGCGTATATCTGCATAAGTATTGTTTTTTGCCATGTTAAGTTGGGGTCTGTTCTAATTTGACCAGGAGGCTCAACAACAACACCCTGTCTGGTCCATTCCCTTCAGCGTCAACTAATTTATCACACCTTATTTTCCTGTGAGTAATTTCTTACTGTATTGTGTTCTTATTACTTGAGTAATTTTAGTTTGGTTTGTACTTACTGCGCACTTGTGTCTTGCAGAGATTTGTCATATAATAACCTGAGTGGCCCGATACCGGGATCTTTGGCAAGAACATACAAGTAAGGCTGCGGTTTAATTTGTGTCACTCTTGTTTGAGTAAAACATAACTAGCCGGGTGTCCTGTACATTTACGCGGCTAGATTTACAACATGCTATTATATTTGATATTGTTTTTTATACTTATTTATCATCCATCGCCAACTATCATTTGATTTTAGTTGCCGCTACGTTAATTTTGATATGTCATTCAACATATAGAAAAACTATAGCCAAAATTACGTATTGAGAAAACATTATTAGAGTTTGATAGAAATCTTTCCATTAAATGTATTAGATTGTTAGCCTTTAGTTTTGTTGAAAATACTCTTTTAATAGTAAATTTTATTTCATTATATGTGTTGTGTTTTTCTCTCTCTTTTGCATTTCTCTATCATTCTTTCGTGTCAATAGATAATTATGCAGCATAGCGAGGATGCATCAAGGTCCATAGTATGCCGTGCAAAACTATAGACTTCCGTACCAATCTCCCCCTCTTTCACTTACTCCTCATGCTAAGTGCGTTTCTTTTCGCCAAATTTTTTTTGAGGAGTTTTCCACGAAAAATTAAATATAAACATTAGTGGTTCTTACCTAAGTTTAAATACAGTTATGAAGATCTATTGGCTATGATCTACTTAAGTACAGTTATGAAGATCTTTTGGCTATGATCTATTCAGGTACAGGCACAGTTATGAAAATCTATTGGCTGTAATATGTTTAAGTATAGTTATAAAGATCCATCGGCTGTGATATTTTTAGGTACAGTTATGAAGATCTATCGGCTGCGATTTGTTTAGATACAACTATGAAGACTTATCGATTGTGGTCCACTAATAATAAAAATGTCCACTAAATTAATGATCAAATATTTTTTGTGAGAATTTCTAACAACTCTATTTTTTCTATTGTATTGTACTTTTAGTATACAATAAAATAAATTTAAATATAAATAGATAGATTTTTACTGAAAAGTATGAAACTTGTATCAAGGTTTTTTTTAGGACAAAATAATTTTTTGTTTTGAGGACAATTATATCAAGGTTTTTGATGTAAGGTTGTCATATTGTTGTTTTGCAGCATAGTCGGAAATCCTCTCATATGTGATGCGAAGACGGAGCAAAATTGTTACGGGACTGCACCGATGCCGGTGTCCTACAACCTCAATAGCTCACAAGGCACTCCACAGCCGGGAAAATCTAAAAACCACAAGTTTGCAGTCGCATTTGGTTCTGCAACTGGTTGCATGAGCTTCCTCTTTCTTGCTGCTGGATTCTTGTTCTGGTGGAGGAACCGCCGAAACCGGCAGATCCTTTTCGATGTTGACGGTAAGTGGAACTTGAAAATTTTACTTACAGTTCATGCATCATTCTGAATCCTGAAAATTTTATGAAGCACTGTTTGTGATTGCAATGTATTGGCCATTTCAGATCAACACATGGAGAACGTTAACCTTGGGAACGCGAAGAGATTTCAGTTCAGGGAGCTGCAGATTGCGACAGACAAATTCAGCAGCAAGAGCATACTAGGGAAAGGCGGCTTCGGACACGTTTACAGGGGGCAGCTTCCCGATGGAACTCTCGTGGCTGTCAAACGACTCAAGGACGGCAATGCTGCTGGTGGCGAGGCGCAGTTCAGGACTGAAGTTGAAATGATCAGCTTGGCGCTGCACCGGAACCTCCTCAGGCTCTACGGATACTGCATGACTGCCACAGAGAGGCTGCTGGTCTATCCATACATGTCAAATGGAAGTGTCGCGTCGCGCCTGAAAGGTCAGTCACCACTACCAAAAATTCCCAATATGTTCAGTTATCAGTTCCTTGACAGGTGAAAGCTGCTGTTGCCAAAGAATTCTCTTGGCAAATTAAGTACGAGACCTGTTTGCCTTATAAGAGACCCACTTATTTGTAGTGCAGCATATGTTCTTTCTTTCTAGGATTTTCTAAAAGAACGGTGTAGAATTGAAAGTTGCAGTCCGAGAACAAGCTGAACGTGGAAAAGACACGGAACTGGATTCTTTCCTTCTTTTTGTTTCTTTGCGCAAATATTTAGTACGAAGTATTAGGATTCCTATCAGAGCAAAATCTTCACTTTATTCCGGTCTGATCCAATTCCAGGGAAGCCACCTTTGGACTGGATCACCAGGAAGAGGATAGCACTCGGAGCGGCAAGGGGCCTACTGTACCTGCACGAACAGTGTGACCCCAAGATCATCCACAGGGACGTCAAGGCGGCCAACGTCTTGCTGGACGACTGCTGCGAGGCTATCGTCGGCGACTTCGGGCTCGCGAAGCTCCTTGATCACCAGGACTCGCATGTCACCACGGCGGTGCGGGGCACCGTCGGGCACATCGCGCCCGAGTACCTCTCCACCGGGCAGTCTTCTGAGAAGACCGACGTCTTTGGCTTCGGCATCCTGCTGCTGGAGCTGATCACCGGCCAGACGGCACTGGAGTTCGGCAAGGCATCAAATCAAAAGGGAGCCATGCTGGACTGGGTAAACACTACTTGATAAAAATGATTGCAAATAAACCTGTTCGTCTGAAAACCGCAACACTCCATGATGATGCTTAAGACGGTCAGCTCATGATAGCATTGTTTGATGATCAGGTGAAGAAGATGCACCAGGAAAAGAAGCTGGATGTGCTTGTTGACAAGGGCCTGGGGAGCAGCTACGACCGGATCGAGCTCGAGGAGATGGTGCAGGTGGCGCTCCTGTGCACCCAGTACCTCCCCCTCCACCGGCCGAGGATGTCGGAGGTGGTGCGCATGCTGGAGGGCGACGGGCTCGCTGAGCGGTGGCAGGCGTCGCAGCGGGCCGACTCCCACAAGTTCACGGTGCCCGACTTCACCTTCAGCCGCTGCTACTCCGACCTGACCGACGACTCCTCGCTGCTGGTGCAGGCCGTCGAGCTCTCCGGGCCAAGATAAGTTAGCACCACAAGTTCAGAACATCAGCAGCAGCTCTTGTACAGCATGAGAACCCTATGTAAATTTGGAAATAATCCACAAGTAAATATCAAATATTTATATAGTGATGTATCTTAGATGAAGTGTACACAGGAGAGCACAAGCCTTGTACTGGTACTAATATTACAGATTTGGTAGTTGAAAGAACAAGACTGGTTGTAACAAGGAGCTTCTCTTGAAGCTGTAAGTTTTTGCTCGGCTTGGCTTTTATGTTCTTTTGGCTCTCTTTATGCTTTTCTTGCTATATTTTCATATTGGGACAACCAAACAGGTGCTAAATCTTATCAGAATCCATTGTTGTGTACATAAAAGGTTGTGCAAAACCCTGGAATACATGATGTATATCTCCATTACCTCATATGGACAAAAAAATTTGAACAGTGTGACGACAATATACATATACCAGTACAATAATCTCGGCAAAACGTTCTTATTTGAGACAGGCGTCAACCATCGAAGGGAAAAGCATAAACAAGAGTTTGTTCGGCTTATGTGTTCACAAATCTGCAGTTCTTCCTGACCTCACCACCTGCAGGGTTGGTGAGGTTGCCCATCTTGACCATGGAGTCCGAGAACTGCTTGAAGAACAGCTCGGGGTCGGCCCAGTACTTGTTGACGGTGTCAGCCGTCGAGTACCCGACGACGCTGGACCACATCTCCTGGTCGGAGTTGAGGAGGCCCTCGCCCGTGATAAGGGTCTCGAAGTAGGCGTTGTCGAAGGTCGACGAAGTGTGGCTGTCCATGGCGCTGATGTTGTCGTCGCCACCATCCAAGGGGCAGATCTCCTTCAGCTTGCTGAGGTACGTTGCGGACACAGGGTTGTTCTTGGATGTCATCTCGAAGTCGCCGTATACTCTGTCCCGGAAGTTGGCGCACCGGGCAAACCCAATTGTGTGGGATCCTTAAATGCAAACGTTATGAACCTAGTAAGGAGTGTTCATCTTAAGAAAATCACAAATGTTCAGTTTACAAAGTAACATTTCCACATATGACATTTTTCACTGGCTAAAAGGAGTATCTGCGTATCCTACCTGAAGATTATAAAGTTGTTCAAGTATATTTCATTACTTATAGCACCTGATTAGCCGGTTGTTTTAATCTGAACTGAAGTAGTGATTCTAATGTAAAACCACAGCAGTCAAAAGAGAACATACCGACGAGGGCCACCATGTCAGTGGCATCAAGGCCCTTCTCCCAGAACTTGGAAATAAGGGTGACGAGGCCCTGCTGAGCGGTGGGGATGTCACTGTTTGCTAGGTCAAGGCTTGCCTTCTTGGAGTCCAATCTTCCTACTGGGACATCCCAGTAAGGCCCACCTACCTGAAAGAAAATTTTCCTTGCTGTAACATAGATATGGAATTCGTACTGTTTGTTTGCATGCAAGTCTTGATACTGGTACGCTGGCAGCCAAACAGTATCCAAATGGTACAGCAAGTTTTATCAGGTCGCAGCAGGTTATGATGAAATAGATGTTTGGATTTTTAATGGTACAGTGAGTTATTCTAAAATGAATATTTGTTTCTTAATTTCCTCAAATGGCAAACCTAGTATGAAACTGATGGAAGCAAAAGCTAAACCGCTAGCTAACTTTATGCGTCAGAAGTTTATTGCGTATAAGCCACTGCACAAGAATCAAAATTCTGAACATAGTTCTGGTTTTTATTTACCAGGACAACTGCGTCCCTCGCTGCAATGGCAAGCAAGTCTGCACAGGAAACTGTTCCGGGACACTCAGCTTCCAGCTTTTCCTTGATCTTGTCAACCACATCAAATCCTTTCAATGAGTTGACGTTCTGGTCTGCCTGCTTCTCTCCAATCATGGTTGCCGTATCGTCAAGCAGCACCGATCCATCACAGCCCTGCAACAAACATTCAGATGTTCAGAGCAAACTCTGTGCTGCTCCTCAGTATGCACAATGTGTGGATTAGCAAACCAGGTTAGCGTGTGAAGTAACAAAAGATTGTGTAGATAACCTGCACGAAACAGTCGTGGAAATGGAGGCGAAGCATCAAAGCAGCGTTGCGAGGTTCGGCGCGCACCGCGCACTCCATCTCGGTCCGGACGACATGCTCCACATTCGGGCATGTCTTCGAGTAGTGCTCCAGGCTCAGGTTTGAAGGGTCCTGTGCCACCAGCAATGGCACGGCCAGGAGAAGACAAGCCATGCAGAGAGCAAACGCCCTGAAGCACAGCACACATGTAGCCATTCTGACCTAGTTCTTGCTGTTCCTTTCTTTGGATAGTTCAGATGTTTCTGTGGCAAGTTTCTTGTTCTGCATTTGCTTTATAGCAAAGTGCGACAATCCTACGTGGTGTATGGAGAGAAATGGGTCAAGAGGGAGATGAACTAACTCCGATGTGGTTGGTGGAGTAAGCAAGCAGAAAGTATCAACACTAATAATGAGTCAAAGGCTCTCTCTCTCTCTCTCTGTGTCTGTAGTAGTGTTTGGTGGCTCTGGGTTCACCAATCTTGGAAAATCCTAAGAGCTGCTCAGGTGCATTAAACTATTATTCTAGCATGCCTGTTTTTTCTTCTTTTTTTATTTTTTGGACGTTTCCAGTGCTATCTTTAGCAAAAGAAATTGAGATGTACAGGTGTTGAATGCTAACTCAGAAATTGCTACTTAAGTACTTATATTTGACTTGTGTTACTGAAAAACCTTATGTTTCTTTGTTAGATCATCTTCCCATGAACACATGCAGTTGAGTTAGAATGTGTTAACTTAATGATCCATCACACTGTTTACAGAAACAGGGACATTTCTTCCTTTAGAACAGATAGAAACCAATAATTCTGGGAATATGTCTAGGCCAGTGTGGAAAACAAAAATGGTAGCAGCAGTTCGCAAAAGTGATGCCCACGGACCAGAGAAGAGATTTGAATGGTACGGCCACTACGCACCACCATATGGAATATCTAGAAAGAAAGAGACATGAGGATCTTACGAAACCAGACAGCTACAGTGCAAGAAGTGGCTGCCAAAGCCAGGGAGGATACAGTGCAAAGGAAAATACTTCTGTTCCTTTTGCCTCTGAATGTTATTTAACCCCTTGTATGTTTAACGCCTAACCGGCCTTTCATGGCTGGTCGTACAGTGAAACCGCAAGTCCTTCCTTTAATTGATCGGCAGAGTTCCTCTTTTTTTCAAAAATAAATAAATAAATAAATAAAGCCAAAATAGGTATTTCAGAAAGAGTTCTTACCTGATGAGTTTACTTTAATTGTCACCATCTTCTACAATTCCTGTGTCGTATGGCCCATTCTTCAGTCCCCTAGACATGGCAGCTCACCACTTCACCAGTCACTACCTCTACAGAACTTCTGCACATATATACGCACTCAGCAAATGGAATAAAGATAGATTTGAGAGAAAAAAAATCTTTATGCTTTTAGCTGTACAAACTAGATGGAACTACTGGTGGGGATAAGATTAAATTTTCTTTTAGACAATCCGGCCACAAAAAGATTATTTTTCAACATGTCATGATCTTTTGGAAAAAAAATATCCAGTATACTGAGGTAATTTGTGTACAGTGTAAGCCTATTACTAAACAAACTCTCTAAAACCAGTAATCACGTTGCAGACAAATTTGAGTTTTCCTTTGAAAATTCTATACAACGACTTGTTGAACTATCGAGGAAGTTTTCTGAAGCAACTTCATGTGCAGTTCCAAGTTATTCGATGCTACATTTATACTTCCACAAAGTTGTAGGAAAATGCACAAATAACACTACTGGTACAAAATAATATATCATGTCTAATGTTTGAAATTTAACTTAATTCAACCAGAAAACAAGCAAGCTCAATTATCATGCAGCAGTTATCTCAGGCTATATTGCATCGGACACTAGCAGTACTCATATAACCAAATATACGCTTCCAAAATACTATATAACAACAAAACAAGAATAGAACATGATTTTTTTGGACAAACATAGCCAAAAAAGCTGAAATTCACCAGAGGCGTCGTTAATGGTGTATCAGGGCTAGTAACAAATGCATAACTCACATCCGTCAGCGAATCCTCATAGCTGAAATAAGCAAGGCACACCAGTAAATTAACTTCTCCACTACACATCACATTAGATATTTGCAGATGAATAGAATGGCAAAGAAACTATCTAATGACATGGCAGGGTGCTTTTGAGCTTTTCTCAGTATCTCAACTTGCTACCTCACACGTGGGGTTCCAAAAGGTGGAGCGGCTACCTTGCCAATGAATGGCACAAAACCTCATGCTTTGGAATCCAAAGGAAGCTACTCCCTCTCTCTTTTGCAAAAGGGTATGCAGCTGCTCATAAAGAGAGATGCAGCATCTTGCCCGCGCCTCCTTTATACCACAATGGCTTCCAGTTCTCTCTAGCTTATAACTTTCGGCTAAGTCCAGTCCAAGGAAAGGGAATTGTATCATCTAGGGCCAATCCTAGGGTACATGAGAGAATTCTCTCGATCTATGGAATACACCTCCAATGATGATCCATGAAATACACCTCCTATGATTTGCATTAGCAACTATTCGGAAGGGAGTTGAGGAGGATCGCTTTGAGAAGAAATTAAGTATTTGGAAGGGTAAACACCTTTTGGTTGTGGTGGTGTCGTCTGACTCTCATAAATTCAGTTCTAAATAGTTTGTCTATGTTCATGTTATCCTTTTTTATTATCCCCAAGAGAGTTTTAAAGCGTTTAGATTTTTATTGCTCTCGTTTTTTGTGACAAAGTGAGTCTCACAAACGGAAGTATTGACTTACCTGTTGGAACATAGTTTACCGGTCGAAGGAACAAGGAGGATTGGGTATTCCTGACATATAGTTTAAAAGCATTAGCCTGCTAAGTGAATGATTTTTTAAACTTCTTAATGAAGAAGGTCTTTGACAGGAGCATATTTTCAATAAGTATCTGTTTGCTAAGACATTTTCTCAGGCTGTAGGAAAACAAGGGGACTCACCTTTTTGGGCGGGGCTAATGAAAAGTAAATATTTGTTCTCTAGGTATATCTCATTCCAAGTTGGGGATGTTGAGCGGGTTAGTTTCTGGCATGACACTTGGCTCAGCGACCATCCTCTTTGTCACCAATATCCCGATCTCTTTAACATTGTGCAGGATAAAATGGCCTTTGTGGCTATGGTGTTGAGTTCGGTCCTTATTTGTCTAAGGCTCCGAAGGACGCTCTTAAGTCACCATCTAGTTTCGCTTGATCATTTAATATCTCGGGTGTCCCTTATTGCATTACAAGGTTACACTCGTGATCGGATTCTATGGAATCTTCATTCCACGAAACTCTTTTCGGTAAAAACGATGTATCATGCCTTAGCTAACCGTAACATTAGATTTTGTCACACGGTGCTCTGGAAATTGAAATTATCTCTCAAGATTAAAGTTTTTCTTTGGTATCTTTATAGAGGTGTCATTCTCACAAAGGATAATCTTCCTAGTTTTCGATGTTCCATTGCGCATTTTGTTTGGCGGGTTGTTCAAACTGCTTTTAATATACAAAAACCAACTAGTATATATCATATGTTGGGAAATTGGCTAACTGGTGTTGCCGACCATTTCATTCCCATGGTTCATGTTGGTGCGGTGGCTATTTGTTGGACTATTTGGCTCTGCTGTAATGATTGTGTTTTTAATAAACCGAGATCTAACAAACCTTTGCAGGTTATTTATATGGCTATTAGGTGGATGAGGGCATGGGCTACCTTGCAGCTTGGAGGACGGCAGGAGCACATGTTGGCGGGATGCCAAACTATGGAGGATGTTACCCGCGAGCTTTTTATCCAGCATGGATGGCGGTTTAGTAGCAGGATTACCGCGCCATGATGTGTCTCTTTTGGTTTTGTAGCAATCGTCTTCAATTTTTAATTGTAATATGTTTTAACCCGTTGAATTCTTTAAGCTCTGTATTACTGTGGCTGTGTGCACTTTGGTGTAGAGGTAAAAAAAGTACGCTCTTTCATTTTCTAAAAAAAACTGTTCAGCGTCATAGAAATCCAACGTAAAAGGTGAACAAACGGATCATCCCAACAGAGATTAGAACAGTAAATCAGAAGTGAGATTCAAGTCTTGTTCTTGCAAACATGAAAGCTCTTTCTCTAGAAAGATTTGACACCAGCTCAAACAACAAAGTTCTAACTCTCCAAGCGTGCCAAAGTGCATCAAATGTTTATCTTAAAACGACTCTGCATCAGGAGACCGGCATTGGCAGAGGATAGTGAAGCAGCAATATCCAAAGCCAACAAAAAGCTAGGTACACAATGATCCTACCTCGCAAGAATGATGCCAAGCATCAGCATCCAAAGCCAACAAAAAGCTAGGCACACAACGATCCTCGCCCCCAAGAATGACGCCAAGTGTCACTCCACTGACACCCTACTATTAGTACTCTGCACTGAACTTCCAAAACTGGTGACCTTCCCCCCACTCACACAGCCAGTGCATGAAAACATAAGAAGGAACCATGAGAGGAAGAGGAACAGGAGAAGACATATACACAGACACGTAGGGAAATAGTAGCTACTACCTTCCCTAAGACTCCTTACATGGTCTGTGTGGTGCAAGTCACAAGGTCTCTTTGTTCATGAATTATAATTTCAACAGGACCGTTTACGAGGAGGCGGTTGGAGGAGTAGGGAGCTGCCCATGGGCCAGGCCGTGTGACGGATGTCGTGCGGCGCCAAGCATGGTGTACTGCCGTGCCGACTCCGCGTACCTCTGCGCATCCTGCGATGCGCGGGTGCACGCCGCAAACCCTGTGGCTTCGCGCCATGAGCGCGTGCGCCTCTGCGAGGTCTCTGTGGGCGCACCTGCGGTGCTGGAACGCCGCGCGAACGCCGCAGCGCTCCGCGCCGCCTACGAAGCACAGGTGCCCTATGCAAACCAACTCGCCGGGATGCACCAGTGTGTGCCCGTGATGTCGCCCCCGGCCACAACTATTCCGGCTGCTTCTTTGCTTCCTGAGGCAGCAGCCGCCACCATCATCTTTGGCGACAAGGAAAAGGAGGTGGACTCTTGGCTGCTGCTCAGCAAATATTCTGAAAAGCACAATTGCAGTGGGAACAACAGCAGCAGCATGTACTTTGGTGAAGTGGATGAGTATTTTGATCCCGTTGGGTACAATCCATGCTATGATAGCCACATCAACAACAACCAAGAGCAGTGTGGGATGCAAGAACAGCAAAAGCTGCAGGAGATGCAAAAGGAGTTCACGGAGAAGGAAGGGAGCGAGTGTGTGGTACCTTCGCAGGCTGCAATGGTGAGTGAGCCACAACAGAGCGGTTATGGAGTTATAAGGGCAGAGCAGGCAGTCTCCATGACTGCTGGGGTCAGTGCTTTCACAGATTCCCTCAGCAACAGCGTGAGTTCATCTATTACTATGGCATTACAACTGACATATCATGCTCTGTGTTTACCAACCCTTTTATACATACCAATCACTACATGAAAGTATATGAGCTATCATTAGATATTTCATAACTGGTAAGTCTGATGCAGACTTTATCCCTAAGCACAGTGGTAAGTCTGATGCAGACTTTATCCCTAAGCACAGTTTTACATTATTTTAATTTACAACAGTAGAAAAGCTTTAAAAATCTGTATGTAGAATTAATTTAAACCAATTACATATCATTGCAGGGTCTCTGACACCTGCAATGTCCGTATGATTTGCACATTTCAGTGACCATTTGCTGATTCCGTCTCAGATATCTTTCTCATCGATGGAAGTGGGTATAGTACCAGACAATACGGCAATAGATATGCCACACTCCAGCATCCGGACACCCTCTGGAGCCATCAATCTCTTCTCACGTCCTTCACTTCAGATGCCACTTCAATTGAGCTCCATGGACAGAGAGGCCAGGGTCCTCAGGTACAAGGAGAAGAAGAAGACCAGAAAGTTTGAGAAGACCACACGTTATGCGACAAGAAAGGCATATGCCGAAGCAAGGCCAAGGATCAAGGGCCGCTTTGCTAAAAGATCAGATGCAGAAATCGAAATGGACCAGATGTTCTCAACTGCAGCTCTATCTGACAGTAGCTTCGGTACTGTTCCATGGTTTTGATGGGATTCGATGAGACATTATCTTAGCATATGGACTTACCAGTGATGAGGTCCAGTCCAAGTTCGACGCTCTGAATAATAGTGTGGTATCTACAACTTAATTGATTAGGTACCTTAGCATCAAAGTTCTGCTTTATATTTCAGATAGCAGATATATATGTGTTGTCAGCTACTTGCTCAGTCGCTTTAATATTTTAAGTGAACAAAGAGCAGTATAATAGTATGGAATGTGAATGTGCACATAGATAACTATGGGGCACCCAACCACAGTAACAATGCTATAGAACAGAACCACGCCTTTGGGGTTTGCATGTGTGGAACATATATCTGTTTTAATTCCATCCTACAAGATAACCATTCTGTCATTTCATTTTCTGCGTTCTGCTAACCAGCCTACGTTGAATGGAATCAAAGCTTGTTTCGTTACCAGAGACAGAGGACTGAATAAAGCGGTGAGAACGCCATCACTTCACCTCTGGTGAAACTCTAATCGGATTGGATGATCATAATTGTTAAGCAAATATCTGGACACAAAAAGAAAAAGTGAGAAAGAACTTACTGATGCTTTAGCTGTGAGCATCATATCTTTCCAACATGGCCTAGCTCTTCAAAATACCATGAGCTATCAGCGATCAGTAACTTGAATGTAAGTTGTAGGGGATTTTTTTTTAAAGGGAGATTTTACTATTTCTTTGGTCTTTGCATCAAGTTGATGCACACAGACAAATCTAGGGGATAGAGACACTGTCCTCTTTTTTAGATAATGGAAGAGAATATTCTTCCCGTCTTTGCATCCTAAAGTGCACATAGTCAATTATTATAAAGTCATTAAAGAGTCATTGCCCATAGGCAAACTAGAACACAACAAGCTACAAGAAAATTTGAATCAAAAATTACATATCCTGTTATTAAATCATCAGCCAAATTGGCACATAAATCCCCTGATAGCCAACCCCAAAATCTTAGCACCAATAACCATCTGCTCCTGCACTGATGACTGCTATTGCAGTAAGGACCACAATCACAACCAATTGACACATAAGAACATAGCCTGCAAAGGATCGGTTAGCTTCTTTTTATCAAATGTAGTGTCATTTCTACATAGCCAAAGAGATCAACATAAAGCAGTGGCTCCCACTAATAGCTGTAAGTGAAGAGATCTATGTACCTCGCGACCAACTGCTAAAAATATGAGGGACACCATGAGGTGGTGAAATGCCGAAGGTTATAAAGATCATTTTCCATGTAAAAGGGGCGAAATGACAATCAAAAAAGAGATGTTGGATTGTCTCTTCATGTTTGCAGAAGGCACAAAGTGTATTACCATGCCAGTTCCATTTAGCTAAGTTATCCTTTGTAAGAATCACCCCTCGCACAAGGTACCAAAGAAAGATCTTGATTTTAAGAGGTACCTTTAATTTCTAGAGTTGTTTAGACCCGGATTGGACTACGAAATCGTCAAGAGCAGTGTACATCGATTGGACCGAGAACTGGCCATTGGCACAGAGGTCCCAACAAAATATGTCCTTGACTTGTGTCAAGTTCAGAAATGCAACCTTTGCAACCAGCACGTGCCATGCCACTAATTTGGATCCAATAATGGGCCTCCTAAAAGAGAAGTCGAGAGGGATAGAATTGATCACCTCCGTAGCTGTGGTATATCTTTTTCTAGTGATGTGGTATAAAGTGGGGAATTGATCTTTAAGGAGTTGACCATCACGCCACTTGTCTTCCCAGAATCTAACCTCCGTTCCACGGTTGACAGAAAAGGTGCCAAACCATAAGAAATTCTCTTTTACCTTCATCAATCCGTTCTAAAATTGGGAGTCACCCGGCCGTACCTAGGCTGAGAAGAGAGGTTTACCTTTGAGATATTTATTCTGGAGAAGGGTCTGTCAGACACCATCCTCATTTAATAGTTTAAACAACCATTTACTGAGAGACACTTATTTTTTAGCTCGAGATCCTGAATCCCAAAGCCACCTTGATCCTTAGGTATACAAAGAACCCTCTACCTCGCAAGTCTATATTTGCGTTTATGATCGTCACTTTGCCAGAAAAATCTAGATCTGTAAAAATCAAGCCGCTTGTGCACCCCAATAGGTATCTCGAAAAAGGACAACATGAAATTGGGAAGCTGCCCAATACTAAAGTTATGAGGACAAGGCTGCCACTGCTAAAAAGGTGGCGACCCTTCCAGTACTGAGCCTTTGCTCAAAGCCATCATCAACTCCTTTCCAATACTTATTCAACAGTTTTCTATAATAAATTGGTATACCAACGTATCGAAATAGGGAGAAACCTAATTCACACACAAAGAGTTGGGTGTACTAGCTACATTATCTATGAAAATTCTACACTCGGGGCAAATCTCGACCAATATAGTAAGGAAAATGACTATGTACTCAACGATTGCAAATATCCAAAGCGTCGGTAAATTTACTTGCTAGAGGACTTTAAATTTGGTAAGTCCCCATGCTACGTAAGATGGAAATAGAACAACGTTGTCCCGGAGGTACGCGTTATTCGTAGAGTCTCTATGAATGGGTTAATTTCTCTTTAAAATAGGAACACGAACAATCTACTATATACTAAAAGCAGGATACAATAAAAAAATAGAGATGTTAGATCTTCATAACTGTACCCAAAAAGATCATAACCGGTAGATCTTTATAACTGTACCTAAACAGATCATAACTGATAAATCTTCATAACTATACCTTAGCAGATCACAGTCGATAGATTTTCATAACTGTATCTAAACATATCACAACCGGTAGATCATCACTACTGTACCTAAATAGAACGCATCCCTAGGTCATCATAACTGTACCTAAATCTCGCGATCTGAACTTTTATTTCCCATACTGATCTAATATCACGTGTACGAATAAAAAGATAATTAAAAATGTTTCCCGCTTAATTGCGGGGGACACCGTGCTAGTTGAAATAATAAGGATTCAGTTTTTGTTTTCCCGAGGTAATAAGGATTCAGTTGAAGGTTCGACAAAAGAACAAGGATTAGTGGTGAAAATTTCCTCCTATTTGGTAAGAGGGTGGAGCCACTAACTAGTACTCCTTGGGTGCATTACTATGACAACCAGAACAAGTATATAGGGGAGATTGCTATGATTGATATTATCGCAGTTGGGTGTTGGTATATCTTGTGGGAAAGGAGACAGCATATTAATGGAGAAGCTGTTCAGAGTCGAGCTGTACGGCCCAGGCCATCCAAGTGCTGAGCATGAACTTTGCGAAATTGCATGGAGCAGCTGTTCCTTGTCCTAGTTCTGAATGGACGCGCCATCCTCAAGGTATGCTCAAGCTGAATGTGGATGCCTCTTTTTTCAAGATACAATAGTGGATCGATTGGTGCTGTTGTGAGAGATGGTAGGGGTATGTTTGTTGGTTGTGCGAATGAATTGCTGGGCCAAATTGCGGATGTGACGATGGCTGAAGCTCATGCCCTTCGGTTTGGTATGCAGCTTTGTGCTCAACTTGGTTGTCAAGACTTGTTTATCCAATCCGATTGTATGGAGATCATCGACAATATGAAGACCGGCGTCAGTGCGTCAGTGGTTTGTCTTCGGTAGCGGCTATTTATGCTGATTGCTTTCAGCTTCGTTAGGACTTCAGAAAGGTCACTTTTGAACACTGTTACCAGGAAGCTAACGTGGTTGCTCACGAGTTAGCTCGATCCACTAGGATTCTTCCGCCGAATGTGTGGCTTGAGAACCCTCCAGAATTTATTCTGCCTCTTCTTTTGCTGAAGGATGTAACCCTTGTTTAATCACTATAGTAGCCATGATGGCCTTTTTTAAAGAAAAAAAAGATTGGGCCCAATTCCACAACAACCCAAACACGCTACACTGTAATTTCGGAAACCGATTGTCGAATCCTCGATGGCGTGTAACTAAGATCAACATTCTCATGCTCCTCGGGAAAACTAAACTAATTAACCCTGTGAAACAGCGGAGAAAATGCAGATTTAGCCCCCCCTCGCGTGGTCAATGGCAGATTTAGCCCCCGCAACGAGTCAAATGCAAAAAATAGCCACCGTTCCGCACCCCGGACCTGCGGTAGGACGCCTGCCGCACCCCAGACCTGCGGCAGGGCACCTGCCGCACCCCCCACCTGCGGCAGGGCACGTACCGCACCCCCCAGGTGCGGCAGGGCACCTGCCGCACCCCCCACCTGCGGCAGGCGTGCGGCAGGCGCGCAGTCAGCGTGCGGCAGGGCAAACGCCAGATGGTATGGCGTTTGGGTGGAACATAGAAACGCCAGAGAGTGTGGCGTTAGGCTGTTCCAGCCAAACGCCATACCATCTGGCGTTTGCCCTGCCGCAGGTGGGGGGTGCGGAACGGGGGCTATTTTTGCATTTGACTCGTTGCGGGGGCTAAATCCACCATTGACCGCGGGAGGGGCGCTAAATCTGCATTTTTTCCGTGAAACAGCATGCATGCTGCAGTGCACACATAATCTTGTGGAAACCTAGAAACGGACGTGGTAGAAATATTTCACAGTTCTTCTCTTTTCTTGAGACGAACAGACCTAATACGAACACGCATTCACGCAATACAATGTAGGGCGAGCGAATGCGGTGCGTAACACCTCACCTCCTCCGCAGATTGGGCCGCAGTTCCGTCGCATTGCGCCGCCGCTGACGGAGTCGTTTGCGGGAACGGCGGGGAGGAGGGTGCAGTTGGCAGCGCTGCTTGCCGGGGGAAGCGACGCACTGCTCCTTCCCTGCAATCTGACTTGTCCTGGGACCGCCAACGAGCAGCGTTCAAGGAAACCCAGGAATACGTCTTCAACTGACGAAACTGTGTTTCTTTGAGGATAGACTGAACCTAATGATGTGAAATGGGGCCAGTACAGAACAGTCCAATGTATCTGTACTGGTTTTGGGCCTGATCCAGTTGACAGAGGCTTCTTTTTTGTTTTCAGAGACAGTTAACAGATGCTATTACTACACTACACTACACCATAACAGATCACTCTCTGATATACAGAGCCAAGAAAGTTAAAAAAGAAAAAATGATCGATGATCAGATTTCGCAGGTTCGAATCTCGAATAAACTTAATTTGATCAGAAGCAATGAACATGCATTACAAGGTTATTGTTGTTCCATGGAGCAAAGATTTTTCTTACGACAATTGAGCAATGATTTTATGGACAGAAGGAAAAGTAGAAGACAAACGAAGGAAGCTGTTATTTTCTTCGTTCTAGCTTAGGTGGTTGCAGCCATCACAGGCATCACCATCACCATCACCAGCCCCAGCGACGTCCACGGCGGCGCCATCGGTTACCACGACGGCAGGGAGCTCGAGCATTCTCCGCAGCTGGGCCCGCTCGCCCCTCAGCCGGGAGTTGTCGCGCGCGACGCGGCAGCAGTCCCCGATGGCGCGGTTGAGCCGGTCGAGCAGGTCGCGGTTGGCGTCCCGGAGCTGGGCAGCCTGCGCACGGAGCTGGCCCAGCTGCCTCTCCTTCCGAACCCGCGACCGCCGCGCCGACTCCCGGTTGGACGCCGTCCGCCTCTTCCTCCTCTCCTCCGCCGCGAGCTGGAGCTGGTGCGCCCCGCCGCGCTGCCGGACGTCGATGTCGACGTCAGCCGGCTCGTCAGCTGAGCTGTTCCACCCGTCGCGCAGCACCGCCGGAGCGCCGTCGTCCGCGCAGCCGGCTTGGCCAGGAAACGTCTCGTCGGCGTGCGCGGTAGGGCATGGCAGCATTAGTAGTTTACTGCCGCTGTTGTGATGGAGCAAGAAGTGATCATCTGCAGCTACGTGGTGGTAATGGAATCCGAAACCGAAAGAAGCTGTGCTTGCAGGTGGCAGGTATGCAGGGAGAACGACACGACTTGCAACCTCACCAGGGTACATGCTGCTTGTCGTAAGCCAGGAGAGAGAATATGATCGAAGTGGCGAAGAGAGAGAAACACAGGAGGGAGAGGGAGAGGGGGGAGAGAGAGAGAGAGAGAGGAGCATGTGTGAGAGGAAGCAAGATGGCTGTGTGGTGGATTTATAGCCTTAAAAAAAAGGATCATGTCAATGGGGGCCGTACAGGTTGCATAATCCACAGTTGCCACACACCTGAAAGATGTTCAGATATATCTTCTTTTTTTCAGAGAGAGCTTAATTCCTGAGATGTTGAGGCAGGCCTCAACTGTGCACAGTAACACACATGAGCTTAATTAGGCCGTCTAAACGGACGGTGGTTGACTAACAGTGACGGTCATTTGCAGCGAATTGTGTAAGGAAGCGCGTGATCATTGGTTGACGCTCTCGTACCTGTGGAAGCATGGATGTATTACCATATGTTTTTTCTCGACTTAAGCTTTTTGGTGAACTGATCGATATATGACGCTAAATAGCATGTGAGCTATCATTCGTACCGGTGAGTGGTAGATCTATGTTATACATATACTGTAGCTGCGTTTCGATGGGTTTTTCTAGCAACTTCTGAGGGCCTCATAATTGAGCTTGAGAAGGACCAATGGATAGGGATGCTGCTGATGGGAGCACTACCTTAGCTAGCTAGGCGGAGGGTGGTGCTCCGGTCTAGATGGCAATTTTTCCAGCCGATGCTTTCACTTTCTTGGTGAGCTTACGCAATGGGATTGTCCTTTAGTTCTGAAAGGAGGAAGGCATTGTGATTGGTGGTTCATGCATGGCCACTATAATGTGGCTCCCGTGCATGGACTTAGACCTGGTTTTTGTTTGGATAAAGAGAGAATATATATGCACTTATGCATATGCTATTGATTGTTTGTTCTCATAGCTGCCAGGAGATTATGTATTGCATCTATAATACATATCATGTGTTCCTTTTGTATTAGTTAGGTGTTCTTTTTCTTTTTGAAAAAAGTAGTAGTATTTGTTAGTTGTGACTAGTGTCTTATGAACTAAGATTTGGGCTTTGATGTACCAGTCTGTATATGTGAGCAAACCTTAATGCCATCAATCGTTGATGACTTTAGCTTTTCTTAGGACAGGAAAAGTTATAACACTTTGAGTTGTTTACTCTCATTGTTGGAGAGAGGGTCCCTGCGCAACCCTGAATCGACACTTTCCTCTGCAGTCAAAGAACAGCCCCGACGCTACGTTCTGCCTCGTCCGGCATGATTCCGACGACGCCGTCAAGAATAACCCCGACGCGACGTCCTGCCTCGTCCAGCATGACTCCAATGACGCTGTCCGGAACAACCCCGACGCGACGTCCTCCTTCGTCCGGCGCAACCCCGACACCGTCGGGAATCATCTCGGCCCCGACCAAAGATTCCTCTGAAGATGCCTGGAAATATTCCATAGAGACTCCTTAGGATTAGGGAAATGACCATAATGCCCTTGTAAATCACCTCTCACATGAGGGTAAAATTATAATCTCGCATTTCTCATTCTCAAGCCCTATAAATACCCCCATGAGAGTAGAGGGAGAGAGATCTGCTCTCACTTGTAAGCTCCCAATCTCAACCTCTAATACAAATAACCAATTCGTGTCGACGACTGTCTCGGGCATCGCTCTTGTTCGTTCTCCCCAAGCACGCTCGGAGGTCGTCATAACCGACCGGGGGTGCCACAAATCTACTGTCTAGGCTTATACCTACGACAGTTGGCGCCGACCATGGGGACGTGAGCGAAAAGCCATGGTGCCGAAGAAAAAGAGCGCGGCTAGGACGATCGTCCTCCGCACGCCTAACACGACCCGTCGAGCAAGGACGAACAACATGGCCATCGCCGCGGAGCTTGGCGACGCCTGCGTCAGTGACCTGTCGGCCGCTAACCTTCGAGCCGATGACTCATCAATCGACATTCGCGCTGCTGGACTCCCCGCGGCCGCGATCGACGCGGCAAACTCTGAAGCGCGCGTTGAAACGGAGGTCGAAGCCCTGAGGCGCGAAGCTAATGAGCTCAGGGAGAAGCTCGTTAGAGCGAAGGCTGAGGCCCTCCAGGCCCTCCAAGCTTCGAACAATGCTCGCGCTGAAGCAGGTTTGCTTTGCGCCGAGCGCGACGCTGCGAGGGCCGTGGCGGCTCCCCCGCCGATCCCCGAAGCGGCCGAGACAGCGGCAGTGCGACGCCGCCTGGATGAGACCCTAACCGAAGCACGAGAGCAAACCCGTCGTAACACCCTCGCAGCAGAGGAAGTCATGCAGGAGGTAGCGGAGGCCCAGGCACGTGCTGGGCTGCCGTTCCCAGCGGGAACACAGGAGGCCGTCGCCCTCCGCCAAGCCATGGCTGACAGCCGCGCAAGAGCAATTCCTCCCGCACCAGCGTGCGCCGAAGAAGCCGCAGCCCTGCGGCATCAGTTGGATGCTAACCAGGAGATGGTCACGGCATCCCTCTATGGCACGGGGAAAGGCCCCAGCTACCAACACTTCCATCACTTCGTCGCGCAGCCGGGCGGGTAGGCTCCGGCCTCGCCGCATCGTTTGGCAGAGTGCTACCCGACGTGGGTCCTAGCGCCTCCGCCACGCCCAGAGCTCCACCATCTGGGATGGGTAGACGGACGGCCCGCCGACGTCGCCCCGCGCCAACTCGAGATCAGGACCTACCCACCGTCATCGAACGCCCCGGGCCTCACCGACGTGTACAATCCGCTGAGCCCAGGGCTGGTAGCAACGCCATGGCCGAGCAAGTATCGAGCGCCCAGTATCACCAGTTTCGACGGGAACACTGACGCCGTCGAATTCCTCAGAGTGTATGAGACCGCTGTGTCCTCAGCGGGAGGCGGCGAGGCAATCATGGCAAAGGGGTTGCTGCTAGTGCTCTCCAGCCTAGCTCGGGAATGGTACCTCAGGCTGGCTCCTCGCTCGGTGTATTCATGGGAACAGCTGCGCGACAAGCTCACCAGCCACTTTATAGCCCACCGGAACAAGGAAGTCACCTCCTCAGACCTATTCTCCCTCAAGCAGGCCCCCGACGAGTCGATACGCGACTTCACGCAACGTTTCGCTCAGGTGCAGTGTCAGATCTCGGACATCACCGACAAGAGCGTGTGCGAGGCCACCCGTCACGCGATCTGTAACCCCGACTTGGCAGGAAAGCTCGATAGGAAGGAGCCCAAGACGGTCGCGGAGCTGTACAAGATCATGCGCACCTACTCCAAGTCTGAGGACGGGAAAGCCCGTAGGCAGGCAGAAGCACATGTGCTTGCCGCCTGGACCGGGCCAAAAGTGAAAACCTATGACCGGTGCGCCAGGAGGCAGAAGGACGTGTACCACGTGGAAGAGGAGGAGCGTCGTCCCGCCAAGCAAGTGTGTAACGGTGACCGAGGCCACGAGTTGAGCCATCCCGAGTGGAACTCCCGCGGCCAAGCCTACCCGCGTGGAGGTCGCGGCCAAGGTCAGGGGTACGGAGACAACCCCGGGCACGGAAGGGGCGGAAGCAATGGAAGCGGAGGATGAAGGCCCGGAGGAGACAACTGAGTATTCTGCGATCTCCAAGGCTAGGCCTTCCATACCACTACGGCATGCGATCTAGTTGCCGCCGCCTGAGCGATCAAGCAGCGGGGGCTGGCTACTAGAACTGACGCCCTGCAACGCGACCGCGCGGTAGCGCAAGAGCGTCAGGCCCTGCCGCCTCCGCCGCTGCTCCCGCTCCTTGGGGAGCCACCAAAGCAAGTTGAGGATCCACGGTGCCGCATCGTGCACACCATCACCGGCGGCCACGTCCACACCTTTCCGTCCAAGTGACAGCGTCGGGCCTATACCCGACAGGTGCAGCACATCAATTCATCTCCGCCCACCGAGCTGCCACAGTGGGTCAGTGCTACTGTGACCTTCGGCCCCGAGGACGCAGCGGGGATCAGCCTCCCCCATCATGACGCCCTCGTCATCTCGGCGGTCATAAATGACTGTGAGGTGCGCCATGTTTTCATCGACGGAGGAAGCTTGGCGGACATACTATTCGTATCTACCCTCGCGGAGATGGGGATACCGCGGGCATGCCTCGCCCCCACAGGCATCCCGCTTCTGGGCTTCGGGGGCGAGCCGGTCCTGGGGCTCGGGAAGATTGAGCTCCCGGTGGAGTTCGGGGAAGGGGAGTGCAAGCGTCGGGAGGATATCGTCTTCGACGTGGTCGACCTCCCCTACCAATACAACGTCATCCTTGGCCAGGTCATAGAATAGATTTGGCGCCATCCCTCATCATGCTTTCCTCTACGTGAAGATCCCATCCCCCTGCGGCGTCATTACCATTCGAGGCAATCAAGACATATCCCCCAAAATCGACGGCGACATCCAGGCATCCAGGCAGCTATACGCTAAATCCATACCGTTCACGCTGAGGCCGAGGGCGCGAAGATGGTGCCAGGGGTTGCCGACCCCCCAACATCCGCGTGGTGGGTCCCCAAGCCCAAGCCCGATGGCGAGACGCACGCAGTACGACTGTCAGAAGAAGACCCCGTCAGGATGGTGCTTGTCGGGGTAAACCTCGACCCGAAGGTCGCAGGGGCTCTGCTTGGCGCGCTCCGGTCCGACCACAACCTCTTCGCATGGGAACACGGAGACCTCCCCAGCGTGCCCAGGGAGATTGTTGAGCACCGGCTGTACGTCAAGCCGGATGCGCACCCTGTGAAGCAGAAGCTCCGAAGAATGTACGCAGAATGTCAGGCCACGGCCCGTGAGCAAGTCGACAAGCTCTACAAGGCTGGAGTCATCCACGAGGTCATGTACCCGGACTGGCTCGCCAACCCCGTCCTCATCAAGAAGGCTAACGGGAAGTGACGCATGTGCGTTGATTACACCAACCTCAACCGCGTGTGTCCAAAGGATAACTTTCCACTACTGCGGATCGACCAGCTGGTTGATGCCACCTCGGGATGCGAGCTCATGAGTTTCTTGGATGCGTACTCTGGGTACCACCAGGTGTGGATGGCCAAAGAAGACGAAGAGAAGACAAGCTTCATCACGCCCTCCGGAACGTTCTGTTACATTCAGATGGCCTTCGGGCTCAAGAACGCTGGCGCGACCTTCGCACGGCTCATGTGCAAGGCCCTCGCACCTCAGATAGGACGAAACATTGATGCCTACGTTGATGACATTGTTGTCAAGAGCGCCCTCGCCGACACCCACACCGCGGACTTGCAGGAGACATTGACAACCTCAAGAAGGCGGGCATGAAACTCAACTCGGAGAAGTGCGTGTTCGGAGTCCAAGCGGGGAAGCTCCTTGGCTTCCTCGTATCAGCAAGGGGTATCGAGGCCAACCCGGCAAAAATACATGCCGTGCTCAACATGCGACCACCGAAGAATGTTAAGGAAGTGCAGAAGTTGACAGGGCGTCTCGCCACGTTGGGGAGGTTCATCTCTCGCTCGGCTGAAAAAGGATTCCCGTTCTTCAAAACGCTGCACGGATCCTCTAGCTTTGAGTGGACGAGTGAAAGCCAAGCCGCTTGGAAGAATTGAAGACATACCTTGCCTCGCCGCCCCTGCTGCAAAGCCCCTGTCCCGGGGAGGCATTGTTGCTCTACCTTGCTGCCACCCCGACGGCTATAAGCGCCGTGCTTGCCAAGGAGAAGGACAAGACCCAGCACCCCGTCTATTATGTGTCTGAGGCGCTGCAGGGAGCGAAGGTGTGGTACACCGAGCTGGAGAAGCTCGTGTACGCGCTCCTCATGGCGTTGCGGAAGCTACAACACTACTTCCTCGCCCATTCGGTCTGAGTTCGTCGGCTTTCCCAATCGGCGAGATGCTTCGCAACAAAGAAGCGTCCGGGCGCGTTGGCAAGTGGTCAGCCGAGTTTGCCCCGTTCTCCATTGAATTCGTGCCGAGGACGGCGATCAAGTCCCAGGTGCTGGCGGACTTCCTGGCAGAATGGGCCCCGTCGGAGCACGTCACGCTCCTGAACCCCTCTGACCCGCTATGGACAATTCACGTTGATGGCTCGTGGTGCTCGAAAGGCGCCGGCGCAGGAGCAATCCTCGAGTCCCCCGAGGGCAACATCACCTCCTACAGCACGCGCCTTGAATTCAAGACCACTAATAACGGGGCAGAATATGAGGCACTCCTCCTTGGTCTCCGGAAGGCACGCGTCTCGGGTGTGCGGAGGATGGTTGTGGCGTACCCGGTTTTTAAGCCGGATACTTCCCTCTATCTCCTGTACTGGTCCCATGATCAGTAGCTAGTACACACAGAATTTGATAACATCGTCATACAATACTGAGTTCTTTTATTACACAATAGCCATTAAGGCTTTAGTTCATACAAACGGGCCTATTGGCCGAATCGAAACAGCAGCGGAAATGAAAAGTGCGATAGATAGCCCATCAATATGCCTACCCAACAGGCAACTGACTGGGGAAAACGCCCTAGTCCTCGTAGTCATTGTCTTCGTCGTCGGAGATGAAATCTTCTTCTTCTGGCCAAATCAACAAGCCAGGTGAGTACATTGAATGTACTCGCAAACTATTCCCACAGGGGAAATATACAGCAATATAGCATGCAGGGTATGTATCAGAAGAACAGCTCTATCCTAAGTTGCTTGTTGTGCGGAAAAGTAAGTTTTCAATTTAAATACGAGAATAGTAGATTCCAAAGCAGTTTTGTAAATCAGAGTAATTCAAAGTAACAACTTCTCTTGAGGTAGACCTGGCTACCTCCTTTTTATTTCCTGTGATAGCTTAGTCTATACTACCCCGGGCAGTATGACTAGCCTTCTCATTTCATTGCTTAGCTCGTACTATCCCGGATAGTACAGCTAGCCTCCTCAACTCAGTGCTCAGCCCGTGCTATCTCGGATAGCACAGCTAGCCTCCACTTAACTCAATGCTTAGCCCGCACTATCCCGGATAGTACGGCTAGCCTCCTTCTCCTGCAATTCCTTTGCTACCAGCCGTGTAGCGTAAATTGCACCCTGTGGACACATCATGCCCACGTCCTAAATCCCTTTCCCAAGCTTTCACAAATAAAACTCAGTCTAACCAGTGTGTGACCTTGCCAGTTCATGTCCATGACCGAGGACGCGGCTATTTGAATAGTTTTTAACACTCTACAGAGGTTGTACGGCTTTACCCACAAGATGTAAGTCCCCTTTGTTGCTGAGCGCTAACGGATACACTTCACGAGGTGTATCGGTAGGGCTGTTACAACGAGGCCTTCGCCCGCTTCCATACTAGAGCTGGACCCGCTAGGTGGTTGACCCAACTTTCGCGTCCCGGACCCCGAAAATGGGACTCCCCACCTTTGTGTCGAGTCAACACCCAAACACCCAGCGGTGGGAGATCTCTAGGACTTTAACCACGTAGTCACATACTTTCTACTTCCCACGGGTCCATACCCTAATACTTGCCGGAGTACCAAGCCAAGTCCTTCCCATAAAGGACATGTGGACGTACGATGAGGAACTGGTTTAGCGGCACTTAGGCTCGGTCCTTAACTGATTCGAGCAAGACTCCATTTTCAACTCCATGTTCGTCCCGGACGACCATGCCATCATCAGATACTCTACAGCCCTAGGCTGCCCTTACCATTCTCACCCGAATCAAAATCATCTCCAGTTTTATTTGGGTTTTGACAAACATTTCTTTCAAATGTCACCTCGGATAACACATGATATATGAGGATTTTATTTCCCATGTCCCAAAGGAGTTCGTGATGTCCGAACAAAATTTAGTTTTTGACTACAGCAGGTCTAAGCATGGCTAATGGCTACAATCTTAATACTTTTGTTGGTCGCAGAACAACCAACTAATATATCTAGGGTTACAAGAATTGGATACTCAGACCTAGGACTTATGCATCCATAGGGTATAACTAGGTCTACATAAAATACTGTTGATATCCACATAGCATGCAAGTTTCGCAAACAGAATAATTAAATTTCGCACATATGAGATTCAACATAATCAAAGTGGGAATGCTTGCTTGGCAGTTTTTGCTCTTGCTCTGGACGTGGGCGTGATTCTGGCTCCTCGTGATGCACGTACCTCACTCCGTCAACTACACGTCAGAAAATCGGCGAATAAGAAGCCAAAAGAGCAACTTCAGTTTTTTTAAATATTATGCATGCTTGAGAGAGAACGACAATATTACAGTTGGGTAATAGGGGTTCTGGTCGAGCTAGGGTTTTTAGGGTTTAAAGCCTGAGTCTGCGAGGGCAACAATTTCCCTAGGCAAAGGGTGTATGTTCATACGCCACATGAAATGACAGTGTATTGGGTTAGGAAAGGTATCCCTTAAGATTGTATTTTCAAAATCATTGGCTTAATGGTCCCTCGGGTACTTTAGGTATTTCAGGTACACTGGCAAGGTGGGAAAAAGGTTTATTTGGTGCTTTAGGAATCAATATATACAATGTATGTAAATACTAAGGAAAGAAAAGAACACTCCTATTTCAATTTTATACTGTTTCAATTTGAAAAGTTTTGAATTTTGAAAATGTATTTGAACCAAAAATTGGAAAATTTTACTGGCTTTCCAGAACCGGAACAATTATTGCAAAACCGGTCGGGAAGGGCTTGAACCGGATGAACCGGTGACGCACGGTTTTTGGGACAGAGGAAAACTGGCTTGAATGCGTTTCCGATCGCTTGATTGCACTTTTAGTATGTCGGAGGCGGGTCTGGAGTAATGCACATTCAAGTGCCAAACGTGGAAACTCGGGCTAGGACAACTTAAAGGCGCTTTAAATGTGAAAAGGCGGCAACTCGGTGGACACCGTTGCTTACCCGACTGTGGGCCTCACCCCTACTAGTGGCTCACGCGTCAGCGGCGTTGCTCTTACCCGACTCGGTGTATGTCTGTTGGCGCGGGCCCTACTCGACAGCAGGGGCCGCTCCCTAACTCCACTGTTTGGTCCGGCGGTGGGGTGGTCAGAGCGGTCAGCGGCCGGTGAGTCTAGGGTTTCGGCGTCGGCGAGAGGCTTGGAACACGGCGAGTGGTAATCCGGCTCGGCCGAAGGCGTGAACTCGCCGGCGTAGCTCGGTTAGGCTACGGCTCGGTCTTGCTGGAATTTTGGCCAAGTCAGAAACAATGGGATGAGGCTTATTGAGCTAAGGGCGAGACTTGGAGGGGAGGCCGGAGCTAGAGGGGCTAGAGGGAGCTAGCTTGGGGAGGAATGGGTGCTTGGGTTGGCCTTTTATAGGCGGCGGCGAGCTGAGGTGTGCGGAGGCCGCTGTTCCTCTACCTGCTCATCGACGGGACATGGCCAGAGGGTTGCCCTGTGCTCCAATAGCTGGGCACGAGGCTCAAGGGAGGCTGGGCAGGGTCATGGCGCATGCTGGTGGCTTGGGCGGTGCTGTAACAGCGAGTGGTGCGGCTGCGATCGACGGGCGATGCGGGAAAGACTGTGGCTGCACACTGTGTGATGCCGGAGCGCGGCCAGTGCGTGTCCGTGAATGGCATTGGCGCGTCCGGGTTTGCTTGGGCATGCGCGTGCGTGTCCCTTGCGCCAGTAGATGCCCAGCCACGTATACGAGGGCTCCAGGAGAGTTTGGCACCGAATGGTACCTGGCGCTGTGTACATCCTTAAATGCCAATGCTTGACATGGCTTGAATTCCTATTGGGGAAGATGGGGTGGGTGCTGCCAGTGGGAGTTTAAGGGTGCAGGTAGGTTGAGAAAACCGTGGAGGAGCTCCATGAGTTGTTCGGCAGAGTTTGGTAAAAGTCTCCTCATGATTTTATGCGACGAAAGATTTTTGAAGGTGTTCGATTGTGTTCGCGGAGAATTTTTTAACATGGAATGTCCAAGTTTTTGCAGATTTGGGCTCCTAGAGTTGTGGAGACTAGTGTGGAATTTTGTCAAAATTTTTGGAAGTGTATTTCTAGGGGTTGCGGTGCAATGCTCCCTTTTATTTTAAAGTTTATCAATTTTGTTTGTAAATATTTTGGTACTGGACATCATTATTTTATGTTATAATTGAGTTAAGGGTATTGTTAGGGTGTTCCATAAATTATCTCAGAATTTTTGGAAAGGCCGAGGAGTGCTAGGTCTCGCGGTTAGGGTTTTGGAGGGAATTGGATTTAAATAAGAATAAGGGAATCGGAAGCTGGGACTAGGGTTCCGGAGTGTGGCAAGGTTTGAAGGGGACGTGGGAACTCTTGGAAATCTGTTCACCTTGGTTTAGGACTGGTCGGTCTCAGGGTGCCGTGAATATCACTACGTATATGGTGTAGATGTTGGGTGAATGGATGTTCTTGCGTTAGGGTTTATTCCCGTATATGCTGCGTGCATGTTGTGTTAGCATACACGGGGCCCATGACACATTGTTCGGAGTTCTGGAGTCGGATTGTGCTATTATGGGCGTGTCGCTTCATCGAAAGGGCGTCACTTGGGGTTTGCGTATATGGTGTATATACCGGGGTAGGGTCTGAGGTAAGGTGGTATATACATGTTGTGTCGGGAATAAGGAGGGGTCAGGACATGTTGATCGTTTATCCGGAGATTGGACCTTACTGGTAGGTTTTGTTGGTTTGTCGAGAAAGAGAATTCTAGGGTTAACGTATATGTGTATACGGTATATGGGTTTATGTCAGGTACTGATTTAGATTTAGATGCACATACTTTCTAAAACATGCCATGCTCCAAGAACACCGAGAAAATTCAAATGCGAAAACAAGAGCATGATCACACGTGGCGTATACGTGTATATGTGATCATGCTACGGGTTGGTATAAGAACATTTTGGCAAAAGCATAGATGATCTTACTTATTTAGCGCAAAAAGTTTTTGTAAGCCCTAATTTTCGGGTTTTAGAAAATCGGGATGTGACAATGGTCGTCAAGAGCGACTCGCAGCTCGTCACCAGCCATGTCGACAAAAGCTACCAAGCAAAAGATCTCGAGATGATCAAGTACTTGGCCCTGGCCTAGATCATGGAAAAGCACTTCACCGGCATCACCGTTCGCAGCATCCCACGAGCTGCGAACGCCAACGCCGATAGTCTCGCAAGAGCCGCAAGCACGAAGACCGAAATCCCCCAAGGGGCTTTCTATGAAGTGATCTCAGAGCCCACTACAAAGGGGCTTCCTGAGGTGTGCCTCATCAGCGAGCAAGACTGGAGGGCCCCGATCATGAGTTATCTCTCCGACGAGACAGAGCCTGCTGACCCTGTAGCAGCGCAAAGGCTCAAAAGTCGGGCACGGGGCTTCGTCATCCACGTCAACGCCCTGTACAAGTGCGGGGTATGCGCACCCTATCTTCGGTGTGTCTCCAAGGAGGAGGGACTCAAGGTGGTCCACGAAATTCATCAGGGGCTGTGTGGGTCGCATCTCGTCCCCGCGCCTTAGTGTCAAAGGTGTTCCGTCAAGGGTTCTACTGGCCCACCACTCTTCGTGATGCCCAAAGCCTCGTCAAAACATGTGCCACATGCCAATGGATGGGGCGAGGCACGAAGCTCCCCGCGAACGAGCTGCAGCCCATCCCACCGTCGTGGCCACCGGCCCGCTGGGGTGTTGACCTCGTTGGCCCGTTCGGGTCAAGGAGTCACGGGTTCAAGTTCGTCGTCATCGCCGTTGACTACTTCTCTAAATAGATCAAGGCCGAGCCATTAGCCAAGATAACATCGGCAGCCGTGCAGAGGTTCGTATGGAAGAATCTCATTTGCCACTTCGGCGTCCCAAGGGAACTCACCGTCGACAACGGGACTCAGTTCGACGCGTCTCTCTTCCGAAAATTCTACATCAGCCTCGGCATCAACTTATGCTTCGCCTCTGTGGCAAACCCAAAGGCGAATGGCGCTATCAAGCGGGCCAATGGGATTGTCCTTTCAGGCCTCCGCAAATGCCTCTTCGACTTGCCCTAGGGTCTCTAGGCGGACGAGCTCCCTAGCGTCTTGTGGTCCGCCCGCACGGCAGCTAGTCGAGCCACCAGCTTCACACCCTTCAAATTATTATATGGAGAAGAAGCGGTGACCCTCGAAGAAATCAAGATTGGGTCCCTGCGCACTGCGACGGCCGCTGGCGAGGACTCCCATGAGGTATCCCACGAGATGCTCGATGCCGTTCGACAGGAGGCAGCTCTCAACATTGATCGGTACCAGGTCACCATGGCAAAGGCATACAATAAGACCGTCCGTCCACGACCCATCCACGTCGGCAACCTCGTGCTCAAGAAGAAGGCGAACCCAGAAGCCGATGGCAAGCTAAGCTCAAAGTGGGAAGGACCATACGAGGTGGTTTGCGCCACCCGCCCAGGAGCATTCTGTTTGGCAACCCTCAACGGGAGCGAGCTGAAGCACAGCTAGAACGCTGACAATCTCCGCAAGTACTAGCTATGGCTTCACCAAATATAGCCACTACGTCGGCATTTTTTGTGTTTCAAAGTAGTGTGGCCAGGGTAAGGGCCGCTGCGACGGTCGCTGCCCCCGCTCAGTCATCCACTTAGGTTAAAGTCGACGCATCGTCGTCGCCACTTTTTGTAATCGGCCTTGGCGCCCCTAGGTCATTAGGCCTTAATGGAAAACTCAAAACAACGGCATCACGCCCCCCAAGTAAAAGGATTCATCGTCTGCATCTGGAACAGAGTGTCCCTTCCCTCCGGGGTCGTGCGATGGTAACTCACCGTGATGTCGAGCCACCTCCATCCGGGATAGAGTGTCCCTTCCCTTCGGGGTCCTGCGACGATAGCTTCCCGCGATGTCGAGCCACCTCCGTCCGGGATAAAGTGTCCCTTCCCTCCGGGGTCGTGCGACGATAGCTCCCCGCGATGTTGAGCCACCTCCGTCCGGGATAGAGTGTCCCTTTCCTCCGGGGTCGTGTGATGATAGCTCCCCGCGATGTCGAGCCACCTCTGTTTGGGATAGAGTGTCCCTTCCCTCTGGGGTCGTACGATGATAGCTCCCCACGATGTCGAGCCACCTCCGTCCGGGATAGAGTGTCCCTTCCCCCCGGGGTCGTGCGACGACAGCTCCCCGCGATGCCGAGCCAGACGCGTGTGTCAGGATAAGGTAGAAATGCTCTTACTCGCGCCATCAGGCACTAAGTGTTTTCGGATGGGGAGTGAATACGGTGCTACGTACCCAATGACATATTTATTTCTTTATTACTGCATTCTACAAGCGCTCTCGTGCACGCCATCGAGGCTAAATATTTTTGGATGGGAGAGGGTACGGCACCGTTCACTCGGCAAACGCCCCCTCCATCGTACGCCTAGTACAAGTCGACACACCTATGTGCTTACAATGAGAAAAACTCGAACTTATTGAGAATGCCATGCAAAGCCCACAAGAAACGCCGAGACCTCCGTGTCGCTCAAGACGCGCACGTTGTCATCTTGCCTCTTGGTTTTTGTTAATCGGCGCGAAGCATGGCACTTGGTGGACTCAGGCCTAGTGGGCGCTGTCCCAAGTCGCCCCGCAGCCGCTTTCTATCGAAAGCCGTCACCCTACAAACCAGATAACAAATAATTAACAAGATGCAAGTGCAACGTCGGACAATTTCCTAGATTTTCATTAATAACTAACAAAGTCACTTGAAAGTTACAAAAGAAAGTCTGATCATGTAAACCCTAGCAAAATACAGGCCCCTAGGCAAGGGGCTCTCGTCGACACAGCGACAACACCAGCAAAAGAACCCTACAAGACTAAAGCGAGTCCTAAGCTCGTCACATGCAGAAAGCGAAACCAAAAGGATGGGGCAAACTTTGTGATATATACATGACATGCAAAACCGAGCTGTGAGGCTCACACCTGCGGACGCAAGACTGGCTCACCAGGGGCTCCCTCCGACGTCCCGCCAGAAGATCCCCCAAGAAATCACGACTTCCAGAGCGCAGCAAGGTACTTCCTGCCGCGCTTGTCCCACACCTGGGCCAAGAAGGCTCGAACACTATCCCGGACAAGAGGACGAGAGTCCAGGATGGTCCTCTTGCTCCGAGCCGCGTACGCCTCCGCCTCAAACTTTCCCGCCGGATCGCAGCCGGCCTCGCGAAGGCAGACGAAGGCTAGCTCGATGCAAGCCTACGCGCAGTCCCGCGCGTGTGCCAGGATCGCGTCCCTTGAGGCAGCGGCGACTGCAACTGCCCACTGCAGTCGGACGACCATCGCGTCCTCGCCTGAGAAGTCGGGAGGAGCAGCGGAGACGCCAAGACCACTGCCCAGCTCGCCGACCTTCGCAGCAACTGACGCTGCCAGCATGCCTGCCTCCTGCTGCCGTCCCACGGCAGCCCCCTGCTCAGCCTGCAGGGCGCGAAGCTCCGCGTGAAGCAAGGCGATGGTATCCTCCGCCTCGGCTAACTTCCTCGTGGCCTCCGCGGCCTCAGCCTTGGCAATCTTGGCGATCCCCTTCTTCTCTCGGACTTGAGCGCGTGCGCCATCAATCTCAGTGTCGTTCATCTCCAGGAGTCGCTCAGTCGCGAGGAAGCCCTAGGAGCGCGAGAGTCAAAAGTCAATAGCCATCGAGAAGGTAGAATATGCAAGTAATTCGAGAAACCAAATGCTCACAAATACCTTAAGCAAGGCAGACTTGGAAGCATCGCGAACCTCCGTAAGCGACATCCCTTTGAAAGCAACGTCAAGGTCGGCAGGCGAGATCTAGAGCGCCGCGTCATGGTAGAAGCTAGCCTCAACCTCCGAGTCAGTAAAGTGTCCCGGGAGCAGTCGCCCGGCCACCAGCAAGGCACTAGGGACAACCCCACGGCCTCCATCACCGTCAGACGCCGGCTCGCGTGGGGCTGGAGGTGACAGCCTGGCGGAGTAACCATCTTCAGGTGCAACAGCTGGAGAAAGCGGCGCCGGGTGCCCCGCCGAAGACGTCGCCGCTGCCCCCCTCGGCGACCAGCATCGCCGCCGCCGCCCCTGTGGCGACGGAAGTACCAGTGTCAACCTCATCTACCCTGTCAACACCGAAGTCAAAGCCACTGGATGACGCCGCGTCCAGGGGCCGAGAGGGAAGGTCACCACCACCTGAGTCCTCCGGTGCAGCCCCGGACTCGTCGTCGCTGTCCTCGTAATCCTCAGCACTCGACTCAAGGTCGAGCGAGACTGGGTCCCCCATCGGGCCCTTCCCGAGCCCGGGGCAGCGGTGAGGCAACTCACGTTGTGGACTCAAAGGACGCCCGTCAGCCGTAGCAGTAGCCTGCGGCTCACGAGCTCGAACCCTCCGAGACGGCGAACCCGACGCGTCCGGCCGCGTCCGCTTGACCCCCACAGCCTCCTCGGCAGAAAGAAGAGACGGCCGCTCAGGCACAGCCTACCCAAAGGCCGTGCACGCCCTGTTGCATCGAGGCCTCTTGATCATCAACTCTACGTCCGCAGCCTCGACCTTGGTATAACGGCCGAGTAGCACGACTGCCGCCTCCTCCGCCTGTGCTAAAGAAGAATCTACGAAACAAGGAAAAAGGAAAAAAAAAGAGCTTAAGACCAAAGGGAGAAAGAAACCTCAGCGTGACGGAGGCCGAAAAGATGAAGAAATTAAAAGTCTCACATGCCGAGGGGAGGTACTTCCCCAAATACCCGCAGACCGTGTGGCTCTTCCCGGCCCTTCGGCAGCAACCGCAATGTCCAGCTGGAGGCAAGCGGTGAAATCCCAGCAAGAGGTACTCCTCCACCAAGTCCCGCACACTCAGCTCAAGCGCTAAGCGCTGGAACAAGATCTGCTGCGCCTCGCCACTCCTAATGAGAGAGGGGAGCGCGACCGCCGGCGTCGGGATGCTCGTTGTGCAAAGGAAGCCCGAGTCATGAGCTCGACAGTAGAACCAAGCATCCCGCCAGTCGGCCCACTTACCCTTTACAGCAAGCGCCGGAAACTCGAGCTTGTTGTGGCTGCGACAACGAGCGAAGCTGACGGTCCCGTACATTGAGTACAGCTTCCCCGTCGTCTTTGTCCTTGTCCCCACCACTAGGCGCTTCATCCTTCATCTAGGATTTTGCCCTCCGCCGCTAGGCGCTAGATGAGCGACTTGTCCGCGCTGGAGGGGCCCAAGTAGCGGGAGTAGTCCTTTTCCGTCAACTCGAGAGCGGCGGTCGCCCTGCCCTTGAGCTTGCTCGCCGACATCGTGACTCACCTCGACAGGCAGACCAAGCTTGTCCAATCTCGCGTCAAGGTTTGGGTTGACAAGGCCCAACTAGACACTCCGCGAGTCAAGGTTCGGATCGATGCCTTTGCGTCAAAACTCGCGTCGACGCGGTTGAGGGAGCCTGAAGAGAAGAAGACCGAGCATCCACCAGCGTCCACCGGCACATCGCCCACGCGTCGCCCGCGCCCGTTCGCACGCTTCTCCCGTTCGCCCGTGTTCGATCGCGTTCGTTCACGCGCCGTTCTCGTTCGTCCGCGTTCGATCGTGTTCGTTCGCGCGCCGTTCTCGTTCGCACGTCGTCCGCGTTTGCGCTCACGTTTGTTCGCGTTTGCGGTCGTACGCCCGTCGCCGCGCTCACGCGCACTCATTCGCACGTTGTCCGTGTTCGCGCTCGCGTTCGCGTACGCGCACCCGTCGCGGCGCTCACGCACGCCTGCCCGCTCATCTTTGGCGCTTGGCCGCCTGGACGCTGCGCTGGTTTGCTCAGGCCAGCTGTCCTCCGTGGAAGACCTTCGTAGCCCGACACCCACGCGCCGCCCACGAGCGGGACGCCCGCCTGCGTGGCCAGGGGTCGCCGGCAGCTGGGCAGCAAGTGCGGGCTCGGCGTGGAACTCTGGGAGGCGGCGGCGCCCGTTCCCTGGCCGCTTAGGTGGCGCGGCGGAGGCCCGCCCTTGGCACGGCCGTGGCTCGGCCTTAGCGCGGCAGCGGCCGGGTCGCCCGATCGGCAAGGCGGCGTGGCCGGCCGGGAGCGGCAGCAGCGTGGCTGGCCGGAGGTGGCTAGCACGGCGGCGTGGCCGGCCTTAGCGCGGCAACAGCCAGGTCGCCCGAGTGGCGCGGCGGCATGGCCGGCCGGGGGTAGCTGGCACGGCGGCGTGGCCGGCCGGGGGCGGCGCTAGCTCGTGTTGCCTCGCTGTCCCCACGGCGGAGGCCCACCTATAGCACGGCGGCGGCCCAACCTCGGCGCGTCGGCAGCCGGGTCGCCCAGTCGGCATGGTGGTGCAGCTGGCCGGCGGCGGCGCTGGTTCAAGCGGCGGCGGCGGGGTGAAGAAACGGAGGCGGTTAGGGCGTGGGAGAGGCAGGGGTGGCCGGGTTGATTTTATACCCGGGCCCCCCCATCCGTGAGCCATGTCGAAGCAGGCCATGGCCGGCCCAACAGCCGGGACAGGCCGCAAGCGAGCTGAAGAAAGGGGAGGAGCAGGCTGCGCGTGCGCTGGAGGAAAGGAGAAGAAGAGAAAAGAGAAAGAAAAAGAAAGGAGGAAAAAGAGAAGAAGAAAAGGAAGAAGAGAAAAGAGGAGAAAAAGAAGAAAAGAAAGAAGGGAAGAAAGAAGAGAAAAGAGGAGAAAAAGAGGAGAAAAAGAAGAAAGAGGAGAAAAAGGGAAAGAAAAGAAAAGGTATAGGAGGGGGGCTCGTCGTCGATCCAGCCTGCGCACCAACCCCTTGGGATTAGTGTGCCGGCTCGGACGGGCGCCGTTCGACCGCCCCAACCGGCAAGGGGCTACTGTTGGAGAGAGGGTCCCCGTGCAACCCCGAATCGACGCTTTCCTCCGCAGTCAAAGAACAACCCCGACGCTACGTTCTGCCTCGTCTAGCATGAATCCGACGACGCCGTCAAGAACAACCCCGACGCGACGTCCTGCCTCATCCGGCATGACTCCAACGACGTTGTCCGGAACAACCCCGACGCAACGTCCTCCTTCGTCCGGCGCAACCCCGACACCGTCGGGGATCACCTCGGCCCAACCAAAGATTCCTCTGAAGATGCTTAGGAATATTCCATAGAGACTCCTTAGGATTAGGGAAATGACCATAATGCCCTTGTAAATCACCTCTCATGTGAGGGCAAAATTGTAATCTCGCATTTTCCCATTCTCAAGCCCTATAAATACCCCCCATGAGAGTAGAGGGAGAGAGATCTGCTCTCACTTGTAAGCTCCCAATCTCAACCTCTAATACAAATACCGATTCGTGTCGACGACTGTCTCGGGCATCGCTCTCGTTCATTCTCCCCAAGCACGCTCGGGGGTCGTCGTAACCGACCGGGGGTGCCACAAATCTACTGTCTAGGCTTATACCTATGATACTCATAGTTCTTCTAGAATTATTGCATGCAAACGTGCCCTTAAGAAATGTATCTAGACTTTATACTGAATGGAGAGCTGGTAGATATCATTTTCATAAAGGAGCTGGTCCTATTCATTAGCTGTTTGTATTTTCTTTGGACCAGCTGATCTATTTGAGATTTGTATCCAAAGTTGAAGGGATATCTCATATCTGAAACCATGAACCATGGATGATGGACCATAGGATAATCTGGGCCTATGAAACTTTTTCATGCCTAGCCCATGGTATATGATAGCAGTGCCTTTCTGCTACCAATGAACACCACATCTTCAGAAAAAGACAAACGCCTCGCGTTCACAAGTTACACTTGTGAATCTGTGAAGATCTACACTAGATAATAACCGAGAAACATCATAGGTTTGCAGTAGTGACGTTTACAGAAATCATGCACTGAGGTGTATCCATTGGAAATTAGTTTGGTTTACCGTTTACATGAACTACTCTCTTCCGGTGCTAGCTAATCGGCTCGGTGCACCCAGTGGTAGATCCAGGAATTTTGGTACAGGAATGTTTAATTTTAACAGCATTTGTTGAATATAGTTTTAATTATCAGGATTGTTAAGCAAAGTGGATTTCTCTGAGAGGTTAGGCTCAATAGAAACTTTCCTTTCATATTCAGTGCAAAGTAACTCATAGGGAAAAAAATTCTAAGATTTCTAATCTCACGGATCAAACGACTCCTATAGAAAAAAAAATTGTACATATTAAAATCATACAAATTTCTTCAAAATTCCTTTGAATCAAAAGGCATGCACATGTTCTTTCATTGACTGCTCGTTCGATCGGGTGGTGGGGGCGGTGCACGCACTGGGTTCGTGTGCACACCGCGCGCTGCGCGATGGATATGGATCGCGCGTTTTACCTGCAGCTCTATATCGCCTTGTTCATGTCGTTGCTGTTGTTGCTGTGTTTGTTGTTGTGTTTGCTGATTACATCGAAGAAGATTAAGGCCCGACCGTGCGCATGCACGTCTAAGGATGCATGATTGGCTGCACGAAGGCAGCAAGAACCAGTACGTACGTCTGACCATCTGCTAGAAAGTGGCCGCGCCGATCGAATTCGTGGTACCATCGCTTGTACCGTTTGAAATCTTTTACACCTCCACTTCATTCAACCGTGCGTGCTCCCACTTTCTGCTCATAATATGCACTACTCTCCCAGCATAATCATGCTGAGAATACTTCGCTCGGAAAAGAATATATACTTCCTCTATGTACCTAGACTCGACTTGTATATGCATGCATGTTGCCATATGGGCTAGCTGGTCTGGATGATATTGGATAGTGCCATTTGCATATGCTTAGCCATGAATTAATCCATGCCAATTCCATGAATACCAAACTATATAGCCAATGTTTTCCAGAGCTGTCGGTTTTAGCTAGGCTTTGGTTTCTTGGCCACAAATTTTATGCTTCCTGATGGAGCTAATATAGGTATATAATTGATGCATGGAAGCCGATTAGTAGAACAGATGTATATGCATATGGAAGTTTTGTTTGTCTGCGCCCAGAAGCATCCCATGCATCACAGCGCATGCTCTAGACCCTGTTTGTTTAAGCTGCACTGAGAAGCAGCTGGAGTTGGTGAGATCTGAGAAGCAGTTGGAGCTGATCAGCTAGTGGGAAGTAGCTGAGCCGTTTGGCAAGGGTGCTTCTAGACAGCTGGTGGACCGCAGCTGGTGGTGAATGTTTGAAATACTCATGTTTGCTGAAGATGGTGTTTAAGTCCTGATTATACATGATTTATATGTATTTACTCTGATTTAGCACAAATGACATGCATAGCACTCGATTTTAGTGAAAATTAGATGTTTTTGAATATTTTTTTGCAAACAAACAATTAGATACATGAAACAAAATGTCAAATTGAATAATTTAAAAATAGTAAGAGGTCCAATATCTTAAAAAAGAAAAGAACTTGGCCAAAACCTGGACAACCAAACACTCCTCACTTCTGCTTCTCACCATTTATTTGAACAATATAGCAAAGGCAAACAACTGTACCAATTAAGCACGTACACAAAGGTCAAAATTAAACAAAGCTTTGGAACGGCAGAACCAAAAGAAATGCCACACTTCTTAAGTCATGATCTTTTTATTATGCAAAATCACAACTCATATGTTAGCATTTTCCCCTAGCAGAAGGGTCGGACTGGCACCTAGTAGCTGAAATATTGCACAAATATGCTCACATATATTGCACAAATATTTCAATCCGATACAATATTTCCTCAAACAATATTTCACAAACAGAAATAGTAATATGTTTGTAAAACTAGTAAAACATCTATTGTTGGATGTTTCCATCTTGATCAGATAGGTGCGGTTCTTTGGTTCCTGGATTTCTTGACCAAGAAGAGCTTCTTGAACAGCCTGAGCAACAGCAGCAGGCTCCATCTCCATCTCCGGCTACAAGAGATCAATGCACTATAAAAGTGCAGCCAATTACAGAATCAGCACCTTATAGATGCAAACTGAACATGAAGCTACATGTACAAACACGTAAGAGGGTTGCACTGTGTTAAAATAGTTTGCCCTTTTGATGAAACTAAAAAGGAAACCAGGTAATGAAGTGAACAGTTCAATAACAAAAAATAGCATCAGTACATGAGCAGTTTATATAGCATTAACACTTGTTGAGACAATCATTTAGGTAAGAATATTGAAAATGCATAAAATGAATATCTGCCCTGAAAATGCTACAAACTAATGCATGACCCAGATTTTTAATATTATAACCAATTGGATTCAAAGATTTATTTGAATTTGGCTTTGAATATTAACCTCAATAATTGAAAATGCAAGACTAGAACTCTAAGCTACACAATATTTGGAAATGATGAAATACTGATAGCAAAATGACAAGGAAAAAACAAAGCTTGAGTGCTCACCTTGCCGGCGGATTGGAGGCCAGAGGGTGCTCGGCTTGGGCTTGGGGGCTACAGGGCGGCGAGTCCTAGGGCCGGTGGCTCAAGGGCTAGACTCCGGCAGGCTGGTGGCGAGGGAGTCCGGCGGGCTGGGGGCATCCGGGAGGTGGCCTGCGGTAGCAAATCAGCTCCAGCCGCCGGTAGCGACGGTGGCCTGGACAGCAGCGGAGGACCGGCGGTGTGGGGGCAGCGCCGGCTGGGAGCTCGTCAGGGGCGGCTCGGGGGGAGGGGGAGGGGGTGGCGGAGGGAGCCCCAGCAGGCGGGATGTCGGGGGCAAGGGGGACGGGCTCGTGGGCTGCTTGGGGGCGGCGGAGGGAGCCTCGGCCGGCGGGATGTCGGGGGAGAGGGGAGCGGGCTTGTGGGCTTCTCGGGGGGAGGCGGAGGGAGCCTCGCCTGGCCAGAACTCAAGGGCGAGGGCGCGGCTCCGAGGCTACTCGGGAGCGACGGAGGGAGCCCCAGCTGGCCGAATCTCATGGGCAAGGGCGGCGGCTCCTGGGCTGCGGTGTGGGCGGCGGAGAGAACCTTGGCTGGCCGGGTCTCGTGGGGCAACGGCTCGTGGAGAGGCAAGGGGAAAGGGAGGACAGGGGAGAGAGGAACGGGAGGAGGAAAAAAATTAGGGATTTCACTAATTTATATTGGGTGGCATTTGCGGGTAAATATCGTCAACTATGAGGGTAGTTTGGTATTAGGGGGTTCGGGAAGCTGAGAGGAGCTGCGGGAAGCACCTCGAATGGTACTTTTGGCTTTGTAGTGCATTTTTCACAAGTACTTGTGGGAAGCACTTCTCAAATTTTGACTATTTATTTGGACTTGTGCTTCTACAGAGTTAGAAGTACCAAAAACTGAAGCACAAGCCCAAACAAACAGAGCCCTAGACTGTTAGTGGCCATACTAAAAAGTTGTGTTGTCTGCATCCATGCAAGCGTGTCTCTTCCTGTTTGGTAAAGCTGGTGTTACAACTTCATCCTAAGAATCAGAGTGGCGCAGCGGAAGCGTGGTGGGCCCATAACCCACAGGTCCCATGATCGAAAGCTGGCTCTGATATTATGTTGGTGGTACCGCTTTATCTATTTGTCCTTCTCTATTGCGCCACCTTTTTTCTGCCCAATTGTTTGCCTGTACCATATGCAGTCATGCACGGCATCTTGCAAGTGTACGTTTTCTTTCTTTCTTCTATCTTTGCCACATACACAGAGTACGAGTCTCGAGTTGGAGCACGACGGGACGGGGCTGGTGTTCCATGATCCATATCCTTCATTACATTTTGACGTGAAATCTCTCCACTACGTATGCCCCCGTCTCGTCCTCTCCATCTATCTCCCTGAATCTCCTCCACCAACGGGTAACGGGAGGCGTCGTTCACCTGTCCTGGGTCTTATATTTTCTGGATAAAAGTTCCGGATCCAACTTGATGGATTTGACGACGGTGGCGTTTCTGACGCTGCTCTCTTTTTTAGAGTCCATGACCCGCATTGGCTGGCTCGCTCGCAGGCAATGGTGGAGGACGGACAAACTTTTTGGTGTGGCAAAGTCTATGGTATAAAACAGGAAATAAAATCTATAATTTATATACTGATAAGAGTGTGACACTAAATAGAATAAAAAATAACAATCCGGACAAGATAAAAGTAGGATATTGTTTCCTTGCTAAGTGAATCTTACACGACTAATTTCCACAAATTCATCAAACAAATTAGTTTATAGAAATGATATGTCAGAGATAGATGGATTAGTGTTAGCATATCATGAGTTTGTTAGCATATGTCTATATATGTATTTAAACCATTTCACATTAATACAACTAACCACCACGTATCGGTCTTCTCCCTGGTCCCAGCCTTACTGAATAGATGCAAGTACGACTGTGCAAGTCATCTGTCCGGCAACTGTGACACATGTGGACTGATTTACTTCTTCACTTCCTCAAATCAATTTAAAAGCCCAAAACGACCCAATACCCCCTCATTCCTCTATTTTCTTCCATGGATAACAATAAACAACAAGGAACTCGAGCTCCTCTAATGGTGCCACCGATAGACGTTTTAGAGCGGAAGGAACTGGAATAGGGGTATTTGTAGCCGAATTTAGCTATGGCGGACGCCATACCTCGCCACATGGGCTCCTCCGCCACTGCTCGCAGGAGCAGCATGGTGGCCGGTAGTTTCAGGGGTCGGCGGGCGGTGGCAGGGCTGGTGGCTCTTGCTGTAATACTTAGATCCTGTTTGATTGGATTTTTCGAATAACACCGACCAGTCTTTATAAGTCGACTGTTCTGGTTCACATAAATGTCATGGCGCCACCCATGGTCGGCTGCTTATATCAATTTATACTGATCATATACACTTGGAATGATCTGATAATTCTACGGTGGACTGCTAGAAGGGTCTACTGCACATGTGTGAATTTGCAAAGCAAAATTCCTTGTGGTTTGCTCTGTATATTGCCGAAACCGACTGCATTGTTTCTACGACGCAGTACACTGCTGGTCACTCGTAGTCCTCATGAATCAATCTACATAAATTCATCAAGTCAGATATGACAATCTGTTTTTCCTAGCAACTGCTGCTGAATTGCAACTTACTGCGAGTCGTTGCTTGAATCATTAAATCTGAATTTTCACTGAACATCTCTGGGCGAACCTAGATTGCCTCAGAAACATTTGAGATCTTAACTCTTTCTGGTTTGCACAGGAGAAATCTCGAAGCTGACTGCGATGCACTACACCACCTGTGCTTCTACTAATTTCTGGAGGACCTCTCTCGTACCAAACGAGCTGAAATTTATACAGTACATGTAACTACATGGCTACTGCACCTACAAAAATTCTCAGGCCGGAACTCCTTATGATTCGCCTACAACAAATTCTGAAGTGCTGCTGACCCTGTAGTTTCATAGTGAACTCATGCCTAACGTAGATTATTCCAACGATCTGCAGAACTGCTATATAACACGCATGCGCTGCTCTTGATTGCATCTCTTCTACACCTCCTGTTCAAGTGTGTACTACACCTCTTGTATAACACATGTACCTGTATTCAGATTGATAAACCAATCTATATTTCCGGGATGCAACAATTCATCGGTGTAAACCAATCTAAATCCGAGGAGCAACAAATTATAGATTGAACAAACCAATCTTTAGCCGAGAAAACTGTTGAAGTAATTAGCAATTTTTGAATTAATCTAACCCAGAAAAACATCATGACACATGCGCAAATAGGATAAACCAACTCAGACGAACTAGACATGCAACTGAGAGCTAAACAACAGGCTAGCATCTCTATTTTATTTGCATCAAAAGCAAAGCAGAAATACAGAAACACGTACGTCGGGATAACCGCGTTTAACGATCCAGCGTTGGCGTCAGAAGCCATGGTGACGAAATCCTCGTAGTCGAAGTAGTCGTCCGATGACGAGGAAGCAGTCGAGGCAGCCGTGCGGTCGTCGATGAAGGAGCAGATCGGTCGTGAGCAGTCGCGTCGAGACGCTCCCCAAAAACCTTATCGCCCCTCACCCGGTATAGGTTCTCGAGAGGCGGGGTTCCGGAGGCCTGCTCTCCTGCACGGCCGTGTACGCGGTCGCCGGGATGGGAAAGTCGAAAGGCAGCGCAGCAAAAGGAACAGCGGCGATGGAAGGCGCGAGAACGAGGAAGCAGATGCAAAAAGCGTGACGGCTAGGGTTGCCCTGTTCCTCCTCATATAGCTGCTCGGGTAGGACGTGGGACTTCACGACTCCTCGAGTCGGTAACTGCCCCGCAAAGCACAGGTTAACGCGTCCGTTAACAATTCGTGCAAAACCTCTGTCCCGACACACGCGTGTGGCGAGGCGTGCGGCGGAGGAGCGTGCGTGTATTAGTCCTCTTCTCAAGCTCTAGTGGAGGGTAGAAAACCAAGCCTTATATATTGGTGTAGTTCCCTCTCCACTAGCAATGTGAGACTAAGTTCCACCACTTGCCATATAACCATATGGGACTTCGAGATTTTCCTGGAATTAATTGGAACATGGACCTTAAGCCCATTAATTCTAACAAAAACATATACGATCGGTATAGACCGATTAAGATCCGACGCAACAATTTATTCGGTGTAAATCAGTCTCTGATATCCAAGGCAACAAAAAGAATAGAGATGTTTTACTGTACCCTAGAATAAATATGAACCGTTCATTTATTCTAATCTAATAGCTAATTTAATCTAGTACTCCAATACTACACTTAAAGAGTACCACCTCCAGAGGCTCTGAAAAACTTATGGAGTACTTTGATATTAGGGACAAAACTGGTATTTCAAAAATCCTCCCCATCATCGGCGTCCTCCGGCCGGCCCCTCCGGCCTCCGGCCCGTGCCTCCGCCCCCGCTCGCCTGCTTCCGGCCGCTGGCGCGCCTCCGCCGGACCACGCCCGACCGCGCCTGGGCCAGCACGCGGCTCCGCCGCGCCCCCTCCTCCGCCTCCGCCGAGCCGCCTCGCGGGCTCGCCCTTCGCCGTGCTGCCTGGGGATCAGCCTCCGCACGGCCAATCGGGAGAGGGCGGCGGCGCCACGGCGTTGCTTAGGGCGGCGCACAGTGAAGGAGGGGCTGGCGGCGCGCGGTGGAGGAGGAGGGGCGCCGGCGGTGCGCGCTGGAGAAGGAGGGGTGCGGCACGCGCTGGAGGAGGAGGGGCGGGCGGTGTGCGGTGGAGGAGGAGGGGCGCCGACGGCGCGTGGTAGAGGAGGAGGGGCGGGCGGCGCGCGGTAGAGGAAGAGGGGCGGCGGCGCCGCGGCCTTGCTTAGCGCAGGGGCGCCGCGGTTGCTCGGGCCGGCGAGAGGGCGACGACACGAGGTGCAAAATGTCCAAATTATCCCTCTAAATGAACGGTGGGATTTACTTTGTACTCCTATAAGTGTTTAGGGAGTACTGGGTTACCGAAAATTCTCTCAAAGATTGCTCTTGGGGAAAACAAGACAAGTTGGTGCCGGTGCGTTAGTTAGCCAGCAGTTCAGCACTTAGTAGTGCACGTTACTTTTGGGCCCATGCCTCTATCTTATGCCTAAATGTCCAGTGCAAGGGAGCACTTACGGAGTAGTGGCGAGTGTGTGAATTTTTCTTTTATTTCTAAAAGGTAAACGTGAATCTTCTTTTAATCTTTTGCCAAAGAAAGTTTGACTATTACCGGATAGAATCCAGAGCCTCGTTACTCCACGCAGCCTCGATCTCATGCTCCGTTAGACTATTATTTGATTTTATTGCCACAAGTATGAGTTGTCATATCCTTCGTTATATTTTTATATTTTTTAGCTAAATTTGCCACACTCGTAGTTCTACTTTTGCTCACTCTTGACCCATGTGTCATAGATTTATATTTCTAGACTACTATATAGTGTACCAAATTTGAACTAGACCTGGCAAGCAATCTGAGCCATTGATCCCATAAATCCGACGGCTGAGATTGGAGGGATTCGCGTAAACAGTACCTGTGAACAGTGCCAGCGAACAGTACCGTCTATAGTACTCTGTGAACAGTACCATCTATAGTACTCACGTGCATTGCACATACTGTTTGCTAGTACTATAGTATACCAAATTTGAATTGCGCTTAGGCAATCAATCTGAGCCGTTGGTTCCTTAAATCTAATGGTTGAGATTGAAGGGATTCGCGGTGAATCGTAACTACAATACTGCAACAGTACCATAAACAGTGACATCTGCAAAACTGCAATAGTACCATGAATAGTACCAGCATTTGTGCCCTGACGTGCATTGCACGTACTGTTTACTAGTATTTAGCTAAGTTTGCTATATGTATGGCTCCATTTTCACTGACCACAAGTTAACCAAATTGGCATAAAACCTTGGCATCCTTTGCTGCATTTTATGGCTCCATTTATTTTTGCATTAACGATGCCGCCAGCCACGCCTACGGACAATGGCGTTGATCTAAATATTCGAACCACTACCATCATCGTCAGGCATAACTAAGAATAGGGCTACGAAACAGGATATGTTTGGTTTATGTCAAAATCCCTCCACAACTTTTTTGGTCGTGTCCAAAAATTTGGCCTTTGGATGGTAGCATTTTTTTCTTTTTGGCATGCTTATGCACCTTTACCCATTTCCAATAAAGTTTCTTTCCAATCTACTCCAAAACATGGGCAACTAATCTTGGCCAAAATTTTAGCTATCCAACGTTTTAGGTATAATTTGCTTGGGCACCAACTAAACACAATTTCACCAGCCGCTAACTCCCTCACATGACTCACACAGGTTAGCATAGCATGTTGGGTCTATCTGACCTATTAAACAACTAGACAAGGGGCTCAGATCTGCAATTTAGGGACCCAACATACCCTAGATATTATCACTAGTCACTAGATGCCAGTTTGTGAGTGCTGAAATATATAATATGCTAAACTTACTATATAAGATATTATGAAAAAGTAGATGTGGAAAAATATTTATCATATTTGATAAACCAGATTATAATCTAGCTAATCGCAAAGGACGTAATATAAATGTTCAAGGCTTACCACATGATTGATAATTTGTTGATTATCTCTCTTTTGTTCTCCAAAAGCTATAGTATTGTAATTTCTTTTGTGACAATTCCACTCGTAACATGCTCACATATCAATTAAAGTAGTTCAGGATGTGTTTGACGCTTTTATTGGAAGGCGTACTTTCACTCCAAAATATCAACAGGTGGAAGGTCATTCCAACCCATTCAAACAAGGTCTAAGGCGGTGTCTCAGTGAAGGGAATTGGTTCAGAACTTTTTGAGTTTAGTACAAATTTGAGCTAAATTCTTCAAACTTGGATCTAAATTTCGCCTATGCAAGTTAGGTCTTTGGATTGCAGATCTTGGCTTTCTATCCCTATCAGTATTGAACCGTTTGGTGCGCAACTTGTTAAGAACATTTGTCTGACAAATAAATCTAATTTTAAGAGTAAAGTTCTTAGAACTACCCTTTTGTTCAAAATATAAAAAATTACACGTTTAAGAGATAGTTTTACGAAATTACGCTTTTTACATGGTTTTAAAAGACAACAAGCTTTAGGATTTTAGCATGACCCATCCATCAATGACATAATCATGACCAACCCAGTTACGAAGTTGTACTAGGGCCACCATGATCGTGCGGCTAACGAGTAAGCTATGTCTGTTAGCTCCGTCAAAAATTGTAAAAGGTGTGTTTCTTTACACAGTGATGTAAAATAAGCCACAACTTTGTAAAATCTATCCTTAAAACATGTAATTATTCAATAGTTTGTCAAGAAAAGTGTACTTTTAAGAATTGACTCTAATTTTTAAGCTCGGTTTCTTTGGGATTCTCTCTCATCTCGCGCAGAGGCAGTCCGGCCTGAGCAAAAAGAAAACATAAATGCAAGCAACTACCACTCCAGCGCCGCCCACTCCCTCGGTCCAAAATATGAACAGCACAGCACAGTAGAGGGGGATCTGTGAAGCTGAAAAGTGTGATCAGGCTTTACTTTGGAGGAGGAGCAGCCGTAACGGTGTGCCAAGCTGATACTACGTTCGAGGGTGCGCGTGTGGTTCAAGACCAAAGGGGATCCGGGGCCCGTCCTCCAAAACCTCCCCCGCCTCTTTCTCCCATTTTTCCTCCTGCAGCAGCTCCGGGCAAGAATGCCAGTACGACCGTGCAAGGGGAACAAAGCACGGTGCTGAAATCGAAGGAGAGGGTGGGGGGACTCTGAGCCGGTTGTCCTTGTGATCTTCTCCCTGTCGCATCCCTGCCCCTCTTGCCATTTATCTTGGTTGCTGACCAGATCGGGTCAAGGTAGCGTCTTTGAGGCTGCCGAAGCAAGAAAACTGCGGTTTTTGGCCGTTCTTGCGGAAACCATTGTGGATCGTCGGAGGTGAGGTGCGGACAAATTGCAGTCTTTTACTTGTTCCTGATTCTTGCATCGTATGTGCGTCTTTGATTGTTCTTGTGCGCATTCCAAGGATTGTTTAGTTTACTTTTGATGGGGCTAGTGGATTAGGTTTATGTGTAACTGTGCTCGTCAGTCAACCCTTGTTTCCTTTCACTGTACTTACATTTGTTTATGTGAGATTAGTTTTGGTCAGTTGATAGGGTTTTCCCTCAAAAGATGCATCTTTGTGGGGTTGGTGGATTTGGTATTGAGGGTTTGGGTTTCAGCAGCGCCACATCTCAAACTAGCTTTATTGACATTGACCCCCCAGGTTTTGGTCTTCAAGGAGCAATACAAGTGAAATGGAGATGGATGAGAAGAACAACACTGATTTGGAGAAGGATCAGCCCAGTGGGCACAACCAACATCTGAGTTTCCATGGTCAGGGGTTCTCGCCGTCGCCGGAGGCTCAGATTGCTTCTTCCGCTAATGCATCGACAGCCTCCATGGGGAATCCATTCCCTCTTGGCTTATGGAACCCACCTGGGCAGAACTTGGGTTTGGGTGAAACCAATGCAAACGCAATGATCGCTGGACATCCATTTTCATCATTTTTGGGGATGCTGTCAGCGGGTGGGTCTGTAGATTGCTTAAATGGAAGCAATCTTCGATCCATGGTCAATCACCCTTTCCCTAGTACCCACACTTTGGGTAGTTTCCAACATGGTATTGAGCCATATAGGGAGATTGAGACGACCGTGGGTGGAGGTTGCAACCATCCATCATTAACTGGTGATGGGCAGCAAGGCGATGCTAAGAGGTCACATGGTGTTTTTGCCTCTGACAAGGAGTTAAGCAAGGCGGAGAGCAGTGGTGGTGCTTGCCAGGATGAGGGGCCTAGTGTGTCTTGTACCAAGAAGAGGAAAAGATCAGGCCAGGTACTTAGTTAATCCTCCTCCTAACAAAGCTGAATTTCTGTTGATTTAGATGGAACTAAGAATATGAATTGCTCTTGAAGGATCGTGGGGTGAAGCATGTAGAAGAAGGAAGCCAGCAATTGGCAACTGCGGCTGCAAAGCAGGAGAATGACAATGATGAGAAAGGTGAACTGAAGAGGCCTGTTACAGTGTCCAGGAAGTCCAATGGGAAGCAAACCGATAGTAATGCTGATGCACCGAAGGAAGAGTACATTCATGTTAGAGCTCGGAGTGGTCAGGCTACAAACAGCCATAGTCTTGCAGAAAGGGTAGGTCTCTAGTTATCCTCCCTGGATTCTCTTTTGAAAATTGTGTTTCTTGCCTACTTAGTTTCAATGTTATCGTTTGCAATTCAGGTTCGGAGGGAAAAGATTAGTGAAAGGATGAAATTTCTTCAGGACCTTGTTCCTGGTTGTAGTAAAGTAAGCGCTCCTTAACTATTTCCACATTATTGCCATGGGAAAGCTTATTTTATACGTGAATTATAAATTAGGAAGTCAGAGCTTCTTAAGTGTATCTTATCTCCACAATCCACATTATTGCCATCGGGAAGCTATTTACACGAGTAAAATTGTAAACTAGGTCATTGGTAAAGCCGTTATGCTGGATGAGATAATCAATTACGTTCAATCATTACAGCGGCAAGTTGAGGTATGATGTCCACAAAACTTGTAATATCGTTTGCAGTTTTTGCATAGTCTGCTGTGATGTACACTGCTTTACCCCGTATGTACATATTGTGCAGTTTTTGTCGATGAAGCTTGCAACTGTCAATCAAACACTGGATGTCAACATAGAACACATTCTGTCTAAGGATGTATGCAACTCTTTGCCAGATGCATAGAGATTTTTCAACTTTTATTTTTGATTTTTTTCTTCATCATGCTGATATATGTTTATGTTCCATACATACAGTTTTTTCAGTCTCAAGGCACGACTGCATCATCTGCCTTTGGCTTTTTGCCTGACATAGGTTATCCCGGTTTACATCCACCAAAACATTCTCAAGCCGGGATGCACAGCATTGTGAACCTTACTGATGCATTCGGAAGAGTAACCGATTCTCCGGTAGGTACTAACAGTACATTTAAAGAACCTATACATCAGGTTTGTGTCATGACTTAACTGCAGCTATAATTTTCATTTCAAGCTCTTGAAAGCAAATGCTAGATTGGTGAAGATTAGTACAAGTAGCTGCCAGATTTCCATAAGACCTACTGACCTAGTCCAGTGTTATATAGCGTGGTGATTCACGAATTATTTATTCATTACTATTGATGTTGAAAAAAGTATCTACATAAGATTTTAGAAACTTGCTATTCCCTTTTATATTCTTTTAGTTCATTGCAGTCAGATGCATCCTCTTATGACTTGAACATTGGCAGATGCCCAGTAACTTTGATGGAGAGTTCCACAACGCCATCGGGATGCCTTTTACGCTTTTTAACGATCAAGAATCAAATGGTAAACCTTGAAAGATAGATCCCGCAACTAAAGCAAGAGGTCAATATGGGCCATGGGATTTCAACAGAACTATGACATGTGAGCTTGTTGATATTGTGGTACCAGCTCAAAGTTGATCGCTGAAGTATAGCCATCCAAAATGCTTTGTTGTTGATTTCCTAATACTGGAAGCAGCAGCTGGTTTCCTATGAGCATTTTCCTCAGATGTACCATTTGATGCTAGAGGAAGCCAAAGACCAAAATATAGGGATGCTTTCATGGTGATTTCAGCAATATGTTCTTCACTGAAAAAATGATATGTATAACTTTTGATAATTCAACAATATTCGCATCATGATGGAAAATTCCATTTTGCCAGGAGGTGATTGTGTCTGGTAGCGTTTATTTCAGATCCAATGGTATTCTAAAATGTTGTATTTCCACAAAATTTACACCCTGGAGTATTGTCTATACCCAGGATGATTACATAGTACAATTGCTAGTATTATGAGGCTACAGAAAGATTCTTTGTTGTACTTGCCCTAGTACTGTATGTTCCACCACAACGGACACCGGCAGACCAATAGAACTGTTCATTGATTTTGGATATGCTGAGAAAATAAATGAGCTTGCTTTGATGCTGCAAGTATTCAATTGTGCAAGCCATGCATGTCGGCAGAAATTCTGAATCTTTCTTGCAAACATGTGCATTTAAAGAGATGGCTACCACCATGCCACTTGAAAGTTAGCTTTGGTTTGTGATCCCGTTAAAACAATATTCACTACACCATGCTAGTTTACGGATGGACTAGTAAATTATGACAGTGTACATCTGTTAGAACTCGATCATTCTCTGCGCCGCTCCTATGTGTCTGTTTGGAACGCAGTAATTTCACAAGAAACAATAATTTTGCAAGAACAATTGAAACCTCTATTGTTCCAGCTTTCCAGATGGACTGCAGGAACCTGTGCTCTTGCGATGCAATCGTCGGATTTGAAGTTGGATGGTCAAGAGAAGCTGCCAAGAGTGATCTCAAGAAACTTTGAACTTCGTTTCACTGAATTTGATAGCACAAAGGCCATGGAAGTACTTCCAACAAGATTGGGTGACCAGAATGTGTAGTGCCAAATGCAACTAGTTCTGATTTGTGTTCTGATTTCTGAAGCAAATCTGAAGTCTGAACACCACATCTCCAACTTTACAATCAATATTGTACAAGGACACAATTTATCAGTTCACATCTTAAATTTCTCATTTAGCAAAAACACCAACCAACCAAGACAAACTTCTCTAAAAGAATAATATCAGAGACTACCTGAAATTACACACTAAGAGCACAAGCAAGAACCATCAAAGACTATCTTTCCCTCATATGAACCTTTAGTTACATTAAACTGCAGAATTTCTTTTGCCTCTTCTTTTTTCCTCTGTAATTTAGTTACCCCAAACTATGCACCAGCCCACGCATGATATACAGCCAAGAAGGCAAGAAGAGATGAAGGAAAAAACTGCATCTCGTGCACGCACGCATATGCTCGATCGCTACAGCTCGACAGAGACGAAGGTGGCGGAGTAGTCCGGCATGCGGTGCAGGTTCCGCAGCACGCTCTCGGCGACCTGCTTGGTGGCAGCGTCGCCCTTGTGGAAGGCGGCCACCAGCGCGCTCGGCAGCACGCGGTCGGCGGTCACCTCCCTCACGCACCGCTCGCCGCCGTGCGCGAGGAACCTCTCCAGTGCCCAGAAGCACTGCCGCGGCACCGCGCCGCCGCCGACGCTGCCGCCGTGCTCGCCGTCGCGGTGCTGCCGCAGCGCCCGCAGCACGTGCCGCACCGCGTCGTGCTCGGCGAGCGCGGCCACGCCGCGCTCCACGTCCACGGCGTCGTCTAGGAGCGTGCAGAGCGCGCCCAACACGGCCTCCACCACGCGCCCGTTCTCGCTGCTCTCGAGGACGCCGAGGAGGCACTCGACCGCGCCGGTCTCCACCAGGCAGAACGTGGTGGCCGGGGAGCACACGCCGCGGTGCACCGGGCAGAGGCGGCGGTTGCCGTGCACCCGGCCGGCTTGCGCGTCGCGCAGGCGCCGGAGGATGTTCTTCTTCTTGGGACGCCGCTCCTCCTCGGACGGCGGCTGCGAGAGGTTCGCCGACTGCTGACTGAGGTTCTTGAGGCCGACCGCCGCCAGCCGCTGCACCTCGTCGCTGCCCGCCGACCGCACGAGGAGATCAGTGAGCACCGTGGCGAAGTTGTGGTCCATAGCCGCCATTAGCACGTCCGGGTCGAACAGCGTCGTCGTTAGCCGGACGAGCGAGCCCACGAGCCCTTCCAAGTACGGCTTCCCATGGCGGCTCACCCGCATCTCGCCGCGCTGCATCTCCTCTATCTTTGTAAGCACGGCCGGGACGGCGCTCCGGTGCAGCAGCGCGAGGTTGAGCGTGGTATTCTGGTAGGGAAGCTTCGAGAGGAGGGCCGCCGACACGGCGTGCCGCTCGGTGATCCGCCCCGGCTGGCCGATGCTCCTGATCAGCCTGCCCAGCTGCCCAGGCGCCTTGCAGAGCTTCTCGGCGATGGTGTGCCCCATCTGCGGGGACAGCGCCGTAAGCAGCTTCGTCGCGGCGATGCTGAGCGCCTCGCTGAGTGAGCCCATGAGCTCGACCACGGTCTGGCTGCTGTCTTGCTCCTTCATGACCGAGACCACCGTGGCGAGCGGCTTGGGGAGCGCGGTGAGCGCGAGCAGCACGCGCACGATGCTGAGGTTGAGGTCGTCGGGCATGGAGCGCTTGAGCATGTGTGCAAAGTTGTACACCGAGTACTTGGACGTGATGACATGGCCTTCCTTGTTGACGACAATGGCGTCGGGATCCATGCCGGACTCGACGATGTTTGAGAGCACCGCCGCGGCCTCGGTCTTGGATCCCGTGGGCTCGTCATCGTCGATCTTTCGGATGAAGAGCGCCTCAACCATGACCGGCACGGCGCCCGCGTCCACGAGCGTCTTGCCGTTGGGGCGGTGGGAGGAGATCTGGACGAGGACGTCAAGCGCGGCCTTGCGGATCATCGTGTTGCCGCTCTGCACCATCTTGATAAGGATCTCCGACGCGCTCCCGGCGATGTCAATGGTCATCTCCTGCTTCTGGACTAGCTCGCCGAGGTAGCTCACCATCTCCATCTGCACATTTTCTGACCCTGTTTGGTGCATTTTTCTTGTCAGCTAATGGTAACGTTTACTGTTAAATTGCTTAAGCATCAGTAATATCTTCCACTAGTGAAATTTACATTTTTAGGAATTGATGGGATCAAATGTCAGCTATACTTATTTATGCAAAGAAAATGCTTTCAGTCACTTGTCCAAGATTATTACTTTTGGCTAGAAAAAATTGCTCCTTTCTACGCACTACATGATACAAATGAAAGAAATTAAAGTATGTTCCTGCATAGGTAAAAAATGTACCTTCAACAAGATGCCTTTGGAGAGGGTCCAAGTAGCCACTTTCAGCCATGTACTTGATATTCTTTGGACATTTCTCCAGGTTCTTGAGGACCCCTCCGGCCTTCTCTGCAGCAATGGGATCATCGGAATCGTTGAATTTCATTGTTGTAAGAATCAGTATGCTTCCAGCAGTTGACCCGATGTTTTCGAGCAGTAACTCTGAATTTGAAAGCTCTACCAAGAAAGAGATAGCTGCATGTCTTTCATCAGTGCTACTACTAGAAAGCAGCTTTATTGTCCTTGCAACGGCTCTGGTTTTTGCAATGATTTCCTGCATGTCATGAAGCAAAAGTTGATTTGTCAAGATACCATGCAGGATAAGTAGGAGTTGAAGCTGGATTTTAACATTAGTTTCAGCATTTTAGTAAGTTTCACATGGTGTTCCTGAAAAATAAATTTGACACGACCAGGCATGGGAAAAGATCCAATATCACAAAGGCTGAAACATTTCAGATTTCCTTACCTTTCCTGCGTCATCCTCGACCAACAAGCAGAGGAGCTCCAGCGAGTCGCAGCGTATCAGTGCATCCTTGTGCTCCAACAGTCGTGCAAGGAACTTGGTGATGCCAATCTTGTGCATCTGCTCCCTGTTCTTTCTCCTCGCCCTGGCCAACAACTTCAGCTCATGTATGGCCTCAAGCACCATAGCCTCCGTGGTCGCCAGTGAGAGAGCAGTACGTGCAATCCTGATCCGGGTTGCTTCGTTCCTCATAATCCATTCTGCGATTGTGTTCTTCAGTGGAACATTACTCCTCAGTGTCTTGCTTTGCATTGCCATTTTTGTAACCGGGCAGATCACAGGTTCAGAACCATCTGTGAACTCCTCAAAGTACTCCTCGATGATTCTCCGGTCATACGTCACACCACTTTCAGTCGTCACTGGATCAACCATGACCTTGTTTGTCAGTGGACAGAAGAAAGAATCATACAACGGCTCAACATATTCTGCAACTTCAGGGAGCGAATTGAACGCCTGCCCACCAAACTCGTGAGACTCATGGTACATTCCCTGCAGGAAGTCCACCAACCTTGGCATGTCACCATTGTGCAGTGTTCTTCTCTTGGGCCTGTCATTCGCCACAATGATCGACATACCAACCTCAGAATAGCCGTCACAGGAATGGTGATCATAAGGATGCTGCCGATTTCCAGCAGCCTGAAGGTGCGCACCGACTGCTGCATCTGCGAACCTGTTGCTCCCAAATGCTGAAGCAGGTATCCTGCTGAGCTCATGGCCAATGTTCTTTATGACATTGTCAAGGTCCTCGGTTATGCTCTGGAGGTCGTCGTCCATGAGCTGCTGCGCGACGGCGCTGCACCTCGCAACGAGGTCCTTGGCGAGGTCGACATTGGCAGCTAGATATTCTATTGTGTGCATCGCATTGGTCGGGGAATTCTGCACTCTCTGCAGCTCCATTGTGGCCGGGGCCGCGCGCTGAAGGCGGCCGCCTAGGTCCATGAAGTTCTCTTGGTCAGCATCAGCGGTGAGCTCAGACATTGGTGCTAGTATAGAATCGGCGAGTGATTCCTTTCTGGCTTCCCACTTCTCTGAAAAAAAAAGGGACATGTCAGGCAGCCAATTAAGCAAATGCATCCAATTCCAAACAGAGATGACAGACGAATTGTCCTGACCGAAAAGGATAGTTCAGACCAGGAAACTATAAAGAAAGAATCGACACTTTCTTGGCTAGAAGCAATCTGAAGATGTCAAAAGAAATTGATTCTGCAAAGAATTGGAGACTGACCACTTTCCCCAATTCCTAATTGCTACAAAATGGTTTCGGAAATTAGCGTCTTTGAACGAATAAGAATTAGCACCTTATTTACAGAAAATTTATGCAATCCAAATGCAAACACTTCTAGTCTTCTACTATGAACATCAAGAACACCTCAAAAAAAAATCTCGAGAACAGCTCAATTGCACATTTGACGCGGCCTCAGCTTCGTTTCTCCCTTCCATGTTGCCCAACACCATCCAAGTTTTGCTCACTCGCAACCAGGGTTATCCACCTCTAGAGCTAATCCCCCATGATTCCTTTCCACAAGGCTTTTCCCAGCACAACACGGACATAAACAACACAAGAACTGCAACTTTTCGGGCATAAAATTCACAAAAATCTACACAGTTCTTGCAATCACTCTGAACCGAAGCAAAACAAGCAATCAGCCTCCCACCAAAAAGAGAAAGCAGCTCAGCAACACATACCTGCATCCAACCCCCAAGAAGGCAAAGGAAGAACTCAAGCTGCTTCCTCTCCTCCCTCTCTCCCGACCTCCTCCCTCTGACCCCGAGAGGGGAGGGAGCTACTAGGCGAGCAGTCCCCCTTCCTCCGCTCCCAGCTCCCACCCTGCCATGGCCTCTTTCCAGCACACGAACAGCAGCAACAGCACCACTCTGCGCGCAGCAGAAGAATGGAGGAAGGAAAATAAAAATGGAGGGAGGGACCGAGGGAGGAATAATGGAAGAACGCGCCGCGCAGCACGGAGACCCAGTCAAGTGAGGTCTCCAGTTGATGAAGCAACCTGACCATCCCCCTGCCTGTTTAGAGATTGGCAAAGCAAACCCATTTTCTAACCAGCATTTTCCGATAGCGCCCCTGCACTTGTTTGTTTATTAGCCGTGCGCCATGGAAAGAGTACAAAGATGTTGACTTTTTTGGGGGGAGTTCAGATGTATGATGCTCGGCGACTGAATCTGAATGCTTGTGGTGCACACCATGTCTCGTGTTTATCCATGGAGACCTGACATGTTAACTCCACCAGGATTGTTATATACGGCAGGTTTGGTAAAGGTAAACATATTTGCTGATGCACAGTTACATCTGATTTTTTTTTAAAGAATTAGTCTATTTTGTAGATGCACAGCTGTCTGACCTCCTCCTTCTTTGTCGTAAACGGGCCCTCGAGCTGCGCCATGGCGATGGTTGTGGTAGCCCCTCGTTACCCCGCCAAATATCTCCCTGCTTTCGATATGATAGTAGGCAATGCTACCCATCAAGGAGACGATGGCATCCAAAGGACCGTTGGAGAAGAGGAAGAAGGGCTGAGATTGCTGGAGAAAGGGAACAAGGACACTAGAGAGAGTGGATAAAGCTAGGGCAGGGTAACGTCGTTACCGAGGTGGAGGCCAATGAGCCGCACCGGCTAGGGTGGGGGCATAGTGCACTAGACAGGTAAGGGTGATGCCGGTAAGACAATTGAGAGGTGTCTTAGGATTGGAGAGTGGTTTACATATTAGATCAAGGAGGAGATAAGGATAGTTGGGTTGAAACCTAGTGGTAAAAAGACGGGCTAAAAGTTGATTAAATTTCATCAAAAGTAAAAGATAAAATGTGGTTATATGCGTAGCTCACTAGAATTTTGAAAGAAACCAAAAGTATGTGTTACTTTCTCTATCTTAAAATATATGTATTTTTAGTATATCTAACTTTTTTTTAAACTTGTTTTTCAAATATAGTTTGTCATTTTGTCCTTCATCAATATCATCAAAATTGTGCAAATATTTATTACCTAGAGAGAAAAAAAAGATAGATATAGAAATAATTGAAGGGCAATATTAACATCTCACTCTTATCTTTAATTTTTATGTCTAGTTTCAAAGTGCATCTATTTAAAAACGAAAGGAGTAGCTTACAAGAGAACTACATGTTTCCGTTTTTACGGGTTCCTAGAATTCCCGTGTTCCTTGAGCTGAAAGATATGATGGGGTTGAACGAAAGTGCTACGAGAGACAGAATAATTGCAGCATTTTTTTTAGCTGTCGCTCAACCTGATACATGAGTTCTTTGATATTACGTTTCAGTCTTTTTGTTGTGCTCCATTTGCCTCATCATGAAGGCATGGCGGCATTGATGGCCGATCGGACTCAAGGCTCGGTGGATTAATGGAGAAGCTCAATTAATTTCTCTAAATCTGCGAGGAGAAAAGGTTTGGAGTTAATTTCCGATCGAGCTGGAGGGAGTTGTTAAGGTGTTGGGTAAGGCACTCGGGGCACTCTTGATAGTTATTAGTGTTAAGAAGTTGCTGAGATTAATTTCTCCGCTGTGATGGAATCCTATGTTATTAGTAATTCTTAACCAAGCATGATAATCAATTATGTTAGTACTGCCAGTACTAAGGATTGGTAACTAACAGCGAAGTACCTCCTCGTTTCTGGTAGACTGGTACGATGGATACTCACTATGTTGATTTTGTAAGGTGTTCGTGTATTTTAAGATCAAAGGTTAACTTTAGATACCGCACTGAGATAAACAAGGCAATGTAAAACTCAACAAAGGGAGTATCTTGTTTTGAGCATGGATACAGCCTCCGTCTCCAGGACACAGCTTCACAAAATAGACAATCCCAAAAATATATGATGCTACGGAGTTTCTTTTCTCTTGAAAACCTACTGCAATTATTTTTCATTCTAAAAAATGAGAATATCTTTAAAAAACTAGGTATTTCCTTGAAGAACAAAAAAATAAACCTAGATTTGAGTCCATGGGGTTGTAGATCCACGTCCCTAAGGTAAGACCGGCTCGGGATCATGGGACCCTTTTCTATCAGATAGGAGGGGCTCTTGTACAAAATAGACTTATAAGTAATAACCACATAGAATCTATCTATATAAAGAGGCAATCGTGTCAGGAAGCGGGTTTTTCTTTGGCCAAAAGGTACTTCGAACTTGGAACGAGCATGAAGAGATTAACGAGACTTCTTTCTCTTTTGAGTTTTTCTGGCGGACCGGCCGAGCAAGATCTTTGGTCTTCCCCTGGAACCGATGAAAAAAAGTGAATCGCTTACTCAACTGAGCCACGTCCAATACTATGCAAGTATATCATAGTCAAAGTTAAAAATGCTTAACTGCATGCTCTTTAGAGCCGACATATAATCATGGTGGAAGAAAGTGAGAAACAAAACTCCTTGGAGTTTTCCAGTTCTGTAACTTTGCTCTTGAAATGTTTAATTTCTTAGCAGGTTTATTGACATGTATTTTCAGTTGACTTACTTATCCTTAAGATCCACCGATCCGCTCCTTTAAAAAAATTACACTGATCCATTCAACGCTACAAAAAGAATAACATTTTCTAGCAGTGCACGTCAAGGTTGCTAAGACTTAGCCGCTATGGATGCGCTGGCGCGTTCCTTAGCAAGCCAGCAAGTACGCACACAAAAAACCTCAATTTGATAGGCAGAGCTCAACACATGATCGTTCTAATTAAACTCCCAAATTAAACAATGTTTCCTCTGTTTTAAAATAGATATTCTTTTAGCTTCTTAAATTTTTATCAAAATATTTGTCCTTCTATACTTCCAATGCAGTTTTAGTCATTGTGCATCTATTTTGCCCTTTGTTTATGTTTAAAAACGAGTTAATTACTCATGAAAGCAGTAGTGCTAATATTTATTATCTTGGGGAGAAAAAAAGATAGATATAAGAATGATTGAACAGTAACATTAATATTTTATTCACACTCTTAATTCTTATGTCTAGTTTTTAAAAAACATTTATCTTAAACAAAGAGAATAGTAAAATAGGGTAGATATGGATGGAATCATTCTAACTCGAGCTGCGACTAGTCTAGCTAGACGATAGCGATAGCTAGCTACGGAGGAAAGGGACACTTTCATCGATCGATTTGGGGATATTATATATGTGTATATATATCTCACCATGATCAGTATGTGTGGCTGCGACATGGGCACCACAAATCGATAGGGTCCATTCAACCTTCGTGTTCATGTCCCATTTAATATGATATGGATGTTAGTCGTTGTGCTAGTATGAACGAAAAGGACACTGTGAACCATGGCGTTCAGATGTCAGGAGAGAGAGAGAGAGGAATGTTTTGGCCGGAGGATTCGTCCACACTCGTGTTGGTTGGAAACTGCAATGTTGGATAACCCATCAACATATTTATGATCTGCTTTGCATGGATGGGCTAGCGGCGACGGCGAAACTTGGGAGGAAAAGTTAAATTAGAAGGTTGGTCAATGAGTTATTTTGAAGCTTAATTGTAAAGCTATCTTAAACAACATTACTATTCAATGAAACTGCAGAATATTAGGGGCCAAGATCCACCTTGGCCCAAACCAAGCGTCTGCCAGCGGCTCGGTGGGAGCAATGGTGTTTGTTTCCATCTATTTACATATTGGACATGATCTCTTTTTAGTACCCGGTGGTAAAATGTGGTCACATGATATATAAGTCCCTCATGCACACATATGTATTCATTGCAAGTCATTTTGGTAGACAGCAACTTCTTGGTGGGATGTGGTTAAGGAGGCACGCTCGAGCGGATGTGTGTTGTGGTGTGTTTTCTCGTGTGTATCTTCTTTATAATCGTAAAAAAAAACAACCATTCTATAACATTAACTGTGACAGTAATGTGGAAACAAGTCGGCTTAGCTGATTTAGATGGGAGAGTGGGTGGATAATTTCATCATCTAAATTTAAGTCCTCGTATATTTGAATTTGGATTTCTGTTTTTTAAAATTAAATAGAACATATAATTCCTCCGGCATGTTTCTTCAGTTTCTTTTTTTCTCAAAAAAGAGTGAGGCAGAAATTAATAGCGGGGAACCTGTGGAGAAGGCAAGAAGCCTTTTGTGGCGGTTAGGAGGTACCCGTTGGGCGCGGGCAACCTGTGTGGCCCAACCGCTTCACACGGCATTTCTTTTTCTTTCCCCTTCGGACATGGCACCAGACGGCCGGGGATGTCGGCACTGATTTCTTGGTTTCCACACCAAATCAAGCTCGTATTCGAGCATAGTTCTTTTCTTAAAAAAGCTTGCATTTGGAGCAGTATCACGTTACATTGCACTAGATGCTGTGTGCATCATTCTGTGACACGCCATTAAGCATCAGTTAATTCGAACCTGATCTAAGTTCCAAGACACGATCAGAGCTTGGGCTAGCCTCTTTCCACTAGCTTCATCTATCTTCCAGGACAGCTTCTACTAGTATATGAGCCCAAGAAGTTGTAGCCCGTAATCATGCTTAACTTCAAATCTAAGATTTGAGAAGGCCCGGATCTAGGAAGCCCAACAGCGCACTGCGGACTAGAAGGTCGTATCCTGCGCTCTCAGGCCTGTCGTGCACCCAAGCCCGAAAATCCTCTCAAATTTCTTTTGAGTAATATAGACATAACATATATGGACATGGATTTTGTATAACTGAGTACAGGTGCTCTCTTTATTTTGAAAATTTTAAAAAGTGAGTTTTGAAGTTTCAAACATTCCAAAGAAGAATCTCGCGTGATATTAGAATGACCTATGTATTTGCAAAGTTTCGTGAAAGAATGATTTGATTTGTAATCCATACTAAAAAGAAAAGCATAAGAAGTGAAAAAAAAATCTTTCTGTGCTCTAATTTTATTATTTTTGTACAGGCCACAAAATGCAACCTTTTACATGGAACTTTACAAATACATGTAATACTCGATCATTTACATTGTGTGAGTTTTGTAAGAACTTTTAGAAGCACAAGAAATATATATATTTGTAGCAGGTCTCACTGCTCACGTTGAGGCTATCCCAACATATATCTACTATATCAACCTCCGGGCCTAGCTCCAGAGCCCTTTTGCATTGAATAAGTTTTATAGTAATTTTGTAGGATTTTAATTAATCTATAGAAAATTTTCCTATAGGCGAGACCACAAAAATTCCAATGAATTCTCTACACCCTGATTTGATATGATTCATAACAAGAGATTATATCTCATGTAAATATTTCTTTGTATTTTGCGTGTACCTTCTTTCTCTAACTTAGTGCAATTTTTCTATAGAGTATTCTAAAAGCCATGTTTATAAATTTATAAATTTTAATTTTATAGTATTTAGGAAGTCATGACATCTTATTTCTATTTTTTGTCTCTTTCTGAGCTTTAAGAATCGTGCGTTGGAAAGATTCCCTCAATGCTCGAGGATAGGCGCGTGATGGGGCCACGGTATAATCTCCCAACAAGCGGTGCACGTTGTGTAGTCCCATGTCCCCACCTGCAAGCGATAGAAACAGCAGATAGTGTCCACGTCATAATTAGGACCTACTAGACAATACCTTGCGCAATTGCGCGAGGCTAAATTACAGAGCTATCTGCGCAAGGCTAAATTACATCGTCATATCTAATTCACTATCTACTTTAGCTAAGTCTTGGCTTAATTGATGCTAACTGGGAGCAAAAATGTAAAAAAAAAGAATATGAGCATAATTAGGAAGAGGAGGATTCTCTGAAGATTAGAGTATTAAGGAGTGAGATTTAGGTTAAAAGGAGCAGAAAAATGGAATCAGGACATCGAGACGATCAAAATGGATATATTATGTGTTTTTAGGGTTTGGTGAATAGTAACGGGTTGGCTACTATTTATTGTGGGTCGGGTTAGGTGAACAGTACAAACCTGATTCTATTCATTGCGGGTCGGGCGAACAGTGCAAACCTGCTGGCATGACTAGTGCAAACCCGTTAATCAATGCAAGATCTGAACCGTACACGGGATATTCGATGACTCACAGTGCGTCACGTGGACCAATGAAAGGCTGAAATTCCAGCTACTTTTATATATAGAGATGTGTACGTCGGATGTGACTGGTGACAGAGCAATGTATACTCGTACGTCGTACGAGTACGACGAAGAGGCTGCTTACTCTTTGTCACCACCTGAATCACTGACGTGTGAGCCAACATGTTCATCGGACCCAACAGTCATTGGGTTGTAGGTATGTGCGGTGAAGTATCATGCCATTTCGTCCTTGTTTAATCAATTTGTCCAGAGAATCACTGGCACGAATCAGTTGCTACAACATTTTTTAAGTAATTGAATCTGCAATCGTGCCCCAGTTCGATCGAAGTTTCTTCTTGCCCTATAGTCAGTAATAGAAATATGGAATGGCACAATAGCATTGCCGCGTAGTGGTAGAAAAGAGAACTCCTATTCGTTTAGGTGTGTAATTTTGTCACACTGATGTAGTCCGCTAGTTGGCTCAGCTTCAGCCTCATTGCACTGGTCCTTCTCCAATATATGCTTGGCTACATTACTTGGTCTTTGCATTTTTTTTTCTTTCTTCGTATACAATCCAGGCACACAACACACGTGCTGACAGGTGGAGTCCTACATCCATAACTCAACCATCACGCAATCATAGTATACACCTATAAATTTTATGCTGAAACAACGCTCCATCGTCAAGCCATTTCGAATTACTATACAGCGATCGAAACAAGCAATCAGTACTAGATGGCTCATGCATATAGTAACATAGAAGTAATTAGCAAGGTGGCTCATACATGTGCGTGGCTAGATTTATTACGTAACATTACATATCTGATCTTATTTATTTCACATGATTTATTTTACTTTTTCTAATTCAAGTGCTTGTGATAGACCGGTCGAAATATTGACATAGCACGTAGTTCTTTAGTGTATTAGAAATATAATACTCGAACCCACTTGTAACTAAAAGCAATGCTTTTATTGTTTCATTTTAATCATTTCTCCTCACCTTTCTTGTCTTCTTTGAGTGTGTCTGTTTTTTGTGCTTTAACATCAATACCATAGTGTATACCATTAAAGATTGATATATCAGGATTTACATCATTTGGTATGTCAATTTTTTGCCTCATCACAGTACTCCCCCTTCCCTCAACCCACTAAGAAGTGAAGGAAAACATCTATGGCTCCTTTCGCTGCTAAAAATTGTCCCATCGTCCTCCATTAGCCTCATCACCAACCGTATTACTGGTGCATTATTTCATTAGCGTCATTTCTCAGGAACCATCATCATGCCATGTTTCGTCAAACTCTTTTTACTCTAACTCTGCCAACCACCCATATCAGCACCACCGGTCGCTAAGTATATACCCTAGCCGTCCTCATGTCTGGAATGATTGATTCCTTTTGCTCTACATGTTACCAAACTAGTATTCGAGAAGCTCTACCTCGTTGGTTCACTTAAAACTATGCCCTGACTCATGTCGTTACTTCTTGAAGGCGACCTAATTATTCTTGCCATCTCATAGCCTCTAAGAGATATGCCAACTGTTCTCACACGATTCAGTGTGTCTTGCTTCTTTCTCGATAATGGACTCTATGATGTTTATATCACAATGACCCGTTTCCTTTTTGGTGATGGGCTTTGCAATCTTTGTATCATCATCTCTTATGCCCCAACAATCACCTCTATGGTGATATGATGATCGTTCTCACATGGTTCATCATGTCATACTTCTTTCTCGATAATAAGCTCCGCGATCTTTGTATCGTAATGTGCTGTTTTCATCCAAATGTTAGGCTCTGCTATCTCTGTATCGTAATTTACGTATCGCATGAGACTCATATTTATATTAAAAAGAATTAGAAGATGGATAAAAATATTTCCAGTCCTCCCTGTCTCTCTCAACTGCCCCCAAAATTCCTTTGCTCAGTTTGTGGTTTCGTGCTTCTTTCTCCATCGTTGCCACCAAGTTCGTTTATGGCGCTTGGTGCATGGCTTGTGACTACAGCAAGGGGCAAGCTATACGCGGCCTGCGGCCTGTAGCGAACGATGGCGAGGTGAGTAGAGACAGTGAAAAGAGAGGTGAGCGCCCAGATCGAGTGTTTATGGTAGCGGCTGGGGAGTGCAGAGATCGCGCAACGACAACAACAAGGTGAGCGGCTATGGTGGCGGTGATGTCGACCGGTTGCAGCGTCGTCTGCATCGATGTCATGTATTCGAGTCATGATGGCGACAAGGTGAGCAGCAAGCACTGGCATGTGGGCATGTTATTTCACTTGAGATCGATTCATCGAATTTGTTGGTTTGCATGATCGCATCAATAGGTGCACTGTATTGGATCGTTATACATATAAGTGTCCTTATATCGCACATGAGATATATGGAGAGTCCTTGTACCATAAGATGCGTGTATAAGTAGATATGATGAGAGGAACTAAAGTAAATCATATGATCTAGACCCACATTAAGATCGACGGTGAAAATATTTTAACCTATATGAATAAATCCGATGACTTTTTTTAATCATTTTAATAATATAATAAATCCCAGATCGGATCATATGCTTCACATGCCTTCACCAGCAAACAGTCCTTAAAACAAAAAGACCAACATCCCCAGCTACACACATGCTAGCAGCCTAGCAACGATATTAAACTAAACTAACAAAATGAGTACCAAAATTCAAAAATTCCAACAAAAAAGTAGCAAAATACAAAGATTCTTTTTTTTGGATAACCTGTAACAAACTCATGGGTTGTAACCACTCTCAACTGAGTATACTCATGGAGATCCTCTAATTCTTGACACAACAATTTCCTTTGCTCGCCCCATCTCACCTGACGGAATCCATCTTCCGCGGTCGATCGCGCGGCACGGTCAAATCCGACAAAGCAACAGCGTGGGGTCCACTTCTCCTCACCTTATCTAATTCTCCACCGTCCCCGCATCCTCATCCTCTCATTTTCTCCACCACACGCCGCCCCGTCCCCGTCCTCCCTTGGCCCTCCCGCCGCGCCCGAGTAGCCAGCGCCGCCGGCCGGAGCTCCCTCGCCTCCCTCGCCGCCTCCCCAAGCCGGAGCTCCCCGTCGCGAAGCTGCTCACCTCGGCTCCCTCGCCGCCTCCCCAAGCTGGAGGGCCGGGGCTGTCCCGCCGCTGGCCGCTGCCCAGCTCATCACCGTCCTCCAGCGTCGCCGGTGCCGGAGAAGGGCACCATGGGCCGGCGGCCGCTGCCGGTGTTTTCTTTTTTTTTCTGTTTTTTATTTTTGGTAGAGTTGGAAGCTCTGATTTGTTCAGTAGGAATCTCCAATTACTTTTTCTGCTATTTTTGATTTGGTAGAAGTTGAAAGCTCCAAAGTGCTTAGTAGAAAGTTTTGAATGTTTCTTTGTAGAAGTTGGAAGTCCTAGTTTGCCTAGTAGGAAGTTTGTTTCATTCTTGTAGAAAGCTAGGGCATGATGGAGTTGAAAGCTTTTTCCATTTTTCAGTTGGAAGTTGCATGAGTTTTGGTTGAAAGCTCTTTTTTGTTTTTTTAGTTGAAAGTTGTTTTGATTTGTAGTTGGAGGTTACTGAATATTTAGTTGAAAGTTTGCTTTGATTTGTTTTTTCGACTGGTCGGAACACCGCGTGCTATCAGAACGGGGCTGTTGGAATCGACCGTTTGAAACGGTCGACCGTAAATTACGGGCTCCCCTCACCTGACAGACCTCTTGAAGAAAGGTCAGGTGTTTGCCTGGACACACTCTGTCCAGCAGTCATTTGAAGCTCTCAAGCAAGCTTTAATCTCAGCCCCTGTTCTCCAATTACCTGACTTCACTAAACCGTTTGTGGTGGAGACAGATGCAAATGACAAAGGCATTGGAGCAGTTCTCATGCAGGATGGACATCCAATTGCATTCATCAGCAAGGCATTAGGTCCCCGCACTCAAGGGTTATCCACTTATGAAAATGAGTGCCTAGCTATTTTACTAGCTGTCGAGAAATGGAGATCATATCTGCAACTTCATGAATTCATCATCAGAACCGATCAGAGGAGTTTGGCTCACCTGTCTGATCAATGACTGCAGACATCTATGCAACACAAAGCCTTCGTCAAACTTATGGGGCTGCAATACACCATTCAGTACAAGAAGGGTACACAAAACCAAGCTGCTGATTCTCTGTCCCGAATGCATGAACATGCAGAATTATAGGCTATATCCCAGTGTATTCCTGCTTGGACCCGAGAGGTTATCACAGGGTACAAGAAAGATCCTGCAGCCCAGAAAATACTGTTAGACCTTACGGTCAATCCTCGAGGCACACCTCATTTCACCCTACATGACGGTCTCCTCAGATATAAAGGCAGAGTATATGTGGGACACAATTCCCCATTACAACAGCAAATCCTCACTGCTCTTCATGCTAGTGGCATTGGTGGTCACTCTGGAACCTCTGCTACCTATCAGAGAGTGAAGGCACTTTTTGCTTGGCCCAAGCTTAAGCACACGGTCGACCACTTTGTGAAGCACTGCCTCATTTGTCAACAGGCCAAGGTTGAACACACTAAGTTGGCAGGTCTGTTACAACCACTTCCAGTACCCAGTCAGGCTTGGTCCATCATTAGCATGGATTTCATAGAAGTACTTCCCAAATCTCACTATTTTGACAGCATTTTAGTGGTCATTGACAAATTTACCAAGTATGGGCACTTCATTCCACTCCGGCATCCATTTACTGCATCGGATGTGGCTCAGCTCTTTATGGATCATGTCTACAAGCTACATGGCTTACCTGACACCATCATATCTGATAGAGATAAAGTTTTCACGAGCTCCTTTTGGCAGGCCCTTTTCAAGCTCTCTGACACGAAACTGAACATGAGTAGTTCCTATCACCCCCAAATCGATGGGCAGACAGAACGTCTCAACCAATGCTTAGAAACCTATCTCAGGTGTTTAGTGCATGCTTGCCCTCATAAATGGCATCAATGGTTTATGTCTGGCCGAATTTTGGTACAACACATCTTTTCATTCTACTCTAGGCAAATCACCCTTCCAGGTTCTATATGGACAGGAACCTAAGCACTTGGGCATCTCCAACAATCCTACATGTGCTGTACCTGAACTGGCAGAATGGCTTCAGAACAGAGCTGACATGAACTAGGTGATTCAACACCAACTGCTACGTGCACAGCAACGCATGAAACACCAGGCGGATAAAGGGCGTTCTGAAAGGGAATTCTCAGTGGGTGATCGAGTCTTCCTGAAGCTCCAACCGTATGTTCAGATGACTGTCGCGCGGCGCTCCAACCAAAAGCTGTCGTTCCGGTACTTTGGACCCTTTGAAATTCTCCAGCGGGTAGGCACTGTCGCCTATCGTCTTCAACTTCCTTCCTCCAGTCGGATCCACCCTGTGGTGCATGTGTCTCTGCTGAAGAAAGCTTTGCCACCTGACACTACCGTCTGCCCTACATTACCTGATCAGCATGCTGATGTGTCCTCTTTGGCCCAACCAGCCGCCATCTTATCCAGACGCTTCACACGCCAAGGTAACAAGACTATCACTAAGGTGCTTGTTCAGTGGCAGGATGTTCCAAAGCAATTGGCCACGTGGGAGAATCTTGAAGACATGAAGAATCAGTTTCCTGGTGTTCTGGCTTGGGGACAAGCCAGTTCTGATGGAGGGGGGCATGTCACAGACCATGAAGACCCAGGCCCAGCTACCGGCCCAAGAAGGAGTACTCGAGCCCGGCGCCCAGTGGTGAGGGAATGACATAAAGACCCACGGGTGGCTTGTAACTGTTATATGCTCTAGGTGGATAGGTGAGGGAGGGCGGCGTATATTGACATAATCCATTCCCCACTCTGTTCTTGCTGTTCTTGCTGCTCTCCTTCCTCTAAATTCGGGCAATTGCCTTGTATCAACTCTGATTACTACACCGGTGTGTCGCCGGTAATGTCATTCGCGTGACATGTCCCTGCCCTCCCCTCCTCTCCTGTCCTTGTTTCGCTGTTTCGCATCACACACGGAGGACTGGGGCCAATCAGATTCTCCAATCCTCCTCCTGCTCCGGCCATTTCTTCCGCCGTTTCAAAGCCACGGGAGGGAATCTCTGCCGCCAAACAGAGGTCTCCACTGTATCTTCGATCTTGTCCAGTGAGACTCTTGGCGGCTCCGATTTCAGTTCAAAGATCTACACTTCTCTGTGTTGCGCGGTAGTGTGCCTGCAAGTTTTTGTGAATTTTTGCTCTCGAAGCAATTCCGCTTTGAAAAAAGAAACACTCTCCAAGCAGTCTTAGGAATAAGTTAGTAGGATAAAGATCCTAGCTTTTCTAGCGACTCTGCTCTATTCTTGCACAAAGATTTCACCTTTTCTTTTCTTTGGGATTTTCTCGTCCGAGCGCAAGAATCAGCGGCTGTGCTCGTCGAATATGGCGATGGGCGGTGGTCAGGAGCGCTTCTCGGAGGGCAGCGAGCCTCTGCTCCTGACGAAGCGGCGGGGGGAGGGGGAAGATGGCGCCGATGCCGCCTTCCACGAGTTCAACGGCGCCTCCTTCGCCGGCGCGGTGTTCAACCTGTCCACCACGATCGTCGGCGCCGGCATCATGGCGCTGCCGGCGACCATGAAGGTGCTCGGCCTCGTCCCCGGCCTGGTCATGATCGTGCTCGCCGCGCACCTTACCGACGCCTCCATCTAGCTGCTCATGCGGTTCAGCCGCGTCGTGGGCGCGCCGTCCTACGGCGCCGTCATGGGGGACGCCTTCGGGTGGTGGGGGAGGAGGCTGCTCCAGGTCTGCGTAGTCGTCAACAACGTTGGCGTCATGATCGTGTACATGATCATTATTGGTAAAATCATTTCAGCCACTCTGACTTCTTATTCAGTATATGGTGTTCAGTTGCTTATGTAAAAAATATGAATTCTCTCAGGCTTTTTGGTGTCTCATACTGTAGTAGTTTAGTGTCAGTAGCATTTCTTTTTAACATTTGCTAATAACTAGTAATATCAGTTTCTGGAAATCTAGCTTGCTCTGGATCTTGGATTTAATGACAGCTATTGCACCACTATTGCTGAATGTAGAATATATTGTAAGTTCTAAAGAGATCGGGGGAAGAAACATCCCTTCGACTTTTTAATTAAGTGGGTGAGTCCTCAAACGCGGGTGGGTGGGTTCACAACCATGTGTACCCACCATTGCACCCTGGGAGACTTCTCAATAGATTATAAGTTTTGAATTAACTGAAATGCAAACCGGGGTAATTGACGAATAAATTCTCTTTATCATCTAATTCTGTTTGTTTCTTCTGTGATGCAGCTTTGTTATCTGTATTTCTTGTTGCTGTATAATTTTTGGGTCCCACTACACTATACGTTGTAAACATGGTATACCATATACACGTTTCAAATACAACACAAATTTTGAGTTTTTATATGTAGCCAACTGGAAGCAACTGAGCATACATCTGTTACTGATATAATCAAGCGCATTCTCCATTGTGTCGTAGATAAATGCCACTGTTTTTTTAAGGTTCTAACTGTTGGTGCTTGAATTGAGGCATGGTTGTGAATCTAATATACAAACGACCACTATTTACTTCTAGGTGATGTGATTGTTGGTGCTTGAATTGAGGCTGGTAGTGAATCTAATACACAAACGACCACTCTTTACCCCTAGGTGATGTGCTTTCTGGAACGTCCTCTGGTGGTGAGCACCACTATGGTGTGCTAGAAGGATGGTTTGGCACGCACTGGTGTATTTACTCCACTTGCGTGTTTCAAGCGTGTTGGTAAGTGATTGCTTGAGCAAAGTAGTTATTGTTTCTTTTTTGCACTAATTCTGTGTTTTGTAAAAGTACGATACTATGTTTTGTTCATTATTGTCTGAAATTTTGTTTATTTCTCTCTTAGAGATTCACGGAGCTATACATCCGCCATATCTGTTGCTTTGGCATCTGTCTGGGAACTTTTCACAGCAGTGCCAGTTCTTGTCACTGCTTACGTTTGCCATTATAATGGTACGAGCCATTCTAGTTCTTGTTGCAACAAAACAAATTTCATGAATAAGATTACGGAAAATACGCCAATAAGACTTGTAGAGGTTCCTGAAATGTGCATGAAATTGTTAATGGCATAAAATGCACATGCATGCCTGAGCTGAAATGATTATATATATTTGTTTGAGAGATATAGTCGATATATATTTGAAATTTTTAGCTAATTTATCAAGTCTCAGAAAGGTTGCTTGCTTCTCAGTTGTCTAAGGGGATCCTATTGATATTTTGCAGTTCACCCAATCCATAATGAGCTGAAGGACTCTTCCCAGATCAAGCCAATAGTGCACACATCATTGGCCTTATGCTCAATTGTCTATATCACAACAAGTTTCTTTGGATATCTTCTCTTTGGTGAATCTACACTCGCTGATGTGCTCGCAAACTTTGACCCAAATCTCAGTATTCCATACAGTTCCGTTCTTAATGATGCCGTTAGAGTCAGCTATGCCGTCCACCTTATGCTCGTGTTTCCCATGATATTCCACGCACTGCGGCTTAATTTGGATGGGCTTCTCTTTTCCTCTGCAAGGCCCCTGTCTTCTGATAACAGAAAGTTTGGTGTGATGGCAGCGGTACTCTTCCTTGTGATTTTTATATCTGCAAGCTTCATTCCTAGTATCTGGGATGCCTTCCGATTTACTGGGGCAACTGCTGCTGTTTGTATTGCCTTCATTTTCCCAGCTGCAATCACTCTAAGGTAAGTTGATAGCTTCACATATATTTCATTATACGTCTTTCTTTCAAGCTCTTATCACGTCACTTTACCAAATTTAGTACGCACCAAATGAACATAAGGGGAAAGAAACCCGTTGCGACGCTGTCCGCCGTGACCCTGAAATACTTTCGTGGATTATTACTGTGGTTTATGGCCACTAACATATGAATGGGTAGTAGACCTAATAAAACTGAGGGCTTGATTTAGTTAGTACTGTCCTTTGTTTTGCTCATCTAATTTCGTTTTCTTTGGATATCTCAGTGATCCGCACAGCATAGCGAAGAAGTGGGATAAGATGCTGGCTGTCTTCCATGATTGTTCTTGCAGTTGTATCAAATGTAGTAGCCGTGTATAGTGATGCATATTCGATGTTCCATAAGAAAAGTGCCCCCTCCAAAGCCTGAGCTGCATAACCCTGTAGGGGAGCCAAGGACAAGGGTTCATACGGATGGTGATTTGTCAATTAGTTAGTCAATAAATACATAATTAGTTACTCATGGGACTGGTTTTACGATTTGTTTGGCGGATCACGCACGACTCAGTCGTGTTGAGCCGGGTGTTTGCATCTACCGGATGGATGCACAGAATTCAGTCTGAAGTGCTTCGGTCCAATGGACAACTATAAGATGATCATGTCGAATGTGAAATTGGTGAGTTATTATTATTGTACGCCGTAAACGGTTGTTTTTGCCATTGCAAGAACATAGTATGGGTTGTGAGATGGTTATTGAAATACTGAATGTTCATTCTGCGGGTGCAGTATGCTTAATGCAAGAACATAGTCGTAGGCCATTCTTTCATCGCTGAATTGATTATCCTTTCTGGGGAACTGGAAATAGAGAACTGAAGTCTATTTGGCTGTAAAATCCATTTTTCTACAGATCCTTCTATGATCTGTATGATTAAAGATCCTGCGACTTGCAAGAAACCTACCCCCTCCAGGAGTCTGTTCAGAGTGACCTGAAAACTCAAGTAGTTTATTTTGGTGAATTTTGTTTCGAGAGGAGAACAAAATGAAACGAATATGGTTCAGAATTTCCCCGTCAGAACAGAAGTGTCTTTGAGAAAACCAATGAATATATTTTTGTAGGTAAAGAAAGAACTTTATTACCACCTAACCTTTACATCGATTGATGCACACGGCCACACCTATTGATATACGGTACATTGTAAGACATTTTATGACAAATGTTATTGCTTCCCACGAATTCGAACGTAACAAACAACTTTTACAGATTTTGGTTCAAAATGCCTAGTTAATTAGACACTTTTCCAGTCTAGAGTGGATCAGCATTCCTCGAGCTTAGCTTAACTCCAACATGTTACAAGTCACACGAATGTCTGAATTTGACCCAATTGGGAATAATCTCAATTCGGATTTGTATTAGACGATTATCCATTTTTGTATCGATAGCGCAGGGATGTTCAAATTCGTGTATATATGTGTATAGATTTTGACCCTCACCGCTGAACGGAATACGGACGGCTAAGATTGCGCGCACCTAACTCAGTCACCGCCTCGCCGCCACTGCTCTCCCCTTCCGCCGCCTTCGCCGCCGCAACTCATCCCCACTTCGTCGTCGTCTCCCCACCCTCCGGTCCCAGCCATGAACCCTCCCATGCCTCCGCCCCCGCCCCCGCCCCCGCCCCGCAATCCTCATTCCTCCATGGCAACCCCTCCACCTCCCCCGTCGGTGCGGCCGGAGGCGGAGGCGGAGGCGGCGTCAAGGCCTGACGCGTCGGCGGTAGAGGCGGAAGGGAACACTAAACCTAGCCCCTCGTCCTCCTCTATGCCGCCTCCTCCGCTCCCCGGTCCTTCGCCGTCTCCCCCGTCGGCCCAGCCGGAGGGGAGCACGAGCACTAAACCTAGCCCCTCCTCGTCCTCCTCGTCCTCATCGTCCTCCTCTATGCCGCCTCCGCCGCCCCCAAGACCCTCCCCGCAGCTGGATGCGGATCCGGCGTCTAACACTGATGCGTCGGCGGAGGGGAGCGCTGACCCCAGTCCTAGCAGCGTTAGCGACTCGTCGGCGGGGGACCCCGGCGACACCGACATGGCCGAGGCGGCGCCGCCCGAGCAGGAGCAGCGGCAGCCGCGGCCGCGCGGGCCGTACGCTATACCCGACTGGAGCGCCGCCCCGGACCACCCCTTCTTCCTCGAGGTGCTCAAGGACGGGGTCATCTTCGACAAGCTCGACGTGTGAGTTGCTCTCTCGACCCATTGGTGCGATTCACCTTTCTTATGCAGTTTTTATTTTGGTGAAATGAGTAATCGTGTATGTGGTTTTTGGTGTGAAGTGTGTAATTTTTAGTACCTTAAGGAATACTGGCTATGTTTTCGCTCATATTTAGATTCACCGCACTGGAGATGACTTTTTGAGACCTGGCATTGGAACTTACACGAAAGTGCCTGCCACATAATTATGCGGGTTATTGATTTTACTAAGATGTGGTTTGGTGAAATGGCTGGCATTACGTTTTGCAGGTCCAAGAAAGGAGCTTACATGTTTGGTCGAATTGATCTCTGCGATTTCGTACTAGAGCATCCGACTATTTCTGTGCCTGCCACATAATTATGCGGGTTATTGATTTTACTAAGATGTGGTTTGGTGAAATGGCTGGCATTACGTTTTGCAGGTCCAAGAAAGGAGCTTACATGTTTGGTCGAATTGATCTCTGCGATTTCGTACTAGAGCATCCGACTATTTCTCGTTTTCACGCTGGTACGTTTTTGCCATTTTCTTGTCAACGGTGACATAGGTAGAACCAAAGTTTTAACTCTGGGCCTTTGGCTTGCGGTTCAACTTAATTTCTGGTGCAACATGAGTTCTTAAATACTGCCTGGTTTTCGGGGTGTGTTCAGTTTGCAACAGAAATATAAATTGTTACTAGTAACACACTTGGTCACCTTTTTACTGATCCCTCAAATAGCTGGCTGGAAACTGGGAGCTGGTCCATGATCTATCCCTGATATTCTGAACCTTGAGAAGATCAGTGAGCACAATTCTAGTTATGATGCTGAGATATTCATGAGTATACATGGGATGATATAGCATCAGGAAATCGTAACTCTGGCAATATTTGATTTGGAAAAGACTGTTTATTAATTGCCAAAATAATATAGACAACCTCTCAACAATGAAATAGAGTTCAATTAAGACTCTGAGCATTCAATTTATGGAATGAAGATCCTAATAATACTTGACTTTATTGAAGGAAATTCTTCCATTAGTTTGGATAAGGAGTTATATGTGTAGTGCGTTGTCCACATTGTCTTGGTAGAAGTCAAGAACTTGAGTCACTTGGTTAACTATATGGCAGTTCTACGGTTGATTTTCTTGCACAAATAGGCCTTCTGCAGTTCTAGTATGTTTATCGTTACATAAAGTGCTATCTTATGAGCAATTGTATACTTTATTTGGCATCTATCATTAATTTTTAAATAACCTCTGAGTCCAAATTTTTTGGACTCGTCATAGTGTATTTATTGCCCATGAACCAGGGAAGGCAATAATAGGATTCAGGAAATCAGTCCTATATAATTAAAATACGGAATATTTCCTTGTTTAGTGCTTAAACGGCATGCTCATGAGCTGCTTTTATGTTATTTTAGTTCTGCAGTTTAGAAATGATGGGGAGGTTTTCCTTTATGATCTTGGAAGCACACATGGGTCTTCCATCAACAAAACTCAGGTAATATTCTCTTGCCATTTGTCGTAATTCAGAAAAGAACAAAAAGTTCCCATTTATCTAAGATTTCTAATAAGTTTGTTTCAAGATCTTTATATCTTGAAACTACCTGACCTCTTGTCATGAATGCACTGTTCATTGCTCATGCTATTTTGTTTCAAAAAGCAACGTGATTTGTGTTGGTAGTATTCTTATTCTTCTGTAATTTTGTTCCTTCATTTACCTTAGGCTTGCTGAGTCACACTGTAAATTGAAGAAAGATATCTCCCATGTTCTGACCTGAGAAATAACAGAACAGTTAGTTTTGTATCCTTTGTTCCTTTCATGCTTAACTGAAAATGCTGCTTATTTGAGCTAATTTGTTCTCTAGCTATTCCTGTACGATCCATTTCGCTACAAAAGGAACCTTTTATTAGTTTTTCATGTTGAATGTTGGTTCACAAATGGAATAGCTACCGTTCAGAGCTAGGCAAGAATGACATGGCTTGAAGGGGATTAGGGTTTAGGAGAGGGAGATTGGACTACAGATTAAGATGAGAGCACTTTAGATGAGAGAGACTAATTCAGTATTCTTCTCTAATGAAAAGGATGGAAATGCCTCCTTATTTATAACGGGCTCCTAACAACCAAACTAGAGATGAGATAATAGCTATCAAGCGACTAATCTAATTGGAGATAACTAGATAGGGTTGCTGCTCTGACCTTCTTGCGCTGCTGCTGCTGCATCGTGCTATAATAACAACACGAGCTGAGCAACTGCTTCTGATGATGGGGCCAACTTGCGCAACACATAGGTTGAGTTATTCTGTTCTACCCTTAATTTTCGGTGTTATACATGGAGAATGTTAGGCTATTGAACAATGCATACCACTTCAATGCTGCTGTTCCTTCATATTAGTCTCAGATTGGCTCTTTGTTTTGATGGCTTGTACTCTCTATCTGTTCCGTGTTCCAAATTTTGGAACTTCTCAGTATTGTTTACAATTTATTTTTTGATGCCATATACTGAACTACCAGATAAAGAAGAGGATGTACACGAAGATTCAAGTTGGAGATGTAATTCGTTTTGGGCAGTAAGCTGTCAACTAAACATCAATCTTCCATTTCTTATGCATAATTTCTCGTAGAGATTGCGGCAATTGCTTTCTGGTGCTCAGTTGTTTCCAGTATGGTCTCTTTAGAGCACAGGGTGTTCTTTTTTCTGATAGAATTTCTATTGTTTCTGGCCTCTAAACTACTTCAGCATAACCTACTTATTCTAGAGTTAATGCCTTTTCCATTGTCAAAAGAGACTTAAAAGATTGGAATGTATCTAAAGATTTGTCTCTAAATAGGACCGCGTGGAAATTAGCGATCCACGTGCCCGAACCATAATTTTCTTTTCAAGTCATTTTCTTTTATCTTTTGGCTTATGAATTTTTTATTGGGTTTCATCTCTAGCCTACCCCAACTTGCTTGGGACAAAAGGCTTAGTTGTTGTTGTGGGGCACCAGCAAACTAATGCAAAACAGTGACATGGATTCAGTGGCTAGGAGTTCATGGCTTCAGTAGAAAGCTTAACTTTTGTTTTTTATTAGTGATTCTATGGTTAGAAGCTTATAATTGACTTACTATGCATACTAGATCTGATGGAAATATGGTTGCATTTTAAGTTCGACAAATGCCCTCAGAATGAAACAGAAATACCACCGAAGCAAATAAAGTTGACAAAATAAATAGGGCACTAGTTTCCTTCGTCACAACTTGGCTTGTTATTTTGCTAAGTTATTTATACTGTTGTATTGACTTGGTGCCTTTATCACTTGGTGAAATTGGACTGAACTTTCGTCACCTTTTGTATTTACCAGATCATCACGTCTGTACATTTTTCAAGGACCATCTGAGCTAATGCCTCCAGTAAGATTTTGAAACTCATTTAGTTGGCTCATCTGCTACTGTAATACTATATCATAATTTGGTTTCTGAAGTATTTACTGGCTTGTTGCTGCATCTACAGTGATATTGATGATGCAACATGCAGCCTACTTTCCCAGTTTCTGCTTTCTGTCATGTTAAAATGGAAAACATAAACCATACATACATGTTTCCTGGCAATGATTTTCAAATGCTTTCTGAAGCTGTATCAGTTAAATGAGAGAGTAAAACAAGCAATAAGCATTGTTTAGGCTACAGAGGATTCTAAGTACTTGTTCATGCTAAAAAAAATTAGTAATGTATACGAAAATCCAAATTAATTAACTAGCAGGAACCTTAGCTCTGTTATCTTAAATGTTAAACCTCTTACATCATACTCTCTCTCTCTCTCTCTCTCTCTCTCTGCGCAATATTGTCATAAGGTATGTTTTCACATCAGTAGACAGAGTCATCTATCCTTATTTTCTGTTGTGCGAGTTTCTTATAATTACATATTTGTCTTGTATGACAGGAAAAAGATATGCAGAAGCTCCGTGATTCTAAGATTCGGCAAGATATGCTTGATCGTGAAGCTTCCCTTTTACGTGCGAAAACTCAAGCTGCTTTAGCAGATGGGATCTCATGGGGCATGTCTGAGGATGCACCTGAAGAATCCGTGGAGGTTAGTTGTTTGTTTCTACCAGTGTTTCTTTGGCGATAGTGATGATCTTACATAAGTTCTTGGGAGGCGCATACACTTTGTTTGATGGAGACTTGTCCCAATTTTCAGCTGCATCTTTTCACATTTTGGAGCATATTTCTAATTGATCTTGATGACCTCCTTTTTTAACTGAACATGTTTCCATATCCTAGGATGAAGCAGATGAGATCACATGGCAAACCTACAAAGGTCAGCTTACTGATAGACAGGAGAAAACGCGTAGCAAAATAATAAAGCGAATGGAGAAGGTAAGCATTTGTTATATTAAAATGCCATAATTCTTATCACTGCATTTTCTCTATGCAATGTGAGCTCAACCTACTTTATAAAGGATACGTAATTGCATATTTTCATTTACACTCTACAAGGGTGAAAAATCAACTGTGATTACATGTGAAACATTGCCATTACTTATCAGATTCATATGCAGTTCTGTCTAGTTCAAATATTGTACAGATGCTGTTTCAAGTGCCTTGCCAGGAATTCTGGTGATCTTTTACGAAGGCAAAACTTAGATCTACAGTTTTCTTGCATTATACTTTTAGGCATAATTCCTGGTGTTGATTTCCGATCACGAGGTATTTGGAGCAGCTGTTTCTTTTTGAAATGTTCAATATTATCTCTGTGTTAGAACTGTGCTTGCATTCTGTGCTGCTACACTTGGTAAAGTGTGAGAACTGTTTCGAGATGCTTTTATCCTTTGAGGCCAGACATAGTTACCTACTTAACTATAATGTGGTACTTTTGTCTGGTTTGTGGGTTGCAGTACATGGCAATGCCACCAAGAAGAAAAAACATTAGTGAAGAACACCCCACTAAAATTTCTGGGTGGATCTTTAAGGTTGGGGTCAATTTATGGCACATGGGAAATAACATAATCCCGTTCTAATGGGAAGGGTGGGTGGGAACGTCAAAGCGCTGGGGACAGCATGGGTGGAGGAAGATCCAGCGACAGTGCAGGTGTCAATGGTTACACCGATGACCGTGGAGGGGAGAGGGAGCAGCGTTTTGTATGTGGAGCTGGATTGACTCTGCGGCGGTGGTTCCATGCTGAGTGTGGTTTGCTTGTTTTGGTCCCCTTCTAGCCATTGTATTCTTATCTGCTAGATCATTTAATCCAGCAGAGTGAAGCTATCCATTGGGTCGAAGGGGAACTGGGTACTGTTCCCTAGTCGTCTCCTCAGTTTTCAGGTTAAGGCCTGGAACTTTTGGGACTGCTTTTGCCTTCCTGAATCATCATTTTGAACTTGGTACCATCTATCGTCTAAATGGCATACTGTGACCTGGATGTACTGCGTTCTAGTTACTATCAGCACAAGTCATAGTAGAAGTCTCAATGTGTGGTCTTGTTTAGTATTACAACCGGTGGATATCCACTGAAAATTTCTTGAATAATTAAGTTTCGCACACCCGAAATTGATAAATAGGCCTAGGTGGAATAGAGTGCAATTAAGCCTGTAATTTTGAGTGCTTCAAGGCTCTGAGGACTAAGCTCATTGTACTTGTACTAGGCTCTGAGTGGACAGCTATGTTGCCATTTAAGGGCAGTCCTTCTGAGTAGTAGACTCAAACTTCTGGAAAATGTTTTAAAAATCTGCCTATTTCTTCTGATATGATTTGCATCTCTGCTTGTTTCTAAGCTCCTCTCATTTTTCCTTTCAGGTTGCCAACATGAAGAAAGAAATTGATGCAATAAGAGTTAAGGACATTTCCCAAGGTGGGTTAACCCAAGGTCAACAAACACAGATTGCACGGAATGAACAAAGGATATCTCAGGTTAGTGGAAATATGTTTTACTTACATTCTTCATATGCCATCACGGTTCCATTTGTCATTAGAAGAGCAGTAATAAACCTTTTTTTCTTCAGATTCTGGAGGAGCTAGAAAATCTAGAAGAAACGTTAAACGAAAGTATACAGGAAAGTCTTGGTGCTCGTGCTGGAAAGCCAAATCGTGCTAGCCATAAAGCAAGTCTCGAGGAAGAAGATGACATCTTTAGGTTTGTACTTCTGATAGATTTTGACATATGATTGCTACATTTGTTTTGTGTATGATATCTTAATCTATATTAAAGCTAACTGCAAAAGATGATGCTAGAGAGAGCCACACCATCGTGTTTTCGCTCTACCATGGTGTCTGCTTCTGAATCCGATGGACACAATTTATGTAAAAGACAGATAAGCAGTAGAATATTTAATCTATAAGACTAAACCCACTTGAATTTTGTATATTTTCTAGAATACTAAAACTAAACAAACAGGCAGATGTGTCCTTGATTTGCATTCTTCGAATACTTTGTGCATTTGAATAGTATTAGTTAGCTATGAATTATGACATGACTGCTGTATTGTACTGATTGATAGAGACATTACTGAAATTAGTGGTAGTCATTAAAAACTAGCACACCAACACATGGAACTGGAAACTTTTACATTGCAGTCACTTTTGTCTACTTGTGAAAAGTTACATGTACCTGTGAATCTCTTCAGGGAGGGTAATAGAACTCTCTCTCTCTCTCTGATTTTGTATGACATTTTGTTAAAATATCCTGACAGAGGATTTGAAGCTCCTTGCTGTATTCTATTGGTATACTGTGGAAGTAATGTGATTTATTTGACTGGTTAGGTAGGAATGAACTATTTATTCAGCTACATAAGCAGTGTCCTATCTGTAAATAGATGTCTAGATTGTCGCATATTGTTCTCTACTATGGCTAGAGTTAGAGCTTTGTATGCTTGTTCTCATGTGCTGATTGATGGATTGTCAAATAATTTAGTGACGATGATGATTTTTACGATCGGACGAAGAAGAAGTCATCTAGTCATCAATCCAGTGAGCAACAATCAGTTGAGACAGCTGATAGTCTTCTCGATAAAAAGGATTCAATTACCAATGATATTGAAGGTAAAAAGAAATTGCTTGAAGAAGAGAAGAATAAGCTGGCTCAGAGAGATAATACGGATCTTGGGGATGACCTTGATGCTTACATGAGTGGATTGTCATCTCAATTAGGTAATTGATACATTGATACTACACTCTTAATCACATGGTTTATCATTGATCAATCTCACAATTTTATAATGCTTGGATTTCCTTTGTAAGTCTTGAGAGAATGATACCACCAATGACCCTGACTGTTGTCTGTTCACCTCTATTTTTCATAGATTCATTGAAAAATATTGTAATATGCTCATTATGGTAATTCTATGATGGTTTTATCATTACATGTGGTAAGTGAGCAAAAAGAAGGGAAAAGAAAATGAGTATGTGTACTAGCGAAAAACTGTGGTTTGAAAGTTGTAGTTGCCTCTGCTTGATACTTTTGTTTGTCTGCGTGAACTTGACTTACTAATTAGTCACAACTGAAATGACTAAACATCTCTGAAGGATTTGGTAAGCAATCTGTTTAAGACTAAGGATAAGGGAGTATTTCTGAATATATTTGCATTTGCTTTGTAGCAATACCCTCCAGTCATTTTATACTAGGAGTGAAGAAGTTGATGCAGACTTCACTGAGTGCCAAAATGTGATTCTTTTGAACCTTTGTCTAAAAGGTTTTTCATGTAATTGTGATCTCTCCGACTTTGGTCCGAAATATAATTACACGAGTATCCCAGCAATACTTTTAGATTGTGTGCAATTGTGAAGAGGTATGAATATTGTTAGTATTCCAGCAGTACTTTTATAGCTCGCATGGGTGGAAAACTCTGAATGTTGTTTCCCTTTTCGTGTTTGGGCAAATAAGAAACTGTCAACAGTGTGTTTTTCTTCTACAGGCTACTCTTGAATTGTATTTTTGTTAGCAAAGAAGTTAGTATAGAAAATGATATGTACAGAGTTCAGGGTACACAATAGTTTCCTCCTAAATATTTTGTGTTTCTTTGTTCTGAATGTGCACTTGGTTGCATGAGTGGATGTGGTACACAACACTTTCCTCCTAAATACGTTGTATTTCTTCTTTCTGAACGTGCACATGGTTGCACAAAGTGGTTGTGCAATGACACTCATGAACGGTTGTAACTGACTCATTTTTCACTACTATCCGAGACTTTAGCTGGTAACCAGGAACCTTTCAGTTTCCAGCTGGCTTGTTTCTCATTGTTTTCATGTTTTCTCTTCAAATTTAGTTTCCCTTGTTGCAAAATCATCATGATCTATATTATGTTAAAATAGAAAAAAAAACACTATTCTGCTTTGCTAAAGTACACCTGCTCTTCACTGTATAATCCAGCCATAGGTGGGAACTGGCTGGGTCCATGGGTATTTTTAACTCTGATGGGATCATGGTCCTGTGTTTTGGGTTTGTTACTGTAGAGCGTTTGGTCATGAGGGCACATCGTTTAGGAAAGGATCAGAATGTTCCTTTATTTTTTTTCACTTGAATAATAATAGTAGTACCAAGTGATTAAAGTCTATACTACTGCACTATGCTGTTTTTTGCAATATCAGCATCATATATTGTGTTAAGTACTAGTTACTCTGTTTAACTCATGATTAGGTTCATCCTTTATACATGGATCAATAAAGCCTGAAAATGGTGCATTCATGCACACTTGTTTCCTACATTTGTGTTCAGTTTTATGTAATTCATTGTCCATTATTATTGATTTGAGTTGCTCTGCAGTACAAGATAAGATTGCTCAAATTCAAAAGGAGCATTCTGATCTTCAAGCTGAGCTGGACAGAGTAGTTTACCTACTAAAGATAGCTGATCCTATGGGAGAGGCAGCTCGCAAGAGGGATCTAAAGCCAAGAGAAGCAAAACCCCCAGCATCTAATGATAATTCAAGACCAGAACCCAGCAAACAAGATAAAATTCCCCAAACTAAGACCTTAACAGAGGAGAAGCTCAAGGATTCTTGTTCTAACAAAGTGGATAAACCTGCTGAGGTAGAGAAGGATGTCTCCAAAAACGAAGAAAATGACAGCAAACCTGCATTCACCATACCAAAACCTCAGTGGCTTGGTGACAAGAGGATCATACAACCTGAAGAGAATTGTATAAAAGAAGGAAATGTGAATGCAGAGGAGCCTGATAATTTTGTGGACTACAAAGATCGAAAAACTATTCTTTCTAATTCAGCCAATGAAAAGGACCTTGAAGAGGCTGCTCCTGGGCTTATTCTACGGAAGAGAAAGTCTGCTGATCAGTCAGCAGCCATTGAGGCAGAATCATCTTCGGTTGAATCTGAAGCATCTGTTGCTGATGCTGTGGCCCTTCTGTTGAAGCATAAACGCGGTTTACAAACTTCAGAAGACATGGAGAACGAGAATGAACCTCAGCCTAGCAAGAGACAAGGGAAGAAATCAAAACAAAAACGTGTACTGGGTCCTGCAAGACCAGATTTTCTTGATGCTGGTCCAGATCATGAAACATGGGTGCCACCTGAAGGTAAGAAGAATTTGCTAGTAATTTCTTATGGCTTACCAATTGCAAAGTGAGTAATTTATCCCTTACGAATACTATTGCTGAATGTGCTATAGGTCAAACTGGTGATGGCCGCACTTCGTTGAATGATCGTCTGGGTTATTGAAGTTTTCTCATCCTACACCTCATTACTGGTTGCATTGCAAAGAGAAATGCAGTGTCACCACCGGTGTGACTAGCTGACCCCTTGAGCACTTCTTCATAATCTTCAGATGGCAACCGAGTCTTTTTTGGTAGTTGCTAGCCATACACTGGGGAGATACTGTAGCAGAGGCTCCGTAAGGTTGCTAAGTTGTGGATAACAAGCGTCAAAAGGACATAGATGATAGATCCCTTTGTTGAGCTTCCGGGAGGATTTGTATGTCTCATGATCCTCACCAGATTGCAGAAGAGAATGTATATCACCAGGAGGATTTGTACCGCTGGTGATCCGTTGCAGAAATGGATGTATATCATCTTTGCACTATGAGAATGCTGCAGGATTTTGTACTGTACGTCGGGCTGAGAGACGATTGCTGTATGGTGTTCATCTTTGTTATTTTCCCTTGCAGTAGCTTAGTTTTCGGGTCTCAAGTGGCTTGGGAGTGGATTAATAGTTCAAGCTAACTTGTTCTTACTAACCCGGTTAGAAAAGATAACCTAGAATATATCACATATATAGTCAAACTGTCTTAACATTGCCAATAATATCCGTATTAATATCTGCAAACACATGGAACCTAAGAACCTAGAAGGATGGCAGCTATACTACTCGGCCATTTGTTAGGAAGACAGGATGGTAGATATGTGTCTGCTTATGTTTCATTATCCATTTCATTTAGGGAATGTCAAGTACGTGCACCTTGAAAATTGCAAAATTTGGAGCTTGGTCATTTGTTACCCCGTGAGCTAAAAACAACAGCAATTAAATTCCATCCAACGATTTGTCATATGGATTAACACGAGAAAATAGCAGATGAAAGGATGAACTTGCCGGAGCAGAAGCGATCATAGAACAGAATTCTTCATGACTTTGCATGTTTTAAGTCGCCTCGGATACCAAACTGAAACTGGAAGCCAAAGAATCACGTGTCCTGTCAACACGGCTTACCTGATGCCTCCCAGTCCTAGTTCCGCGAGTGCGCCGCTAGATAGCATTAGATAATGATGGTGTTCATCTGGTCTCACTGGCATAACCAAATGAATCTTTTCTATGAACAACTACCAGCAAAACTTTAGATTGATGTCTGCACAGATGCCATGGTGTATGGGTATGTATCTGCCCTCTCGGTTGCAACGTTGAAGCACCTCTCAACTTTGCTGCTCCTCTTAAAGGAGAGCAGCGTCTTGAACACGATCGGATGACCGTGCAAAGGACACAAACAAAGTGGTTGGCCATGCATTGATATGTGACATGCACTGCCATTTTCACCAACTTTATTGTGATATCTGGCTGCATTAATTTATCGGTTTAGTTTCTTTTATTAAAAGGAAGAATCTTTGCTAATCAACATATACACATAAACCGCATTACCGTGAGCTCTAGATTTTTTTTCTTTTCAAAATGAAGTATCGCTACCCAATAAAGAGAAGATAAGAGGGATCGAGTTCTGAGATGCAGGTCCCGGAGGTAACTGGTGGATATCGGTCTGTTTTCTTGAATCGATCAAGTTGCGGTTCAACCGTTTTAGTGTATATACTAGACTATTTTGCATTACTAATGTAGGGGCGAAGCCACCCTAGAAGAGCACCGGGGTCGTCTCTATTGCATTGATGTCATCTTCTACTAATGAACAGTAATCATCACTAAGAATTTACGTTGGTTCATCGGTGTCATCAGATGATCGTACCTAGCTCAGCCCCTGTTTATCTTGGGAACACTTCAAGTGATTCATCAAGTGTCGGCAATGACCAAAATCTATGTAGACTGTCAAAACAATTAAGCACATATAAAGCATTCAATTTTTCTATATTTCTGTTGTTCCGCGCCAGAAAAAAATAATGCTTTGTATATATAAGTTAATCCATCGTGCACTCTGTCTGACCCAACTCTCGTGTCCCACGTTACCTTACCATGATAATTTCATCTTATGATATTGAATACAATTCAAACTGGTTATTATTTATGTCCAAAAATAGATGACGTTTTAAAAAACATGCAGTCTAACTCTTCTAACTTTTATTGCTAATAGGTTAAAATATACTACTCGCTAACCCATGCGTTTGCATGAGCTAGTGTTTATCTTCTGCGGTTTTATTAGTTATTAAACATTTCTTCTTTGGGCTTGGTTGGATATAGGAATTGAAAAATAGAAAAATGTAGGAACCCAATGACATATATATATATTGGATTTGAAACATGAGGAATATAGTAAAAACATGCTTACATAATTAGAAACTCGCATAAATTCCTAATAACTATCTTTGATTCTACGTGCGTTGCTTCGTCAAATTTATACTGATCTAACAAACCGTAAGACATGAGGACACCTGTAGATGAAGGAACAGGAAGTGTGTATGCCAATATATTATTTGGACTTTTTCTCGCGAGGAATATTATTTGGACTCTGCAAGCATGTCAATCTAATTGATTACTTTTGGTGTAATAATCATAGTATCTAAGCAGCACAGTCTTGCAAGGCTTGAGCACGTAGCACACCTTACATGTATGGATTGGTAGCAGGTTCGTACAAAATTAAAACTGCACTCTAGACATTCACAAAAGAGGATCTGGATCTGACATGCGGCAGTAAACATAGACAATATATGATTCGATTTGATTCAAACGTGAACTGCTCATGTCATCTACAGTGACATAAATGTAAAAAAAAATAGATCGAGGGGAGATATCATAGGCCTTGAATCCGGGCCCTCGAGGGACTTCCGTGTAATTGTTATTCATTTGCTTTGTGCTAGTGATAGAGTTTCTATCTAGTACGACATGTACATATGGATTAATCATCGTGAAGATAGATAGTCATATGTTTTTCTATTTTCTCCGACTATACACATCAGTATATTTAGATTGATAGTTAGTCCACTGGATGATCAAATCACATGGAGTCTCATTTAATCTGGACTGTTATAACTTGGACCTACATAGATGGATGGCTATATGTTTTTCTTTTTCTCCAATTAACATGGAATTTCTAGAGAGTCTATAATTAATATAGTAAAGTAATAGATTTTGATTGGTTAATATCATTAGATTTCTCATGAAAAATATTTTATACAAACTTTCATAACTTTTTGCTAATATATACATATAAAAATAATGGTTAAAGATGTATATTGGAGACTGCGCCAATATATAAACGACAACTATTTACAAATAGAAAAATGTATTTTCTGAAACAAAAGCTCCCCGATGTCGGTTTGTCTAGACCGAACATCCAAATTGTTATAGATATGTTCGCAGACAAACTCCAACCCCCTTCTGCTTTGATTGTGCAATGCTCTTCACGGCCATGCAAAATAGAAACTTCGGTCCTCTCAGCTAGGTTAATTCACTTGATTAGCTTTGCATCCCACCGTTTTTAGCGCACAAGTGGGCTATGAAATCCTATAATGTAGTTGCTACCGTTCTGGATCTCACGCTGTTCTCACAGATTCATGTGCCCATGCCCATCTTTCAAACTTTGTTGCTGGACTTGACTAGGTTTGTTTAGGATTCAGCTCATTTACATCAGCCGTTGGGCATGAGCTTCAGCACCATTGTACACAGCTAGAGCTATTTTCTGGTGCTTTCTGAACAAGCTAATATGTGGATAAACGTACCTAGATATACCTGAAATGCTGCATCAGCAACATGGCAGTAGCAGGGCAGCTGCGGGCCGGCAGCATCCGGCGGAGGAGGGCTAAGGAACGGCGCGCCCCCAAACCCTAATCAGGAAGTGCGGGTGCGGGAGGAGCAGTAGCTAGTGTTATGTGCGGATCTCGAGAGCAGTGTGCACGGACCATTCAAGGCTCTAGGCCAGCTCTGGAGGCCCGGCTCGCGAGCCTTTGCGAGCTGGCTCGAGGCTTGGGCGAGCCTGAGCCGAGCTCAATTCTAGGCTCATGGCTACTAGCGAGCTAAACTAGACTCGGCTCGTAAAATTTTTTTACGAGCCAGGACAAGCCGAGCTCGGTTCGGCTCGTTTCCAGCCCTACCGGGCAGTGGAATGGCTGAAGCAACTAACATCTCCATCATTCTCTCCATAAGTTAGACGCTGCTCATGTTGGCATGTTCTTATCGGCACGGCTGCATTTCCGATGCTTACCAATCCTAGTCCTGCAGTGTGGAGATGGCATGTTCTTGTGGGCATGGCTGCATTTCCGATGCTTACCAATCCTAGTCCTGCAATGTGGAGATAGTAAACGTCTGGTCTTTTCCACATTACCAACGAACCTTCAGAATTCAGATTGATTTCCACAGATATAGTATGACCTAGAGATATGTATCTCCTTCTTTCTCTCAAGTGTTATTCCTCTGAAATCTTGAAGCAACTGCTTAATCGACATATTTCCTGCTACTTTTATAGAAGAGTAGCATCTTCAAATAATTCTTCACATGGTGTAATGGAAGGACCATGCAGAGGTCCTTAAACAAATCGTGCAAGGGCTGCACCCACGTAGTTGAGTGGGCCATCTTCATGAGCTGAACTGCCACTAAGACTTCTGATCAACTGTACTGTGAGGTCTTAAATAGTTGTTCAACTTTGTATATGAATGCATCGGTCCTCCAGTTTCTTTGTATCACTGAAATTTTCTTTTAGTTTAGGAAAAGTCTTAGCATATCAATTTTCATCATCTACCATCTACTATGTACTAAAAGTAAAATATAACAAAAAAAGATATGCTAGAAATTCTCACAAAAAAAATATCCGATCATTAATTTGGTGGGTTCTTTTATTATTAGTAAAACCATAACTGATAAATCTTCATAACTATATCTAAACAGATCGCAGCCAATATATCTTCATAATTGTACCAAAACAGATTAGAGCCCATAGGTCTTTATAACTGTACCTAAACAGATCAAAACCAATAGATCATCATAATTATACCTAAGCATATCACAACCAGTGGATCTTCATAAGCGTATATAAACATATCACAACAGATAAAATTTCATAACTGCATCTAAACATCGTATAGTAATTATATTAGTGTACCTCTATTATTAATAGACCACAACTGATAGATCATCATTACTGTACCTAAAAATTATCTGACATTGATCTGATGTACAAACAACCTACCAGCTCGGTACAATGATTGGTCGGCTAGATTGTGATCAGAACTTTTATTTTCCTTACTCATCTAATATCATATATAAGTCTAAAAAAAATTAAAGATGATTAAAGACGTTTCTCGAGTAATTACACGGGACACCGTGCTAGTTATCTAAAAAATAAATCAAGTTACGTAGCATTCTTATCTACATACACATGCAACTGTCCAAATATTACAACAATAAAGAAGGGCTAGATACATGCAGTCATGTACACATACATCTACACGAGAGATTACTGCCATGTGATGCCAGTTCAAACATCTACTTTTATTTCCATCCTTTACATGTAAGGGCTTCTCTACATCAACACAAACATAAAGATCTTCGGTAACAAATTCTGTTTTTTCCCCAATGATCCAACAATTCCAACATTAGCTATGCATCTAATAGACAACATGAATGACAAGATGTACATTTTGATGTTCAGCAATAAAACGTAGTCATCAACGTTCCCACTAGGTGACACACTACACTAAGATATCGCCAATACACAACAGGTCATTCGCGACATGTTGCAGTGGAATAAAAAAACATAGAACACAAGTAGTGGAAGCTGTCCCTGGGTGATTAAGTATGACTCCAGTCGACTGTACCACTTGCATGATGAATATGGAATACCAGAAGAAGAATCCATCTCCAGCTGATCATCATGATGATGTTAATCTGTGGGAAAATCAAAAAAGGAGCCGTCACAATTCCTGATGCTTCCTAGTCCTAGGATGTCTTTGTGGGTTTCAACGGCATTACGGAAGGAATTCCAACTTAGCGCAAAACTTGCGTACGTACATAGCATATTTATGCTAATATGTACCTACGACTGAGCTCTTCTCCTTGCTCCCCTTCAGGATAGGCTAGATGGCTTCTTTTTGAATTGTGATCCTGCTCCATCTCTTCTTCTCACCCTTAAATAGGACGAGTAATGTGTGATACCATGTGGTGCAATGACCATGAGATGGATGCTTTCATGCGGTTCAATATTGCCTTAAGGAGCACATGGACATCATCACTGTACTGGAGTGAGCACCCCATCCTCGTTGAAGTGGGGCTATCTCCCTGATAGATGTTTTGATCACATAATTCAAGTCCAAAGTGTAATTTCTTTAGATGACCACATTTTTGAGCAGATTTTCCCAAATATTTCCCTTACACATCCAGTAAATGGGAGGATGGGCTTGCGAAGGACTGGAAATGCGAAGGTGTGGAAATGCAAAGTGGAAAATAAATATCGTTTCTTCATGTGGCTGCTATTGCAAAAGAAGATACTAACTGCAGATGAGCTAGCCAAAAGAGGATGGCCTAATGGTGGCACATGTGCTCTCTGTGACTAATTTGATGAAACGGCCAATCATATCATTCCTGAGTGCCCTTTTGCCAAGGAAGTCTGGTTTCGTCTTGCCACAGCGACAGGTAATGCTGATCTGCTTCATGCTTTGCCTGTCAATGAGTTGGCTACCTGGTGGGAGATATCTCTTCATGTTGGCGCCGGTAACCGTAGGCATGAAAGTTGGTCTATGGAGCAGGGAACGGTTGGAAGGCTAGACACAGAATGGTTTTTTATCACATTCTTATCCAGGCAGCAGAGGTGGTCCTATCGTGGCTGACATCGCCCTATTTCAGTCAGCCAAAAATGACGACGTTGTAATAGATCAAGGTGAGTAGGCTTTTAGTTTCCTAGTCTTTTGGCTGATGGATCTTCTATCATCCTTTCTGGTTCTGTAAATATGTGTTTGTAACTTTCTTCTAGCTATAAAGTTTGTGAAGTGCTCCTACCGATTCGTAAAAGAAAAAACTACTACATGGAAGACACGATGATTCACTCGCATTATACAAATAGAGGTCGCAAGCAACGAAGCATCATCGGAGGGAAAATTCCAAGTCTTCTGCACATGCAATTAAGTATGAACCAAAATTCACTAGTATACATTTGTCTAATATCTGAATGCAGGCGTGTGTTGTGTGTACCCGTGTTTGTTTACATAGCAATCTTCTACCAGTTATTCTAACGAAACAACATACAGGTTATCATTCAAATGAGTGAATCATCAACTACTAGCAAGCATCATATAACAAATAGAGGAGTATGCGGAAGAAGCATGTGATTACATGTAATATGCTCACCGGATGATAAGGAGACAGATAGTGTTTCCATATTGGAATTCAGTCTCACTCAAGACAATGAATTGATCGCTGCCCAGGCGCGGAGCTCCACGATGGGTCGTTGTCTCTCCCCCTCCCCTACACGTACATTTGTGCGTCATCTGCTAATGGCCTCCTCTAAATTTTGGGTCAAGCAACACCGGTGACTCCTGTGTTGTTAAATTTCCCAATACCGCCCAGTCCTCCTACGATTTGCACTAGTAGACTGCCCATAAAATTTCACTTGCAAACTCCAGCTTAAGTTGCATATATGGTGTATATGCGCTACGCCTGTATTGAGCTATGTATGTTCCTTAGTTGCCTCTTTCTTTGACATTCTTCGGCCTCCTTTCTCACCTCAAGAAAGTCGATCTATCTCTACAAAATCTTGAAGCGTCTCTTTTCTACCCTTCTATTTTTAAAGAAGAGTCATGAGTTGTGTCCTTCGTCTGGTATAATGGCGCAACAACCATATTATAATATGAGTCCAGATTTGCTACCCTCGATCCGTGAGTAGTGTATACCCTCTAGCTAGATCCACGTAGTTGATTCACATATTTTGGCAATATTGTATACTCTATGATGAACTAATTCATGTATATTGTAAAAATAGTAATAAACTAATTCATATCTAACTACTAGGTATGAAAATGAATTCAATTCAAGATTAAGTGATAGTCAAATCTCATTAATCATGTCCTAGACACAACAATATTATAGGTTTGGTTTTATTAAGGTGTGAAATGAAAGTGTACTATAATGATGAAGATGGACATATGCGCATCTTAAAGCACGAACTTACACTAGATCTAGAGGTGGTACTATATAATAGATTAGTGGAACAACTACCAAATCTAGTGGACGACATGTTTCCATTGTATGAAGTAGTGTTCAGTCTATATAGGATATTGTGTTACCCGTCCAGCTATGTCTCATGCTGGTCATGTATGTTGTGTAATGATCACTCAGAAATGAATAAATGCGTAATTTCTTCGATACATTTGTGTGAATTTTAAATTTTCCAATGATAAATGACTAGCATTTTATGTTTCCATATATGATACTCCTATTCCAGTCCTTCATAAATAAATGATTTCACTGGAGGTCATTAGGTTGTTGTACCTAGCAATATAAAATCTTATTACAAAATATTGGAATGCTCTAATTACAAAATATGAAAAATGAATGAAGAGACGATTTTTGTTGTCTTTAAAGACTATATTTAGATGTTCAGCATAGTTGGCATAATCGTCTCCAATTATAGAGATGGGCAATGGCAACGACTTGAAGATGCGTCTCTAGCCTATGTGGAGAAGGGCTTTTTCAACACAAACAGATTTAACACAGGCCCTCGGGTCGCTCCCTCGCGGGCGACTCGAGGGCGACCTTAACCCTAGCGCCGCCACATCCTCTTCTCGCCTTCCCCCGCCTCGCCACCGCTAGAGCAGGCCGTCTGGAAAGCCCGCGCGGCCGCAAGGAGGGCAGCGGTGCGACTTCATCCCTGGGTGATCTGGGCATGGTTTGCCCTGTGGCAGAGCATCTTCTAGTGGCTCTGTAGCCGACCCAGAACGACTTTGTGGCTAGTAGGGGATAGGGTTCCTCGCCGGCCTCACTATCGCGGCAATGGAGGGCGCGTTCTTCATCCCTGTGGGTGCTGTCGTGTGGTGGTCGCTGGGCTTCCTAATATCGCCATTTTGGCTTCGTGAACTCAAAGCCGGGCTGAAAAAGCCTTCCATCTAAAAAATTATAGAGACGGGCAGAACGTGTCTGCAAGAAAATAAAACCGTCTCTTCACGCTGTTTTGTGACGAAGACGAACCGCTCATAGAAAGAGAAAACTATCATAGGAGATAAGAGGACTGCAGGGTTGTTGCATTTCCCAATGTCGCCCAGTCCTACTCCTACGATTTGCACTACTAGATTGGCCATTAAGTTTAACTTGCATTATCGATGAAACTGCAGCTTAAGTTGCACAGATGGTATGTACTGTGTTACATATGTTCCCTTCTTCCTTAGCTAGTGTTAACGCCGAGTACATGGTAATTGTTCTACTGGAACGTGCAGTATGATATTATTTTTTGGATGAAAGCTAGTGTATTTAAACAAGGTCTTACGGGGGAGAGGCGTCTGGCAGCAGCCGATGGCGGAGCAGTGGTGGAACTCGGTGCCCTCATCCATGGAGCAGAAGAAGGAGAAGGCAGAGCGCGCCATTGCATGCACCCCATCACGACGAGCTTGTCGAAGTCGCCTGACACCAATGCGTGCACCCCATCGGAGCCGGGGAGGCGACCAGGGAGCTGAGACGAGGCCAGCACAAGCAGGACAACTGGTGCTATACACGCTACGCTGGAGTTTACATTCTGAACAGTGGCAGACAGAGGGGGGGGGGCTGGCAGGGGCATGGCCCCCGTGATACCAGAAGAGCAAAATATGAGTCACTCTAGTTCTTTGTATTTAAAGAAAAATTATGACTATTAGTATAATTTGGGTTCTTCTTATCAATATTGTTGCATTGTTTGACTCATTTCGCCCCTCCTGTCTCTAATTCCTGCCTCCGCCACTGATTCTGAAGGAACCGAAGGAGGCGAGTTCTCATTTCTAGTGTTTCAAGCTTCAGTTTGTTAAATGGGAAGCCGATCATGCCGCGCACCAAAATGAAGCTTATGTTCTATGATCTAACCCCGATTTTCTTGTTGGAACTATCACTCATAATGTAGTCTCGATTCTAAGTAATAAAGCAGTGGATTACCTAAAGAAATCCTAGTTACTACAGCAATTTCGCATCAGGTTCACAGCAACGCCCCCAGGGAGGCCAATTTGGCAGCTGGATCATGCTAAGGTCCTGTTTGGTTGGGCTTCTGGGAGCTTTTCCATTGAGAAAAGCCGAAGCCCAACCAAACACCCGGCTTTGGGCCGGCTTCCCGCAAGAGCCGCTTCAGCTGTTCAGTGCGAAATTAAGCCACGGAGAGAAGCCAGTCCAACCCAGCTTCCCGCAATCCCCACTTAAAGTTCACCAAAATTGCCCTCCGATTTGGAATAATTTACAGTAGAATGCCCTTTCCTTGCCCGTGAGCTATCTTCTCCACGGGACTCCCCGATCCCCTTGTGCTCCCCTTGTCCTCGTGAGCAGCACCACGCCCTCCCCGGTCCCTCCTCCGCGACCCCTCCTCCGCTTGGTCGACAGGCGCACGAACTCTAGAAGCCAAGGTGTTGGTGGCGAGGGAGAGGCGGAGGTCGCGGGGGTGTTGGTGGCGACGGGGCGCTGGAGCCGGAGCTGGTGGTGGTGCACGGCGCGGATGGCGAGGAGACCGAGGCAGAGGGAGGGCGAGGAGGCCGGGGGAAGGGAGGAGCCAGAGCCGGGGTTGGGCTGGAGGAGGGAGGAGCCGGAGCCGGAGTTGGGCTGGGGTGGCCGATGCCCGCGGGGGAGGAGGGAGGTGGCCAGGGTCGGCATCTCGAGCACAGCCGCGGCATCGAGAGGGGAGGGCGGCGGCGGCGTGGGGGCGGGAGCCGACGCGTGTAGCGTGGAGAAGGGGAGGGCGAGGAGCCGGGGACGGCGGATCTGGGAGAGAATCCCGCAAGTAGAGAAGGATTGGGGCGGCGGTGGATTTGAGCTGGGGGGGAGGGAGAAGCGGCGGGGAGGGAGAGGCCGCCGGTGGAGAGGGAGCTCGGGGGGAGGGGGTTGCCGCTGGTGGGAGGGAGCTCGGGGGGAGGGGGTTGCCGCCGGTGGAGGAGGGAGCTCGGGCGGAGAGGTGAAGGGGGCTGCGTGGGGGAGGAGAGGAGGGGCACGACGGTGACGGGAGACCAGCCAGCGGTGGCAGGGAAGACCAGGCGGCGGCGGCGGACCGAGGGGAGGAGCCAGCGGCGGCGGGGACCAAGGGGCGGTGGAGTTGGGTTGGGGCCTGGGGTGGCCGATCCCCCTGCCCCTTTTTCTTTTATTTTTTATTTTTTATTTATATTTGTATTATTTATTTTCTGTAATTTTAGTTTAAACAAGTATTTTATGTATATTTATTATTTTCTGTAAATTTAGATTAACCAAGTATTTGTATTCTATTTGTATTTGTAATTTTGTATTTTATATTTTTATTTATATCGTTGGATCGAACCTCAGACGATGTCGAAATTTAAATTTTGTTCGGGTTGATCTTAAGGGCATTTCAGACATTTCCTCATACAACAACCAACAGCTACAGTTCAACCAAACACGTACTACAACAGACTCACATGTCAACAGCCACAGCCGCTATTCTTAACAGCCAGCCAACAGCCGCTTTTTCAACAGCCACAGCCCAACAAAACACGGCCTAAGTATTCTGTTGTGCACAGGTTGACAGATCTACCTCGTTTGCTATTATACACTAGTGTTTTCCATGGATTCTAGGGCTGTCACCGTCGAAGATGAAGCATCTCGGTGTTTCCAGATCCACCACACCGTGAGCCGCACGAGAGTTGCCACCGATTCTCCATGTGCTGTCCGCGTCGTGGCCACGGTCGCATCGCGCATGTCTATGTGGGTTTCAATAGCATTACAAAAGGAAATGCAAACTTGTGTACATAGCGTGGTGTATGCTGATATATATTGTCGAACCCCAGAATTCATAACAGAGAGGCTTAAGTGAAACCACCCGCTAAGTCGAAACGTCAACCCCGACCTCAACTCCCGGGTGTCAATCCCAAGAGGAGTGGAGTGATATGGCTCCGAATAGCCCGAGACGTCAACCCCAAACTTTCTCCGGCAACCTAATGCACAGATCGAGTAGGGTGATATGGTCTCCTCACTCTTTTCGTACTGAGCCGGAACATCAACCCCAAACTCGTCCCGGCAAATTAATGCACGGCTGGAGTAGGATGATATAGTTCCCAATCTCTCAGTAGTAGAGTCGCTTCACAGGGGTGATTAAACTTAATGACTCCATGATATAAACTCTAAAGTCCTACCCACAATATGTGCTTCATCAACATACACACACGGCACATGAGCAGGCGAAAACAACCAGATTTCACAGCAGTAACTCTACGACAAAAACTGCAATATTATAAGTTTTTGAAACTTAACAAATTGTATTCATGCAAGGGATCCGAAGATCCAACTACACAGCGGAAGAATAATTAAGGCTACGAAGCCGAAATAGTAGGCCAAAAGTGGCAGCAAAACGAACCAAACTGCCAAACCCGGGGGCAGGATCACTGCCTGGGATTTCCAGTGACTAACCGTCGTGGGTGTCGATCTCTATATAGAAACCACCCTCAGGAGGGGTAGTTTCCTCTGCACAAAAACATCAACAAAAGCAGGGTGAGTACAAAATTGTACTCAGCAAGACTTACAGTGCGGAAATTAGTAATAATTGTGCCAAGTATCAATAACGGGGTAATTGTGGACTATTTTGCGGAAAGCAAATTTTACCTTTATCAATAGCAATAAGTAGATGGAAAATCGACTACTAGAATACCTTTTCAAAGGGGACGAGTCGAACACTTCGCGAGCATTCCTTACTGCAGATCACCACACCTGAAAACCCCCGATTCTTCCTCGACCACCCTGGGAGGAAGCAATCTCTAACCACGGCCTTAGCGTTGGCAAGTTTTAGAGTTGGTTATAGTTGTCTAATTCGATGCAAAATCTTACCAAGCTGTCCATAACCGCGGACACGGCTGTTCAGCAGTTTTAACCCTGCAGGGGTGTACATCTTTACCTACACGTATCGATCGTCTCTTAATGCTACCAAGTACACACTTCACGAGGTGTGCTAGCAGAGGGTGATCGAACACGACCTTTACAATGCTGTCGACCTAGGTATGAGCCACCCGTACGGGCTAGTCCATGTACATCAGTCCGGCCGTGACTACGACACGGTCCCATACGTTGTGAATCGAGGTACATCCCCGGTCTCCCAGACCGCGTGTCCACCCCACCCTTATATTGATGCCACACCACAGTTCCTTTTTCACGCACACGGCAAATGGAAAACGGCAAACTAATGCAGCTCATACACTAAGTCTAAGCAAATTATTTAGTCGTGGGTGGCCCCATAATCCACCCGTGTAGAAGTATGCGAATCTTGGTTCGAAGGGACACCGGTAACCGGTCCTTGCGGGAAGACGAGACAACCCACCATACTCCCAGCCATGGCCTCTCGTCTAAACCCAGATATGATTAAGTGAGTTCATTAGTTATCCCGGTGAACACCCACCTACCACGTAACCCATTCTCAGTGTTGATTCATCTGCTATCCCAGGAATTACGACTTCTACATGTCTAAGCATGTCTAAGCATAAATAGCATAATAGCATTAGAACAGTGGAGACTATACTATGCTAGATGGGTTGGGTTGGTGGTGGAGCTGATTGAGCGACAAGGTGAGTTTTATTCATCGGACTAGGGTTCTGCTTAGCGGAAAAATAGCAGTTGATCGCATGTGATAATGAATTTAAAAACAACGAATACTTTGCAAATAATAGGAGTTTGCAATGTGACCAAAGGGGCTGCTTGCCTTGTTGCTCTGCAACTAAAACCCTGCTCGTGATCGGAATTATCGTCTTCTGGACCTTCCGGCTCTAGCGGGGAAGAACAAAAACACCGAAAACAAGGGCATAATCGTAAATATCAAAATGCGGAACATCAGTATGAGATGAAATGCATGCCATGACGTAGAGGGTGCAAAATAAAGACTAATGCAAGTGGAATCAATTTAATCGGAGTCCGGACGCATAAAATATCGCGATCCGAAAATCCTCCGGCTAATCGGAAACCCTAATTTGAGTTTTTAGCAATTTATGTTTTTCCTAGCATGCAAACATGTATGAATATGACATATTTGAATAGCTCTCATTTTTCTGGACATTTTGATATATTATTTGCATTTTTCTGATTAAAAATGGAGTTTCTATGAATTTTATATGATTTAAACCATTTTAAATACTTTTGTTGTATTTTTCTCAGTAAAAATAACATTTAATTTAATTCAATAACTACAGAGGCTGACATGTGGGCCCTAGGTCAATTCTAGTCAACATTGACTTAGGTCAATGACAGTGGGGCCCACTGTCATATTTTTATTCTTTTCTTTAAATTTTATGTTAATTCTTTTCGGTGGGACCCAGCTGTCATAGTCTTTTTCTTCTCCATTTTCTTTTTGTTTAAATTCTTACAGGTGGGTCCTACACGTCATAGACAGAACACTTAATTGAGTTCATTAATTACACTGGTGGTCTTAATTATGGTCTTTAATTTGTCTGCTCACTTTAATTGCTCATGATTAGCAATGATTAATATTAGTTACAAAAATTACTCGGTCTGGACAGCACGGTTGGAATTTAATTACCACAATAATGGTGCTCTTAATGGTGCCTTAACCGATATTAAAAAGAGGGTTAGAACCCTAATTAGGACCGGTCGGGATTCCGGCCTCTCGGGCTCGGTCCGACCACAGCGAGGCCGACGCCGGCCGGCGGTGAGGCCAGGGGGAGAAGGACGGCGGCGGCTCGGCTTACCCCACGTCAGCGAGGAGCCGCGACGAGGTGAGGCAGTGGCTCCGGCGAGGCTTCAGGGCGGAGGATGAAAGCGGCGGCTCTTTGGCTCGGGACTGGGACGGTTGGGGCGATGCGGTGGACAGCGGCGTCGGCTTGGAAGCGGATGGGTGTAGGCGGGACCGGGCGGTGTGGGGAGGTGATGGGGACGGCGGCGAGGCGAAGAGCTCGACGGCGCTGGACCGGATAATGGAGAGGCGGGGCGGAGCTAGGCCAAGGCGACTCGGTCGGGGGCGCTCGACGGCGGAGCAACGGAGCGGGGACGGCCGGAATGGCGGAGGGCTCGTGCGACGAGCACCCGAGGGAAAGGCGGAGGGCCGGCGGTGCCAAGGCTTGGCGCGGGGAGGCGAGGTCAGCTGGGGTGGCGACGGAGCTGAGGCGACGGTGGAGCCAAGCGGCGGGGTGGCATACGGGGGACCCGGGAGCAAGTGGCGGCGGGATGGGAGGCTCGGGAGGCTTCGGTGGCGGAAGGGCCGAGCGGCGAGGGCGGCGAGGCGAGGTCGGGTGGTGGGGAGGCGCTCGGAATCGAGGCAAGCGGCCGGTGGAGTGGGAACGGCGGCGCGGTGGTGAACCGGAGAGGGACGAGGCCGAGGCGTGGAGAGGAGGAAAAGAAGACGCTGGGGGGGGGAGAGGATGGGAGAAGGCGGCGGCGCAGCATGAGGTGGCCGAAGGGGAGCTCGGCCGGGTGCCACGGCGGCGAGGCGCACCGGCCCCAAAGCAGGAGCTGGCGGCGGTGGGGTGGAGGGGATAAGGAGGGGGTGCGAGCGGGCCAGGCAGGCCAAATGGGCTGAGGGAGGAGGGAGCCCATGCGTGGGGAAGAGAAGGAGAATGGGCTGCCAGCCCATTCCGGAGGGGAGAGAGAAAGGAATTAGGGGAGAGGTTTAGGGTTTTGCTCATTTCTTTTCCTTTTCCGATTTTGAATTCTTGGTTTGCAAGTCAAATCAACTTTAGAACTCCTATTCTGTCATTCAGATTTAAACCAAAAGGTTTAGGTTCTGCCTTTTGAGTTTATTTGATTTTCTGTTTGGGCTTGAAGTTTAAACCCTACAATAGACTTGAAACCTATTTAAACCCTTTGGAACCATTTCAAAGTTTCTCTCAAATTTAACAATTAACTTTCAAAACATTCTTCTAGGGTTTTGTTCTGTTTCAAATAGGTTTTCCAAACCCACTCATAATCCTCTTTTAAACCTTCAAGCTCTATTTCTAACTAGAGCTCCAATTTAACATTCAATTTAACTTTAAGGGTCGATTTCCCTTTTCACATAGCCTTTGGACTTTTAGTTATTTCAAACCTAGGGTTCTATAGCTCGATCAATAAATTGAATTCATAAAATGTTCCTCAGAACTTGTTATTTCAAAGCTTTGCAAAACCAATTAAATTCCGAGGTGTTATCCATGCTATTGAGTTAGGGTTTGTTTAGAGCTTCTCATAAAAATTTAAAATCTTACCCAATTTCAGGTTTCAATGCAATTGCATGCCATGAAATGATGCGCACAAATAACGACTTAAGAACGGGGATGTTATATATATATATATATATATATATACGACTCAGCTCTACTCCTTGCTCAGGTAGGTTAGATGGCTTCTTGAATTAAGATCTTGCTCCATCTCCTCTTCTTAAATAGGTTGGGTGGCTTCTTTTGAACTAGAGTGAACGTCCCTCCTCATTGAACTAGCTTCTTCGTAGAATGTTTTGATCACATCAATGCACCACATTTTGAGCAGAGCTAGCTAGGCTAAATGGAAATCTCTCGTCAAATTAGACATGTTTTGATCTATTATTAGTTTAACATAATCACTTCGTCAGGTACCTGCAACGAGCACAATCTGTATATATCTTCAACCAGATGAGCGTGTACCACGTAAATCATTCCCATTTCCTCCTCATTGTTACCGGAGGGGGATACTACGCAACAGGTCTCACAAGTTCAAAACAACTTATATTTGTGTACTTCCGAATAACTTCAAGCAGTTACATGACAAGTTGTTCAATATTTTGAACAAGCAATAGATTTGTCCAGCTAATTCGTGCATTCACATTTGAGCTTGTAATTGACACTCTAAGAAAGTTATTTTTTTGCTTTTTTCCTGAGGGCTAGCGGTACGATTGCCAAGCCAAAGTAAACTACAGCTCGCCACAGGCGCCAAACTGGCCTTGCAGTCAAAGCCGACCTAATTACAAACAAGGCTTTATTGCAGTCAAAGCCATGCTAATTGCAAAAAAGCCTTCAGTCACATGCAAGATTTCACAATGTTGGAAAGGCAGGAAATTGAAATGAAGGATCTCGTTTGACCACGGTGTGGGTGCATTCCGCAATGCCTCACAGTCCTAGTCCTATAAGAAGAGGCCAGAGGAGTAGGGACCCCTGGGCCCTTTGTCGAAAGAAGAAGCATTTTGCCCTAGTTTCCCACTTCCTCTCGAAGATTAAAGTTGATCGTTGCTATATATCTCCGCTACTTGCTCACCCCAAATTTGGTTGGCTTTCTCTGATACTTCCTCTATTCCATTATGTAGGACGTTTTAGAAATTTTGCTAAGACAAGAATGCCTCTCCTCCCGCACTCTCTCTCCTGCTTTCTCTCCCTGCACGAGACATGCTAGCCGCCTCGCCTCCCGCGCTCTCTCTCTCCTGCTTTCCTCATCCTCTAAAGTACTCTTAAGTGTACAAAGTTTAATAGTTAGCAATAAATTCCTTCAAATTCTTAGGACTAAACCTCTTTCAATTCACACCATAACTAAAAGCATTTAATGTAGATGCTCTAGATAGTGGAATGGTGATCAAAATCTAAAACCCCCTAGATAATGGAATGGAGGGAGTATTAAATGTAGAGCAGGAATCCAGCATTCCTTATACACAAATTAATGAGGAGCCATGGAAATTTTCTTTGTTCAAACGTGTGCAACCACCGCACACTACCATAGTACACGATCGACTTATTTCTGTTGTACTAGCTTATACGATATGAGGATCACATGGTCACCAAGACACAAGTCACGATTGTAGTGAAGCAATGAAGTATGCACAGTTCAAAAATTCAAGCCCAGAATGTTTCCAAACAAGATTTCTGGTTATCGCCACTCACCGGCTATTACAGAAAAAGTTTGAATGATATTTGAGTAATTTGTTTAGAAAAATATTTGATTAATTTTTGTAGAAAAATATTATGGAGTTTTTTAAACTGAATTCTTTTATGAAAAAAAAGAAAAATCACAATATTCTGAGTCTCAAACCCCCAAGTTGTCTCGTTTCAAGGATGGCCTGATCGCCATTTCAGGATGGCCTGATCCATCCGGCCGGAACATGCTGCCTGTATTTGAACTGCCAAAACATATATACGACAGGCGTGGTTTGTTTTGAACTGCCAAAACATGTTGACTGTATTTGAAGCGATCGGAGGTGCATAGCCGGTAAATCTAGGCGTACCTGCTGGTGAAATTTTCTCTTCCGTGCACAATTTCTTCAACTTCTTCACGGAGTTGCTAAGAGGTTCCTACAGGTTGCAAATTCACTGTTATGTATGTGGTTCATTACATCGACTTGAATCAACATCGATTGGCATTGGAAACAGCCTCTGGCAAGGTGTTATCTGCAGGCTTATTTTAGCAGAGTGCACAAGCTTTATTAGATCTTATCTATTTCATATGGTTATTTGGTTAGCTTAAAGCATAGACAGACAAGTGATGCAAAGCAGCTCCCATAGCCGATATTGCCAGCGGGCTTTCCATAACTTCCAGAATTATCACGCCGATCGTAAGCATGCATTTAGGGTTGTCTCGTGCCATGCATTTGTATTTTTTTTATTCATTAACCTTTCATATCACCCAGCAATATTCAGGTTAAACATATCAGATATTTACTAAAATTATGTAGTTATTACATCACAAGAAAAAAGAAAAAAAAGCATGTGCAAGGTTACGATAGATGTTGCGATATTAGAGATTGATTTAGAGATAAGAGACAAAAAATTTACGTAGAAAACTTTTGTGGAAAAAACCATAGACGCATGAAGGCGTAATCTCACTATATAGGAGGAGTATTACAATGCATGAGACGACATGCCGTCTTACATGCTAATCAAGGTGGCTCTCTCATCTATTCATATGACTATAGGGGTACATATAGGACATGAGCAAGAGTCCTTGTAGGATAACATAACGTGTTGTACTCGGTTGCGTCGGTGCACCAACGCGAATTCTTATCCAACACGGTAACCTAAATTCGGATTACTTTTCAACAATCTCCATCTTGAGCCGAATTCCCTCCAGTAGTCAAAGAAAGCAATGAACTCCTCCAATCATATCATCATCAATAAACCTTGTGTGTCAAAAGTTTGTAAGACTAATGTTAACCATAAAGACTGGAACAGTCTTGTCCAAAACGCTTCATATGGAGCTAAATTGAGCAAATCAGCAGTAGGTCCAAACACACAGCTATTAACAAAGCAGACGAACAAACTTGGGTCTCCATCAATTCATAACCCTAGCAAAAGTCTGAGTCTGTGCAACTGACCTCTGATCCAACCTGATAACAAATACTCAATAATCAAATGGCATAAGCCAATTTATCACCTGTGGTGCTGGATAAACGTAGTGAAGAACTCATATCATGGAAGCTAACACGCTCCACTTGGAACACAACGCTCGGCAAACAACACTTACTGGAGAGCAATTTGCACATGTGCTCAGCACATACATCAAAACTGCCAAAAGGAACTGAAATCCATGATACGGTTAAAATTTACTCCTGTAGAATAACTGTTCAAATAAAAAAGGAACTCTCAATGTGCCATCAATAGAGTAGAAACAAATTCTGTAGTAGACCTCTCTGATGAGCAAAGACAACTGGGACGTACTGGAGCAGTACTAAATGTTGTAGTATCTATGCAGAAACATACTCCTTGCACATAATTCCTCGTGTAGAACTTAAGTTTGGAGCAAAGCATTCACTTGCAAAACAACAAAACTCGGAAGAGTATATGTTGGTTACCGACAGGTTGACTTGACTTGGAAGAACCATCTTTAAAAAAAAGAGAGACAACGATTTTTAGTGAAAAACATTTACGAGAAAAGATCATAGATGCATGAAGGCGTAATCTCACTATATGGGAGGAGTATTACAATGCACGAAACGATAGGCCGTCTAACGTGCTAATCAAGATGACTCTCTTATCTATTCATATGACTACAGAGATATATTGGACATGAGCAAGAGTTCTTAGAGGACAACATAATGAGTTGTACTCGATTGCGTCGTTGCACCAACGCGAATCAGTCTGGAACTCATGGTTAGCAGGTTACTTTAACCTAAAGAGGAACCATATTATAGGTTACTAACACTACTACAGAATCGCATATCCAGGCGGCTTATCCGAGGCGGTTAAGTAAAACTGCCACGAATAACATATGTCGGAAGCGGTTAGTACGAAAAAATCGCCTTAGATAACTATCTCGGGAGCAACCGCCGCCTATAACTAGCACATCGGAGGCGATTATAAATAAGTTACCGCCTCCAATGTTATCCGAGGTGATTAGTTATATCTGACCGCCTCGAATAATGCTCATATCCGAAGCGGTTATATACCGTCAACCGCCTCCGATTAGTCAGGACATATCGGAGGCGATTTATGATATATAACCGCCTCCATATAAGAGATATCAGAGGCGCTTATGTGGATTTAACCGCCTCCAATATGATTCACAGTATTTATTGTGCTGCGCGAGTAGACATACGACCAGAGCTTCATATGTCTTAAATGTGGCGATATGTTGGTGATTTTTTGAGCGATTTGCTGGCGATTTTTCGGTGGAGAAGCTTTATTTGGAAGAGTAGTTGGAGATTATACTTCCTTGTTGATTAGCAAAGGTTAGTGTTTAGTTTTTGAATCGTTTTATCTAATAATTTGGTGACTTTGCTTTGTTTCTTGGACATTGAGAATATTGGATTATATGATCACATTTAGATTCATGGGGATATTTGATTCATTATTGTATGTTTGATTAATGCATAGCAATTATGTGTTAAGGTATGCAAAATTAGAAGGAATTTTACGGCTAAAATGGAAAAGGCAAAGAATTAATGATGGCTTAATTTATGTGGCTTAATTTTTATATGTAAAAAATGTTACTTTGGTTAGTTATAGGTTAGTAATTGAAGAGAGTCGACACGTATAAGTTAGTTCTATTAGTCAAATATTAGTACGTTTAGTTCATTATATTAGTTAGTTTAGTAATTATTTGTAGAATTCAGTTAGGTTAGTAATTGAAGAAATGTTAAACTTGACCATGTCACGAAGTCGATGCCCTTCATATTTATAACTAAAATTTGAACTTTCCATATGCACGGCTTAGATGGATCGATCGTGGATGTATGGAGCTCGCAACACAGAGGCGTATAGAGATGGAGTGAGAGCATTTATGGCAGCTGCCGAGGCGGACATGTTGAGAGAGGGCAGAGCTGACACATATTGTCCATGCGTAGACTGTGGTAACGTAAGGATTTTTGAGCTCCATCATATTGAGTACCACATCTTCAAGAGAGGTTTTACGGAAGGGTATTCAACTTGGACCAAGCACGGTGAAGATCAAGCCGTAGTTTCAGATGATGATATTTTTAACGATGAAGAAGCAACCGATATGCCATTTGATATCGGTTGTGATTTAGACCATGAGATGTCCGATGATCCCGACTCGATGCCTGAGCTGGAACAGATGTCGCGTCATTTTGAAGGGCATGAAACCGAGAAAGAGTACCAACAATTCCTAGACTTGATGGAGGCCTCGGAGAAACCGCTATTCGAAGGATGCAAGGCTAAGTTCACTCTGTTATATGCCGTTCTTGAACTATTGAAGCTGAAGGCGAGCAACAGCTGGTCCGATAAGAGTTTCAACGAGTTGTTGGGTCTTCTAGGTGACATGCTTCCGGAGGGGAATGAGTTACCCATAAACACATACAGAGCGAAGAAGGTGCTTTGTCCGTTGGGACTGGAAGTTGAAAAGATACATGCATGTTGGAACGACTATATCCTATACCAGAAAGAGTTTGCGAAGCTACATTCATGCCCTGTGTGCAAAGCTTCTCGGTACAAGGGTAAGATTGGAGTAGAAGGAGCAGAGGAATCCATCGAGGTGACGAAGGGGACTCCTGCGAAAGTTGCTTGGTACCTGCCTGTAATCCCGCGCCTGAAGCGTTTGTTTGCAAACCTGAAGGAAGCAAAACTGTTTCGCTGGCATGCGGACGAGCGGAAGACATCCGATGGAAAGCTAAGACACCCTGCCGATGCTATCCAGTGGAGAAACATCGATAGAAAGTATCGTCTTTTTGCTGCGGAAACCAGGAACGTAAAGTTTGCACTGAGTATAGATGGAATGAACCCATTTGGCAACATGAGCAGCCGACACAGCACCTAGCCCGTACTTCTTAGTATGTACAACCTACCTCCCTGATTTTGTATGAAAAGGAAGTACGTTATGATGTCCATACTTATCGAAGGGCCTAAGCAACCTGGAAACGACATCGACGTATATTTCCAACTGTTGATGGATGACCTACAAACACTGTGGAACACAGGAGTGCACGTATGGGATGCGGACAAAAGAGAATACTTCACTCTGCGGGCCATGTTGTTCTGCACGATCCAAGACTTTCCCGCTCTCGGCAACACCTGCGGTCAGACGGTGAAAGGACACAAAGCTTGTGTCATATGGATGGAAAATACCGTGAGCCTAAGTCTCAGGAATTACGGGAAAGTGGTGTACATGGGTCACCGGCGGTTCCTGCCTATAAGGCACCGTTACCGGAGGTGGAAGTCACAGTTCAACGGGAGAACAGAGAACGGTGCAAAACCAATGCTATTAAGCGGTGCAGAGATATTCAAGAAGGTTAGCGATGTCAATGTCATGCTTGGAAAGGGTCAAAAAAAAGGCCGCAAATGAGTCCGCATACTGGAAGAAGCGATACCCAAATGCTAGCATTATTTTGAGTTTGTTTACATTTTGTAATTTTTGTAGCCCTTATTGATTTTATGACAGCAACAGGCGTGGAAGATTCAAGATACCATATTTGATGAAGCTGAACTCAAGCGCATTCGAGGGATTTTTGCCTTCTTCATCAATACACAAATCATCAATCCCGATGGCGAGTTCTATGGTGGCGGCTTAGCAGACTAGCATTGTCTTTCATTTGTTCTAAGCACTCTCTTGCAACTTTTCTTTGAAACATTGAAATATGCGATTGTGAGCCCTCATTTCTGAACAGGTGTGAAACATTTCTGGCTAGCAATTGTGAATGTATAAATATGTGATTGTTTGACCTTGTGATTGTTTCAGTTCATCACTGTCTGTGAATGTATAAATATGTGAATATCTGTGAAATATATATCTGCTGTTTCAGAGGGCATGGCTAGCAACTCCTGAGGCTAGCCACAAAATAGGTAGTGTCCTGCCCTCTGTTCAGAACCATCGCAGACGGGTCAGAAGCTAAACCCGTCCGCGATATCAGTCATCACACCCGTCTAGAATGACTTGTTATCGCAGACGATTCATTGTTAGGCCCGTCTGGGATGTGTCTAATTGCAGACGGGCTGTGCACCCGTCTGCGATGACCTCTGTCATCGCTGACCACCAATTTCGGACGGACCGTCCAACCGTCTGGGATGGCTCTTTCAGCCCGTCTGGGAAGGGCTATTTTGTAGTAGTGTAAGGTGGCCTATCGCGTCGGAAGTAGGAGGTGGCTGCGGAGATAGCACAAGCGACAAGCAGTTGCTAGCGTACGCCTCACGAAGATGACGGACCTGACAGGCGGGTCTCACCTGTTAACGACTCGTCGTGCTGGCGGGCGCACGTGTAATATCCCCATTTTTTGCTAATATATGTCAATGTGCATCATTAGCATTTCATGTCAGCATTCATATTAATATGGAAAACCCTAAATATAAATAATGGCAGATCAAAGATCTACTAAGCAGAGGGATTTTCTAGTGTTGGAGTCTCTTCAAAATTTATATATAATCTCAATATGATTATTTAAAGCCTCTGAAATTTTCCAATATTTTTGGGATGAATTTATCACATACTTGTAGTTCAAACCGTAATTTGGGTCATATTTGAATTCAAATATTTATTTTAGAAATTAATGAATAAAGTGACTATAGAGATATTTTTACATGGTTCTAAATATTCCTAGGGATCTCTGTAAAAATTTAAAATTCTTTTGGTTTGAATTGGACCCCTCTGACCCTGCGCTCTCCTTTCTGGTGAGGTTTGGTTCACAAGAGCGTGAATTCACCGACGAGCTTCCCAGTCCACCACCGCCGATTGAGCCACTGCAAATCTCCCCTGCCTCTGCTGACCACCACCTCACCTTCTGGTGAGCCTCCTCAATGTAGCTCGAGCCTCAGCTTGTTGGTTTCTTGGGGAAATAAAACAAATTTGGGACATGGTATCTCAACACTCTCTCGAGATGAAGTAGATTGCTTGTCAAGGAGAGAGAGAGAGAGATACTTGCCCTTGAGGATATCATAAGATATCTTAAGAGTTTCATATCTTGTTTATTCTTGATATTCTCAAGCTCAAGATTTCCATGAATATTCCTAAGCTCCTCATGAGACTTTTAAGTCTACGGTATGAGACCTTAAATCCTTATGATTAAGGGTTAGGGCCTCATTCTTCTCTATCTCCATCACAAGCAACTTCTCTTGCTTCTCAAAAGTGGTAACAAGAGCATCAAAACTTGGCATATTCAAATCATCAAGATTATCATCAAGCAAATCATTGTCACTATCATCGTAAGTAAGAGACTTCGTGATTTGTGATACCTTTGACCCATTTGCTGTGAGACAATGAGGTGTCTCCTCATTGCTTGAGTGATCGAAGAAGTACTTGGCAGGTTTTGCCATGATAATGTCGATGACTCCTTCGTCTTCATCAGAGTCGGAGTTGGAGCATGATTTATCGGAACCCCACTCTTGGCCAATGTAAGCTTGAGCTTTGTAGTGATTCCTCTTGATGAACTTACCATTTCCGTGGTGCTCCTTCTTCTTGTACTCTTTCTCCTTCTCGTCATTCTTGTCCTCCTTGTTGGTAGAATTGGCAATGAAGTGTCCCATGTTGCCAGACTTGAATGATGCCCTTTTGGTGAGTTTCTTCTTTGTGTCTTACAAGTACTTGTGGATTTTTGCTTTACCCAAGAGCTCGTCAATACTGTCCTTCTTGAACATCTTGTAGAGCCTTCTCACAAATAGGGTGATGTTCTCTTCATCAAGTTCTTCTTTATATTCATCGTCGCTTGAGTCATTCTCAACAACGTGCTTGACCTTCAAAGCGATGTTCTTCTTGAGGCTTGTGTTGGAGGGCATGAGCTATTCGTTGTCTTGGATAGCCATCTCATGAGCGATGATTCTTCCAAGTACTTAGTGGGAGTCAACTTCTTGAAGTCATCCCTCTCACGGATGAGCATCACCAAGTATTGGTACTTGGGTGAGAGAGTTTGAAGCATCTTCTTGATGACGAAGTGGTCGTTGATCTTTGGGCACCCGAGAGATTTGAGCTCGTTCACGATATGACCAAGGCGAGTGAACATATCATTGACACTCTCATTCTCCATGATGGTAAAGTGATTGGGTTTGCTTGTTAGAACATCGAGTTTGTCTCCTTGATAGAGAAAGTTCCCTCGTGAATTTCCATGAGTGTATCTCATATTGTCTTGGCGTCCTCAAGCGTGCTCACTCGGTTAAATTCATCCAGACTCGATGCGTTGAAGATGCCATTCATTACTTGGGTATTGAAGTGGATGTTTATGAAACCCTATTTTTTCCTTTCCCTTTAAAGCATATATGAAGTGTCATAACACTATGCTTGGGATAAAATTTTCATTTGCATATTCTTGGATTTCATTACATCTTTTTTGAAGCATTTCCTTTTCATATGGATAGAATCAATTAAAGTCACATATGTATATATAAATATATACATGTGACATTATCTCATTCCGTATGCCCTATATTTTTATCATGATCAAGCCTACACCATATGTATAAATATACTACACATGTGTATATGCATATATACTCCTTTTTTAGATCTTTTTCCCACTTTCAAAATACATTTTACATTAGAGTTGAGACCCTAAATCTCTTATCCATTGTACTCCCTTCCCTCAAAACAATCCGAAGTAAATTTTAGGAATATCCTATATCCATACTCAACCTATTTCTAAACTAATATGGTTATGTGTGGTACGAATATTTCAAACAACTTCAAATTTGAATTTGAGGTTGATCTGAATATTATTCTACATCCTATAGGAATAAGATTCAGAAAAATCTCAGAAAATTACATCAAATACTACATGATCCAAGGAACCTAAATATACAAAAATATCCATCTCTATAATTCAAAACTCTTGAACATTGGCAAAAGGCAAAATCTGCCCCATAATCTACCGCAAGTTTCTCCCTCCAAATATTTTTCAAAAATTATGAAATAATTCCTGTGACATTTACTCCATCCCAGGCATGCATTTTTTCCCTAGCTACACCTTGGAAAATTCCTTTTGCCTTGGCCAACTCAGCCCAAACTCTTTTGCACAAGGATGGCATCCACCCTCTCTTTATTCCTCTATGCCATTCGGTGCCTAACCTCCCCATTTTGTCTCCCCATATCATCGCCGCCCCTGTGATGCAAATGGATATGCTAGGCACGCCAGTGCATGCTCCAGACATGCTGACGCCATATTGCACATAGTCTATGCGCGCACAACACGCGTACGGTGTCGAACACTCCTCACCGAGCCACATGCCACCGCCTCTATCCCTCTTCTAGTGTCTTCTACACTTGTGAAGCTGTCTAACTCCCAGCAGCATCCTACACCACTCGTTGGCTGCACTAAGACATCCCCGCGCCAGCCCCATCTACCCCAAGGGCCTCCTCTCTTCCTCCTACCTCAGCTCTCTATTTAAGATCTCTTCGAGCTCAGCTCAGTCCTTTTCTCCACCCTCCTACCCTAGTGGCCCACCTTTCAGGGTAAGTGGTCGCGCCCTCACTCCCTTTATGCTTTCCCCACTCATAACCTTGGTTTTCTAATTAACAGAACCGGTTTCTCTCTGATTCAAACGGTTCACAAACTTTATGCTGGTTCCGGAGAAAACCAAAACGGTTTCAGAAACCTAAAAATATTTCCTATCTTTTGGTTCAAACCAAAATTTGAATTTCAATTTTTTATATATTAAAACAGTAAAGAACAAATATTCTCTATTAATTCCAATATTATTTGAAGTACAACATATATTTGAATGTTGTTCCAAATCACTTCATCTAAATTTATAAAACCATTTCGAATACTTCCTACCCTTTGGTTCCAATGAAAACCTAAAATATTTTAATATTAATAAAAGAAACCTTGTCTTTCCAATATATTTGAAACTGTTAACTTATGCAATATTTTTTCAGATCACACCTTCTAAATTCTAGAAGTTTCTAAGATAAAAACCTATCTCAAACGTGTCATATTTGTATTATTTGGATTTTATTTGGTTTTACCTCGCATTGTTTGTTTATTCAACGTCTTGTAGTGTATAGTTTCTGATGTCCCAATATCCGCAAGGGAGGATTCCGAGCATTTGACGTACCAAGATCAAGACCAAGACCAAGACTTAGCAGGCAAGCTTCCATCTTGATCATGTTGAATCCTATATATTAAAATATATTTATCTTGGTTGCAAATGTGCATGTCTACTTTAATACAAACCGCTATTTCATGTTAGAAATAGTTATGTCCTAATATTTCATGTGGCTCATTTTGAGAGGTTTCCCATTGTTGCTTAAGAAAATACTCGACACAAAGGTGAAAACCCCGCTCTATTTGTAACGTTAGAGCAAATACAAACTAGAGGTGAGCTAAATCTATCTGGCGGGTTCATCGTTAAGACTAGACGGAGGAAAAGTCTCGTTGTGATGTCTTAGCTAGCATACCTTGTGAAGTGTGCTCATCGAGCTCTGGCAAGAAGGGGGACTCGCATATTGTGAGTAAAATTGTACAACCTTTGCAGAGTATTATAATCTATTCGAATAGTTGCGTCCATATATGGACACAACTTGATTAGGCCACGCATTAATACAATCTACATAGAATTAAAGACTTGGAGCATAAATTGCCTACGATGTGCAATATGTGCTACGAGGAAGGTAGCCCGAGCTGCAGAATTGTAACATAAACCGTACTACAAGGACATTGTATGATTTGGTAGAGACGGTGATGATATAAATCTATAGTCAAAGCTATCAGAGGTTTGAGTTATGACGGTAGTAGGAGCTAACCGTTGTATGGAATTTTGCAGATCTATTACATGTATATTGAATGAAAACTTAGCTTTTCACAAATGTATCTAGTCAATCCATTTATCTAATAAGAAAAACCACAAACGTTGAATGAAGTTGTTAGATCAATTTCTTAAAAATGTAAATTGGCATACAAAGTGCAATGAGAGGGCAGTTCGTTTTAAGTGTCGATGACGAAGCAGAAAGATGTCCCGGATGCAAGCACCTCTACAGATAATACATATGGTACAAAAGATAAATAAAATCTACCGTCATGGTCTTGAAATTGCTCAAAATTGTCGGTTCTCAACTGTTTGAAAGATAATGAAATACAACAGCTACTACCGCGACAAATGCAACCTTGAGTAGTAGCTTTGACCCCGCTGGAGATGCAGGCGATGATCCTGATTTCGATGGATCCACCTTCAGACCCCTTAGCTTAGCTAGCAACAGAGGAATGAGCCCACGCCTTGCAGCTGTCATAGAATTGAGATTGGTTAGAAAAATGCTTAACTTCGAGAAGTTAATCCTGACAAGTAATGGTGAAAATACAACTTAGATGTGAATACCACAATAAGGGTGGCATATCAGGTAAATAACGATATGAAGTATGAAGTTGTTGGCGCACACAAAATGCGCAAGGTTAGTAAATACAATAAAGTAGCACTGAAATGGTCAAATAGGACAACCCATTACTCGCTCTAATCACAAATAAGAAAGAAGGCACATTGTATTCTGGTTCAGCTTGCAAGTAGAACTAACAATTGTTGACTATAAGCTCCTGTACAAGAGTGACGTGATGTCAACTTTCTGTAAGAAATGCCACCTAGGATTTTTTATGAGGTGAAGAAGAGAGAAGGAAGAGAGAGACTGAGGCTGTCTGTACAAACAGTCTGTAAGACTCCTAGAGGCATCTTATAGACAGTATTTTTGTTGTTGTAAGCATGCTGTCTGTATCTCTCACCCCCCAATTGTGGGACTCTATATAGACTACTTAAAGACTGACTGTTGTATCGCTTGTCCTTATTTAAGTCTATAGGTGATGTGGATGGTGCTACAGACAACCTGCTGTTTGTATCTTTGTACATGCCCCTAATCTGCTAGACTTTCCAAGCACACTCAATTTTTCATCATTGTTGTTAACAGGAAAAAACTTTTCGCATGGAGACCAGGCATGTATGATAACCGAAGGAAACAAATGGGTTCTCTCGGTATTGCTAGCAAAATAATGTGACTCTCATAAGCATATGAATTATTTTGTTCTTCAGTCGATTGTGTGAGCTGTCCTAATACACAGACCAACTCATATTATTTTCACATTTGAACTTTCAGAGTAGAATACTAATTTTAGGTTTCAGTTTCGAAGGAAAAATATATATCATTAACACCCCATGATATCTACTGTCTAAATAGAGCCACTAACTTCACGTTTCATAGCCAAGCAAAGGAAAATCATCAACTACCTCTTCATCTGAAGATCAAAGCAATGCAAATTGCTACTTCATAACACAGGAGCTCAAGGCATCATAAAAAAGAAAGAGGAAAACAAAATGACATGAACCAAGGACTTAAATTACCTGCTTTTTTCAATTCACGCTCTTCCTCACCAATTCTTCGTCTCAAAGCATTAAGTAGTGAGCCGAAATAAAGAGCCAAGACAGTGCAAGTAAAGGTGATAACATTGTATGGCATGCTGAAATCAGGAGTTGTCAAGGGAACGAGCAACACTTCTGTGTATGATTTCACAACACCTTGTTCCTGCAGGACATAATGATATTGCAATGAGAAAATCAAAGCAGAATTCTCAAAACTCACAAGGTGATCAAAGTCTATTCTTCTCGTATTACTGATCAATCCAGAACATTTCTAGATGATTTACCTTGAAGTTTTCTAGCAAAGGTGACACAAACAATGGATCACTTTCAGGGTATCTCCGGCTAGAATTGAACTCAGGAAAGCTAACCAAAGCTGATGGAATATCAAATCCTTGATTAGCATCAGGAGGATATTCATCTATGTGTAGGAATCCCTGAAAATGTATGTTCATGTAACATTGTCATAAACCAATGGAAACATTTAGTTCTGCATGCGTATATCATTAAATGGAGAATGCACGAGGAGCAGCCAACAAAAAAGACCTGCCCAAAAGTAAAATGCCAGGGCAAAGTGTATTTCCTACCCAAAAGGAAAGTATATTCAGGTAATTAAGCAGTAGAGCAGACCTTGTCAAAGTCCAATGTCAGGGTAGCTGATTGCATGTTGCAAGGAAATTTTAGCAGCATCTCTAGAGTTCCAGGCAAAAGTTTGTCTTCTGAAGGAGTGACATGAATCTTGTCAACTACTTCTGATATAGCCTTGCTGCTCCCATCAATGAAAATTTTTAGGCTGTGATAATAGACCTTAACATACCATGGAACCACCTGGAAAATTACAGCCTTTATCGAACAATCATTTGAGCTGCCGAACAACTGTTTATGTAGATTAGTGGATAGAAATGACAGAGCAATAGACCCTCTTTCGTTTCCACTACCCATAAGAAATCTGCTTGCATGATATGGTGCGGGGGTGCAAGACCATACGAGGGGAAGCTTCCAAGTTATGCCCACATCCAAAGGCTTATCATCGTTGTAGTTACTAACATCATATTCATATAATGAAGAAGATTGGACTTCCAAGTGATCTACTTCTTTGATTACCCTGTCTGGGGCAGTGGAAAGCACAAAGAATTCATTACTCCAAGAAACTTCTGATCCAGATTTGTCAACTATACCTTTCTTAATCTCTACAAATATTCTGCTGGATTTAGAAACAAGGCATTTCCCCGATAACTTCCTGTTAAACAGATGTTTCATGGACCAGCTTGGCTGAAGTTGTCCATCAGCAGAATGTAGCTGTTTACCACCAACAGTATGTGGTTGCAGCACAACTGTGAGTGTTTGATCAAGAATAATGCCTAGTGACTGGGATGATGTTAATTTCAGCTTTTGAGAATGGTAGTATCCTTTATAAATCGAAGGCCTGTACAACAACGAAGCGATCCCAGCTTTGTCACGACACGGAAGAAGTTTCAGCCAAGGTGTGAGATTCTCAGTGCAGACAGCTTCACGAGGCAATGCACCATAACGGAGGTTGCCTTCATTCAATTTAAATCCCCAACGAGGAGCAGAAAATGCAGTGGAAGACTCTAAAAAGTTCATGGATGCACAAAACAGGCCTGACAGTGCGTGTGTCAGGTTCTTCCATGTGGCATCAATCTCGGCGAAAGGAAGGTCGAAAACTGCCCATAGCTCGACACCAGGAGGCTTTGCATTACTAGTTGACATTGGATCATATCCACCCCATTGCTCATAATTCCATCTTCCCTGTGTGAAAGATAGCTCCAATTCGCTAATATGAAATTTCTGGACCTGGTTTAGACAATAGGTAATGATATTAACAGTAACTCCAGAACATTATTTGAAGGAAGTAGGAAAATTGTTAAAAAGATGAAAAGTGAAGCCTCTTTTCTTCATGAGCATGGAAATACCATTGAGATGAGGGCCAGGACAGGATAGCTGGAGGAGATAAGATACTAGAATAAGGAGAAATAAAACTTTAGAAGCGTTAGCCTAATAAGCTACCATGTTCTCGGGGCACTGTGGTAGGACGTGTTCTCTGCGTACTAGTTTATAATTCACTTGAATAAATCTTGATTTGAGCATAGACACACAAAAAACAGCTGCACGTTATACTTGTGGCAGAGTATGTTTTACTGATTAAACATGACTCGTGAAGTCGAAATAGCAGCACGGGCCAAATCCATTTGAATGCGCAATATCGCAAGACCTAAATTCTACAAAGATTTTAAAGTAACCTAGTCAAAAATTAGCACAAAGAGATCAGCGCCTGGATTGCATCATGCCTCAACAACTTAGTGCGCACAGTACCATAGGAAAATGTCCAGATATTACGCATACAACAGTAAAGATCCCCATCTAGTCCTAGCTAATAGATCAACTTGCAGTGGCTAGACTCGGCGTTAGTCTCAGTAGAGTGCCTGCTGATCTAAACGGCTTAATTTATGTATCCCGATCTAGTCTAAGCCCATTCGACCACTCTGCACGGTCAATTAACGCAAGCCAAGCGCAATTCGAACACAAACAAACCCTAAGAGCGCCGGAAGCGAGAGATCTATGTTTGAGGGGAGGAAAGTATAGGGTCGGGCGTACGTACCAGCTGGGAGATGGCCTTGGGGAAGAGGTGGTGGTGTCGGCCGGCGGCGGCGGCAGCAGGAGGCGCGGAGGAGCGGAAATGGAAGTGGGCCAGCGCCTTACGGTCTGGGAGCGGCCGCAGGAGCAGCTCCTCAGTGAACTCCTCCTCCGCCGCTGCCGGCGCAGCCGCAGATGCCGCTGCGGCAAGGAGGAGGAGAGAGAGGAAGAAGAGCCGCCGAGCGGGTGACGGTGGCGCCATCAGCGCCGGCGCGGGGTTGGTCGTCGTGGCGCGGGGACCACTTGGTACTTCTTCAGTTCATCTGCATTTTGGTGTTTTTAGCCGGTTCAGAGGTCAATACGGCATGCATTGAATCGGTTCAGTACATAGGTAATCAGTGTTTAAGTACGCAAAGAAGCCATAGGTAATCAGCTCGGTAGCTATGCAAGCAAAATGCATACACTTTATGACATCGTTAGTTTGTTATTTCATATCACATTCTAGAATTCTGGATATATCACAGATTGCAAGCTCAATTTATAACAAGAGGGACATGTCAAATATCAGGTTTTGCTCAAAATAAACACCATAAGCTCCATTTTTCGCTAATAAACATCGAACTTTATACAAGATAGGCACGGGGAATAATTGTGGTACAAGAATAAGCACAACAGATTTAAAGTGAGCTTTCCTCTTGAACTAATACATTCAGTAACTTCACTCAATCACAATTGCAGCCAAATATAGTGTTCATATATTTCAAGATAAATGATCTATTGTAAGAACTCACATGAACTAGCAATAAGTTTGAATCTGCCAATACAGTATAGTACTAGCAATCAGTTTGAATGTGCCATTATCCGAACACTATAGTCATGCAAGAAACTCTAATTCAACCGAGCCTTCAGTACAAATCAACCAAGCCAAACAATCAACTTGATGAGCTCACATATATGTATATATGAAAATTAAGTGCAGCCTCTGTTCTTACCAAACAAAAAGAACAAGTCGAATACTTGTTCTTCAGTTTGCTAACTGTTCTCACAAAGCTGCTGATCAGAGCTCATTGAGACCAAAGGAATTTGAGCATCCATGGGGATTTATTTGGCAGGAGGTAATATAAAAGATTAACAAGTATGCTTACTTCCAGCGGTTCTTGCCACCGACAAATACGTTTTCACCTGACTCCTGCAGCTGATTGCCCACTTTCACTTCCTATATTAACACAATCTTATGAAGTTAGAGATACGGAAAACCGCATACACTCATCTGCACCAAGTGAGCATTCAAACAATGAAATCCTCATGGTATGGAAATAAGAAGCATCATTTGAGAAATTGGTTAATGCTTCAGTTAGTAACACAAGAAAGATTTACTGAGCTCTATTTTGAGTATTCCTTTGCTAACTTGGTAATAACAATTTTATACATGTTGTGTGCATATTCTCTAATAGTGTATGTTCAGCAATAACTCAAACAGATGATCTAAAAGCAGCGCACATTCAGGGTAGACTTACCTGAAACAGAAGAAGCAGCCCCAGTAGGCCTACAGGTGCAGCAGCCAGAAGATTGTCTGCATATGCAAATGCACCAGCTATCCCTGCATTTGGAAAATAGTGGTTACTGAATGGAGACATTATCGTGCTAACATATACTATATCTCCTTTAGTTAATGCTTTTAACAAGTTCTGCAAACGTCGTTTTTGTTCTCAAGATTGGTCTTTGTATAGCCCTATAAATTCAAAGCGATGAAAAAATGCATCTCTTCATCATTGTCTTACAAAATAAAGATTCATAATGTAGGACAATCAAAGTGTTCCCCACTATATCATATGCCACTGCCAGTTCAAAAACGAGGGGCCACGAATTGGAAGATGTCTATTTCTGAATTGTGATTCCATAGAAATATACGATAGAGGATTTGCAAGGCCATCTCGTTTGCAAATAAAGAACTAAGGGATGGAGGAGTGGAGGACTCACCCTGTCACGCACAAATGAAAAAAGGGGATCTGGGGATGGAGGACGGCGACGACTCCGGTTGAGCTCCCAAGCTCCGGCAGCCTAGGGGGCCTAGGGCAGCGGCCGGGCGGAGCCGGCCAGCTGGGTAGCTGACGCCGGGAGGGGGCGGTGGAAGGGGCAGCGGGCGCCGGGCGGAGGGGCGGCTACCCGCGCTGCGCCGTGCCGCCTCGGGCGGAGCTCCCACGCTGCCTCAGGCCGAGCTCGCCGCACCGGCGCACCGCTCCAGTGGCAGCCGACGGAGGTGGAGGTAGGAGCTGCCGCCGGCCGCTGGTCTCCGGTCGCCGGCCGCTAGCCTCCGGTCGCCCGTGGGAGGAGGCTGCACCAGTTCGTCGCGGGGGAGCAGCAGGTCGGAGAGGGGGAGCAGCAGGTCGGAGCGGGGGTAGCGGGGAGCAGCAGGTAGCTACCGGTCGCCGGCCGCCGGATCCGAAGACGGGACGAGTGGGGAGCGACGGGATTTGGGGGAAGACTGGAGGGGGATTTGCGCGATGGGAGGAGATGGGGTGAACGGGACCGGGCTGCCCCAGATGCGTCCCGGATCGGCTCGTTCGCCCGATTTTGCCGAATCAGAAGGTACGGCATCTACTCGGTATATTCGGGATTCGAGGGATCAGTTCATCCCGAACCAAACGGTTCCATACTCCGAACCAAACGCTGGGATCCCCTTTATCCCGGATCAAATGGTGCATGAATCATTCAGTACAAGCAACCAAAGAATATGCATGCATTCCCTCATTTATTTATTAGGGATGCGTTTGGTTGCAAGTATGAAGTTGGATAGGATGGGATGGTACCGGATGGTTTATGATGGTCTAGGATGGGATGGTACCGGGTGCTTGTTTGGTTGGCAGGATATGATGGTACGAGAATGTGTTTGGTTCGTGGGATGGGATGGTACATGATGGTTCCGGATGTTGTTTGGTTAGCTGGATGGGATGGTACGAGAATGTGTTTGGTTGGTGGGATGAGATGGTTCATGATCCTTCTAACCCGGTTCTTGTCCATCTATAATGCATTTGGGAGAAATGTAGGAAACATTCTATGAATCGGAAAGAACATTACGAATAGAAAAGAATGTGAAGGCAAACAGTAAATTAAGTGTGTCGCGTGCTTATCAAAATGTAAGACTACATCGTATTGCAAATTTCCCAGGTTTGAAGCAATGAGCATCGTCATTAACGCGTGGCAAGCATGCAAACAAGTGAACAATGCACTTGGCTGGAAACAATTGATATGAAGATGATTGGGATCAGTCCATGAGTACGTCAACATTATCTAAGGAGCCAGATAAATTAACTACTTAGAGGCACAACCGCACAAAATACTACATGTGCAAATAATAAATCTCTTAAACACTGATCTAGATTTGTATCCTCTGCATTGCGATTTAAAAGGGAATAAGTAATTGATTGGTCGGTTTTTAGGTTTAAGTACTTATCTATGCTCCCAAATTCTGAACACAATATTTCATAGAAGAACATGGAAAATTTAGTGTGAAATAACCATGACAGAGTTATCCACAACTACGACAGTGCCCTGGCATAATTTCTGAATGCTTTGCAGAAATTGGTTGAATACACGGGAATGCATACCTTCGGTTGGAGCACAAACCCTAGGTGAGGGAGAGTTTGTTGGAGCAGCAGGGTGCAGGCCCTACCCACACCGGCCGCCGGCTGCTGGTCCCGGTGGCCTGCGGGAGGAGGTTGCCGCCGGGCCGCCGAGCTCCTCCAAGCACGGGTGAGGGGAGAGGAGGAATCTGGAGGCGAGCAGATCTGGGAGCTTCGCCGCCGATGCCAACCCGCCAGCGACCAGCGGGCTCCGGTCGCCTGCCGGGAAGGGGTGGTGGACGGCGGCCTCCCTGGTCGCACGTGAGCAAGGACGGGACGGGCGGCCGGCCGCCGGATCCTGTGAAGACTTCGGGGGAGAGCGACGGGAGGGGCGACGGGAGGAGTTCGGGTGAACCAAGCTGGCTCAAACTCGTCCCGGACCAATTGGTTCGAACGTTTTGATCGAATCGGACGGTCTGGCATCTCTGGAGAATATTCCATATTTGGGGATCAATTCGTCCTATTCCATATTTGGGGATCAATTCGTCCTGGATCAATTGGTTCCCATGCACCCAACCAAACACCTGATCCCCTCATATCCCGGACACACTGGTGCAGGGATCATCCCATACTGCAAACCAAACGCATCCTAGAATACTTAGCAATGAGTAACTAAAGCTCAGAAACACAAGAACAGAAACAGGACTGTTTAGTGTTTACGTACCTTCCAGCTACTCAGGTTGGGTCGCGCCGTGCACCCAAACTTGGCGGAGATGGCAGAAGACGGAGTACCCATTGGCGCTGCTGCACTTAGCTCAATTAAACTGGACGGAAATGGTGTGGGGATAGGAGGAGAGCAATGGAGACGACCGGAGCCGGAGATGTGCAAATGCAGCAGTAGAGTAGAGACGGAGTTTGGCTCTGTGGATGGATTAGATGGGATGAGAACTGGGACTCTGAAGTAGCACGGTTCTGGCCACCCGCTCCAGTTCACTCCTAGTCCTATCCGCATGTCTCCTCCTACTCTCTTATCCTACTCTTTCCTTATTCTTTTTAAAAAGTCTATTTTCATCCCTATTATGAAGTTTAACTTTGATCTCTTAATTAATCAGACGAATTGATCCTTAATTTCTAATACCAAACAGATTTGTCCCTTGACCTCAGTCTAAGTGGTATAATTGATGACATGGTGGTGGTTCTGCCCACTTAGCAGACTAGGCAACACAAAAACAATAAAAAATTAGAAAAATTAGAAACAATCACATAATAGGAAAACTCACAAAAATATCAGGAAAAATACCAGCAAATTTTGATGAAAAATCATGAAATATTCTTAAAATATCAGAAAATTTAGGAGAAAGATCATTTCATGTTATTTTCTCTAAATTTCTCGTCTTTTTTCTTTTTTTCTCGATTACTTTCATTCTGACTGAGCCCTACTTGTGTGAAACCATCGCCATGTCATCAGTCATACCGCTTTGGCTAGAGTCAGAGACCAAACCCATCTAGTATTAAATGCTAAAGGTAAAACTTGTCTGATTTTAGAGTTTAAAATCAAAACTAAACACAACCAGTTATCGAGAGACTAAAATTAGATTTTGTTTCTTAAAAAAAAATGCGGTGTCTCTTCTCTTATGCCCCAATTGAGAAGCCGGATTACCATAGTAGGAAATTTTACGTTGTTCTACGAAATTTCCCTTGCTATTTTCGTCTTCCAAACATATCTTCAGTGCGGAACATTAGCAAATTTATCATTGCGCGTCTCGGAAAAAAAGTGCTCGATGTGCCTCAAAGGGAAAAGCAGAAATCTAAAAACAAATTAAGGTGACAATTAACAACTACCCGATATGCTCCACCAGTAATAGTACAATTTGTACAAGTTTTTCATAGAGTACAGAGACAATGTGTAAATATTTTCGGGTCCTCAATAAGAAAAATAAAAGAAGGAAAATGAAAGAAAAAGAAAGAGAGTAGTTTTAGACCTATAAAAAATAAAGCTTCACACGAATAGTAGGGCAAGATCCAACGGCTAATCTCATTAAGTGAGATTGGCAAAAATCTTAGTCAACCCAGAGTTAACAATTACAAATTTATACTAGGATTTGTTTGGATTATAGCAATCTTATATTCACCACTTGATATTGCAGAAAGCAAATAAGACCGGCCACCTAAGGATCGGTAATTAGTGGTCGATCATCCGTGCTTAGCGCGGCGGTCGCGGTGGTCCATTCCCAACCGAATTGTTTTTCGTTTTGGATAACGTTGGTTCGCTTGTAGGAGCTGTTTGCTCTGACACGTAGCTCCTTAGTTCCTAAGCTAAAAGAGCCTGAAACGGCATACTTAAAAGTTAAAAGTTTAGTCAGGAAAGCATAAAGGAAAGCTCCAATTCAATGTATATGTATGTATGACCCACCACATGTGCCAGCATAGAACAGCTAAAACTTGTTAGCAGTGCCCCCTCAAAATCCGTTGCAATACTCATTCCTTGGAACATTTGAAGGTAGGCTTCATTTGAAGTGTAGGTCAAAAAGAATTTCAGTTTCTCATGCCATGACCACCGCAAGTCCTATCTATACAGTTTGTTAGGTGAACCATGCATGTTGCCCTTCTTACTTATGCACCAAATGTTTGTTCCAAATGCAGATATCTAGTTAATTACCTGCATCTCAAAGTGACCAAACTAGACTTCATTGACTGCTGAAATGTGCATGTCGCACCTGACTGTCGAAAGATTTCCTGTCAATTGATCCAATAGCATTGTTTGATGAAGCATGAGTATTTCATTTCTGGTTTATCCATACAAGTTTTATGGCAATGCACCTGAAATGTGTTCTGACTCTCAATCTGGTTTTTGCACTTGACTGAATGTTGCAGGGAAGCAGAGTTTCAGGCCGGAGTCTGGTCTCCATGGGGACGACGACGACGATGAGAAGATCCCCTCGCTTTCGCGTCTGTACCAGTTCGTCGCGGGGGAGCAGCAGGTCAGAGAGGGGGAGCAGCAGATCGGAGCGGGGGTAGCGGGGGAGCAGCAGGTGGCTACCGGTCGCCGGCCGCCGGATCCGAAGACGGGACGAGTGGGGAGCGACGGGATTTGGGGGAAGACTGGAGGGGGATTTGCGCGATGGGAGGAGATGGGGTGAACGGGACCGGGCTGCCCCAGATGCGTCCCGGATCGGCTCGTTCGCCCGATTTTGCCGAATCAGAAGGTACGGCATCTACTCGATATATTCGGGATTCGAGGGATCAGTTCATCCCGAACCAAACGGTTCCATACTACGAACCAAACGTTGGGATCCCCTTTATCCCGGATCAAATGGTGCATGAATCATTCAGTACAAGCAACCAAGTACTCTTAAGTGTACAAAGTTCAACAGTTAGCAATAAATTCCTTCAAATTCTTAGGACTAAACCTCTTTCAATTCACACCATAACTAAAAGCATTTAATGTAGATGCTCTAGATAGTGGAATGGTGATCAAAATCTAAAACGCCCTAGATAATGGAATGGAGGGAGTATTAAATGTAGAGCAGGAATCCAGCATTCCTTATACACAAATTAATGAGGAGCCATGGAAATTTTCTTTGTTCAAACGTGTGCAACCACCGCACACTACCATAGTACACGATCGACTTATTTCTGTTGTACTAGCTTATACGATATGAGGATCACATGGTCACCAAGACACAAGTCACGATTGTAGTGAAGCAATGAAGTATGCACAGTTCAAAATTTCAAGCCCAGAATGTTTCCAAACAAGATTTCTGGTTATCGCCACTCACCGGCTATTACAGAAAAAGTTTGAATGATATTTGAGTAATTTGTTTAGAAAAATATTTGATTAATTTTTGTAGAAAAATATTATGGAGTTTTTTAAACTGAATTCTTTTATGAAAAAAAAGAAAAATCACAATATTCTGAGTCTCAAACCCCCAAGTTGTCTCGTTTCAAGGATGGCCTGATCGCCATTTCAGGATGGCCTGATCCATCCGGCCATATATACGACAGGCGTGGTTTGTTTTTGAACTGCCAAAACATGTTGACTGTATTTGAAGCGATCGGAGGTGCATAGCCGGTAAATCTAGGCGTACCTGCTGGTGAAATTTTCTCTTCCGTGCACAATTTCTTCAACTTCTTCACGGAGTTGCTAAGAGGTTCCTACAGGTTGCAAATTCACTGTTATGTATGTGGTTCATTACATCGACTTGAATCAACATCGATTGGCATTGGAAACAGCCTCTGGCAAGGTGTTATCTGCAGGCTTATTTTAGCAGAGTGCACAAGCTTTATTAGATCTTATCTATTTCATATGGTTATTTGGTTAGCTTAAAGCATAGACAGACAAGTGATGCAAAGCAGCTCCCATAGCCGATATTGCCAGCGGGCTTTCCATAACTTCCAGAATTATCAAGCCGATCGTAAGCATGCATTTAGGGTTGTCTCGTGCCATGCATTTGTATTTTTTTTATTCATTAACCTTTCATATCACCCAGCAATATTCAGGTTAAACATATCAGATATTTACTAAAATTATGTAGTTATTACATCACAAGAAAAAAGAAAAAAAAGCATGTGCGAGGTTACCATAGATGTTGCGATATTAGAGATTGATTTAGAGATAAGAGACAAAAAAAATTACGTAGAAAACTTTTGTGGGAAAAAACCACAGACGCATGAAGGCGTAATCTCACTATATAGGAGCAGTATTACAATGCATGAGACGACATGCCGTCTTACATGCTAATCAAGGTGACTCTCTCATCTATTCATGTGACTATAGGGGTACATATAAGACATAAGCAAGAGTCCTTGTAGGATAACATAACGTGTTGTACTCAGTTGCGTCGGTGCACCAACGCGAATTCTTATCCAACACGGTAACCTAAATTCGGATTACTTTTCAACAATCTCCATCTTGAGCCGAATTCCCTCCAGTAGTCAAAGAAAGCAATGAACTCCTCCAATCATATCATCATCAATAAACCTTGTGTGTCAAAAGTTCGTAAGACTAATGTTAACCATAAAGACTGGAACAGTCTTGTCCAAAACGCTTCATACGGAGCTAAATTGAGCAAATCAGCAGTAGGTCCAAACACACAGCTATTAACAAAGCAGACGAACAAACTTGGGTCTCCATCAATTCATAACCCCAGCAAAAGTCTGAGTCTGTGCAACTGACCTCTGATCCAACCTGATAACAAATACTCAATAATCAAATGGCATAAGCCAATTTATCACCTGTGGTGCTGGATAAACGTAGTGAAGAACTCATATCATGGAAGCTAACACGCTCCACTTGGAACACAACGCTCAGCAAACAACACTCACTGGAGAGCAATTTGCACATGTGCTCAGCACATACATCAAAACTGCCAAAAGGAACTGAAATCCATGATACGGTTAAAAATTTACTCCTGTAGAATAACTGTTCAAATGAAAAAGGAACTCTCAATGTGCCATCAATAGAGTAGAAACAAATTCTATAGTAGACCTCTCTGATGAGCAAAGACAACTGGGACGTACTGGAGCAGTACTAAATGTTGTAGTATCTATGCAGAAACATACTCCTTGCACATAATTCCTCGTGTAGAACTTAAGTTTGGAGCAAAGCATTCACTTGCAAAACAACAAAACTCGGAAGAGTATATGTTGGTTACCGACAGGTTGACTTGACTTGGAAGAACCATCTTTTAAAAAAAAAGAGACAACGATTTTTAGTGAAAAACATTTACGGGAAAAGATCATAGATGCATGAAGGCGTAATCTCACTATATGGGAGGAGTATTACAATGCACGAGACGATAGGCCGTCTAACGTGCTAATCAAGATGACTCTCTTATCTATTCATATGACTACAGAGATATATTGGACATGAGCAAGAGTTCTTACGGGACAACATAATGAGTTGTACTCGATTGCGTCGTTGCACCAACGCGAATCAGTCTGGAACTCATGGTTAGCAGGTTACTTTAACCTAAAGAGGAACCATATTATAGGTTACTAACACTACTACAGAATCGCATATCCCAGGCGGCTTATCCGAGGCGGTTAAGTAAAACTGCCACGAATAACATATGTCGGAAGCGGTTAGTACGAAAAAATCGCCTCAGATAACTATCTCGGGAGCAACCGCCGCATATAACGAGCACATCGGAGGCGATTATAAATAAGTTACCGCCTCCAATGTTATCCGAGGTGATTAGTTATATCTGACCGCCTCGGATAATGCCCATATCCGAAGCGGTTATATACCGTCAACCGCCTCCGATTAGTCAGGACATATCGGAGGCGATTTATGATATATAACCGGCTCCATATAAGAGATATCAGAGGTGCTTATGTGGATTTAACCGCCTCCAATATGATTCACATTATTTATTGTGTTGCGCGAGCAGACATACGACCAAAGCTTCATATGTCTTAAATGTGGCGATATGTTGGCGATTTTTTGAGCGATTTGCTGTGATTTTTCGATGGAGAAGCTTTATTTGGAAGAGTAGTTGGAGATTATACTTCCTTGTTGATTAGCAAAGGTTAGTGTTTAGTTTTTGAATCGTTTTATCTAATAATTTGGTGACTTTGCTTTGTTTCTTGGACATTGAGAATATTGGATTATATGATCACATTTAGATTCATGGGGATATTTGATTCATTATTGTATGTTTGATTAATGCGTAGCAATTATGTGTTAAGGTATGCAAAATTAGAAGGAATTTTACGGCTAAAATGGAAAAGGCAAAGAATTAATGATGGCTTAATTTATGTGGCTTAATTTTTATATGTAAAAAATGTTACTTTGGTTAGTTATAGGTTAGTAATTGAAGAGAGTCGACACGTATATGTTAGTTCTATTAGTCAAATATTAGTACGTTTAGTTCATTATATTAGTTAGTTTAGTAATTATTTGTAGAATTCGGTTAGGTTAGTAATTGAAGAAATGTTAAGCTTGACCATGTCACGAAGTCGATGCCCTTCATATTTATAACTAAAATTTGAACTTTCCATATGCACGGTTTAGATGGATCGATCGTGGATGTATGAAGCTCGCAACACAGAGGCGTATAGAGATGGAGTGAGAGCATTTATGGCAGCTGCCGAGGCGGACATGTTGAGAGAGGGTAGAGCTGACACATATTGTCCATGCGTAGATTGTGGTAACATGATTTTTGAGCTCCATCATATTGAGTACCACATCTTCAAGAGAGGTTTTACGGAAGGGTATTCAACTTGGACCAAGCACGGTGAAGATCAAGCCGTAGTTTCAGATGATGATATTTTTGCCGATGAAGAAGCAACCGATATGCCATTTGATATCGGTTGTGATTTAGACCATGAGATGTCCGATGATCCCGACTCGATGCCTGAGCTGGAACAGATGTCGCGTCATTTTGAAGGGCATGAAACCGAGAAAGAGTACCAACGATTCCTAGGCTTGATGGAGGCCTCGGAGAAACCGCTATTCGAAGGATGCAAGGCTAAGTTCACTCTGTTATATGCTGTTCTTGAACTATTGAAGCTGAAGGCGAGCAACAACTGGTCCGATAAGAGCTTCAACGAGTTGTTGGGCCTTCTAGGTGACATGCTTCCGGAGGGGAATGAGTTACCCATAAACACATACAGAGCGAAGAAGGTGTTTTGTCCGTTGGGACTGGAAGTTGAAAAGATACATGCATGTCGGAATGACTATATCCTATACCAGAAAGAGTTTGCGAAGCTACATTCATGCCCTGTGTGCAAGGCTTCTCAATACAAGGGTAAGATTGGAGTAGAAGGAGCAGAAGAATCCATCGAGGTGACGAAGGGGACTCCTGCGAAGGTTGCTTGGTACCTGCCTGTAATCCCGCGCCTGAAGCGTTTGTTTGCAAACCCGAAGGAAGCAAAACTGTTTCGCTGGCATGCGGACGAGCGGAAGACATCCGATGGAAAGCTAAGACACCCTGCCGATGCTATCCAGTGGAGAAACATCGATAGGAAGTATCGTCTTTTTGCTGCGGAAACCAGGAACGTAAGATTTGCACTGAGTACGGATGGAATGAACCCATTTGGCAACATGAGCAGCCGACACAGCACCTAGCCCGTACTTCTCAGTATGTACAACCTACCTCCCTGGTTTTGTATGAAAAGGAAGTACATTATGATGTCCATACTTATCGAAGGGTCTAAGCAACCTGGAAACGACATCGACGTGTATTTTCAACTGTTGATGGATGACCTACAAACACTGTAGAACACAGGAGTGCACGTATGGGATGCGGACAAAAGAGAATAGTTCACTCTGCGGGCCATGCTGTTCTGCACGATCCAAGACTTTCCCGCTCTCGGCAACACCTCCGGTCAGACGGTGAAAGGACACAAAGCTTGTGTCATATGCATGGAGAATACCGTGAGCCTAAGTCTCAGGAATTACGGGAAAGTGGTGTACATGGGTCACCGGCGGTTCCTGCCTATAAGGCACCGTTACCGGAGGTGGAAGTCACAGTTCAACGGGAGAACAGAGAACGGTGTGAAACCAATGCTATTAAGCGGTGCAGAGATATTCAAAAAGGTTAGCGATGTCAATGTCGTGCTTGGAAAGGGTCAGAAAAAAAAGGCCGCAAATGAGTCCGCATACTGGAAGAAGCGATCGATGTTCTGGGACCTACCATACTGGAAGGATCTAGACGTCCGGCACTGTATCGGTGTGATGCACATAGAGAAGAATGTCTGTGACAGCGTGCTTGGTCTACTGCTAAACATGAAGGACAAGACGAAGGATGGCGTTAAGGCCCGATTTGACATGGTTGATATGGGAATCAGGCCCGAGCTGGCGCCCGTACTTCTGCCTAACGGGAAGACATACATCCCCCCTGCCTGTTACACTTTATCGAAGGCCGAGAGAACCGAGTTTTGCAAGTTCTTGCATGGTGTGAAGGTTCCGTCGGGGTACTCCGCCAACATCAAGAGGCTCGTATCGATGCAGGACTTGAAACTAATCGGCATGAAGTCTCATGACTGCCATGTTATGATGACACAGATGCTCCCAATTGCAATTAGGAATATTCTGCCGCCTAATGTCCGAGAATCAATCACCAACCTGTGCTTCTTCTTCAACAAGATTTCACAGAAGGTGATGGATGTGTTCGAACTAGATGACCTGGAGTTAGTGGCGACGGAGACTGTTTGTCAGCTAGAGATGTATTTTCCCCCTTCTTTCTTCAATATAATGGTGCATCTCATCGTCCACATTGTGTGCGAAATCAAGATGTGTGGACCCGTCTTCCTTCGGAGCATGTACCAATTCTAAAGATTCATGGGAATCTTGAAGCACTACGTGCGAAACAAGTATCGACCAGAGGGAAGTATTGTCGAAGGTTACGCTACAGAAGAGGTCGTCGAATTCTGTGTTGACTACATAGACTCAAACCAACCGATTGGGCTGCCACGCTCTCGGCACGAAGGCAGGCTTGATGGTGTTGGGACCATCGGAAAGAAATCTATAACAGCCGATCAAGCTGGACACGCGCTTGCCCATTTCACGGTGTTGGTGGTGCGGGGGAGGGCGGCGGTGGGAGAGGAAGGCGCTCCATTCCTCTCGTCAGCAGGGATGAGACTTGTGAGCAACCTAAGATTAAAACATGGTTGGCCAAGTCTACTCTAAAACCTGAAGATAGTTTATCACTCAACTTTTCTCACGGTATCAATTCAAACTCGAGATTGACTGGTTTCTTATAGATCATGACATTCTGAGAAGATCTAGCTTCTATAAAATGATAGTTGTATCCAAATAGACTATAGATTGTTTTGACGGCCGCTTTACGAAAAAACCTTTCGTCCTTGACCAAAAGCGCTTCAAGTGGTGATTCTGGCAAAACTTGGGGACTTTGGCAGGGCAGGAGAACCTCATGCACCGATCATCGTGGATCGACTGGCTTTTGATGCAAGAACAATGTTGTTGCATTTCCTGATGCCTCATAATCCGATGCTCTGATGTTGGACCCTGGTTCCTGGAATTCAGTCGCATTACGGAAGGAACTCTAGATAAATGGGGTAATTGCATACACAGAGCTAGTAGTGTACTAGTGCATATATCTATGCACTTCTCATGGCTAGCTTTAGGTAGGTGGTCTTCTTTCAAACCTGCAGCATCTCTCGCCTCACTCTTACTAAGTTTGATTCGATCCAATGCAAAAGCCGTACGTGCTGGGATGCAATCACACGGTTCATTACTATCTTGAAGTGGACATGGGCATTATTGTGCAAGGAGGGGGAAAATCGCATTTAATCGCTCACTGCCGGTAATTCCGTAGGCCTGAGTAAACTATTAACGCGGAGAAAATTCGGAAATCCATACTCCTGAATGAACTTATATGATGAATTTGATAGAAACACAAAGCCACTTGTGTCCTCGTGGCCTTTGGAGAGGTTGTGGAGAAATTTGCTGCCTTTTGTTTCGGATTTGCTAAAGCCTAAACCCTATTTCTCAGTCGCTTGATAAATTACTATTTCTCGGTTGACTGAGTTGCATATCATTAAGACTACAGTTACACAAAAATATTTGTGTAATTTTAGGTCTAAAAATAAGCAACTACCCAGTTGCACATCTCTAAGCCTAAAATTACGCAGAATTTCTAAAGTGTGCAACTACCTAATTAACCATGAGACAAAGAATCAATATCTAAGATTATTACTTAGAAATAACTATTTATCTGTCAACGTGGAAATAGAAGCTCCCCTTTTGTTTTTCTGTCAAAAAACTAAAATTTGATTCAAATCTTTCAGACAAAATATTTCAGAAAACAATTCAAGAAATCCCTAGTTTTCGGAAATAACAAATTGTTCCGGTCTTGTTTTGAAACCAAATATTATTTTGTAGTGCTTGGACCTAGTTGAACTAAAGGAGTTCTTACATAACTTATATCCAACTTTATTATCTTCTTCTAGATAATTAGCACGGTTTCCTGTGCAAATTGCTCTGGACAAGTTCTTTAGTACTTTTATTTTTTGGCTTTGTACATAAATATTATATTAGTGCATGTAGTTAAATAATTTCATATCATTGATATTAGATCAATAGGTAGACCTAACGCTTAAGTTACTTTTTATGAGTTGTAAAATTATGAGTATCTATCAGTCGTGGGCTATTAGTAATTAAGGTACATCAGATTAGTGCCAGATAATGTTTAGATACAGTTATGACGATCTATCAGTTGTGGTGTATTAATAATAAATGCCCATCTGATTAATGGTTGGATGACATTTAGGTGCAGTTATGAAAATTCATCGGTTATGATCTGTTTAGGTACAATTATGAACATCCACCGACTATGACATATTTAGATACAATTTTGAAGATCTATAAGCTGTGATCTATTTAAAAGTATAACTATGATGATCTATCGGTTGTGATCTACTTAGATAGAATTATGATTATCTATTGACTTATGATTTGTTTAGGTATACTTATGAAGATCTATTGGCTGTGATCTGTTTAGGTACAGTTATAAAGATGTATCCATTGTGATCTACTAATAATAACATGGTCCACCAGATTAATGGCCGGAAGTTTTGTTTTGTATGAGAATTTTTATTCTATCTTTCTTTTTTATATTGTATTGTACTTTTAGTGTATAATAGAATAGATAGATAATCCAGCTTTGTATCCTAGCAACATCGATTCAAGATTACGGTTTAGTTTTATTATATGACAACCTAAAAGGAAATGCCTTTCAAATTACTCGCATGATTTTCTAAACAAAAACTTCATAAAGACTCGCTCTAATCTAGCAGTAATAGACAATTTGGTATGTAATAAATATTATCATTCACTGCCACTCCCATTGGGGGCTATATTTTTTCAAGGTTTGAAAGTTCATGTAATTCACTACAAAAGAAAAAGTTGTCTAATTAATTAAAAAAATATAAAAACCAAATACAAAGGGCATAAAGCCCCCACCGGCAGACAAACTCGTGCTCGCATACAACTAGCGCACACTTCCCACCTCCAGTAAAAAGAGTTAGATCTGGCATTGACCCCCACCACAAGAAGAAGAGAAGACATCACCAACCACGAGAAGCAACTGAGCTAACTCCACACAGCACTGCGCAAGAAAAAACCCACACCATAGACACCACTGCCAGTAGAGAGAAGCCAAAAACCTCTATGAGAGGAGCGTGCATGGGCCACCCTAGCTTTGGGGTAGTGAAAACACACCTCCAGAGCCTGTGCATCCACAATGCCCGACACGTATGAATTCACATAAATGCTTATCGTCATCCAGAATTACTTTAACCACAACTATTCGCAGGTACATATTTTGATCACAATTACAAAAGGCTAAAACGGTTAAAGTGATTTCTAATATGTAAAGCACACCATTCTCACTACTCTTTTCTTTTATCTAAGTGTCCAACTTTTGTAACACGGCTTCAATTATTTTTGTGGTCGAGAAAGAAGAGAGAAGACTTTAGAAACAAAGACCCTACAATTTCTCGAAAATTTCAACTAAATATCCGCAAATAATAGTTACAAGCATCTTCTCGGATAAAATGGAAACCCCCTTAAATTTTGGTTTTGCAATGTATTGCATCACTAACTAAAAGACTAGGTTTGTTTTCCTTAGTGCAAAAACATAATTAACAAATTTTGTGTTGCACCATCTAAGCACATTGTGTAGAGTCATCAGCTCCTTTCCCCATCTTCCTCCTGATGGAGCAGGCGAGCAGCCAAGGTCGATGAAGCTCCGCTTCCACCTCTTCATCAGATGTAGCCATTTTCTCAGCAGATCGTCCTCTCCCAAAATCGTTGATTTTTTTAGTCACCCTCCCGACGGCGAATCAGTTCTCGTTTGAACCCCAGGGAGCGTGGTTCCCGCGAATTTGGTAACAATGCCTCAAAATGAGTATGTCAACTACTGAACATCATCTAATTAGACATCTACTGTTGAAACATGGCGCTGGGTTTCCTGATACCTCCCAGCCCTAGCCCTTTAATGTGCATTGGCACTGCGAGTAAACTGTAGATTAACTTGAACATCTGGTATGGTGAGTTGACATGTGCTCTGTCTCCTCTCTGCTGAAAGTAGTGGTTCCCCAGAAATCTTGAAGCAATTCCCTTATTTCCTGCTGCTTTTAAAGAAGGCTAGCATCAATGCGAAAACCGTACAAAAGCTGGACACATGCATGTGATTGCCAATATACTGATTCATGAGCTGCGCTACCACGGAGCCTTCCGGCCAACTCTATTCCGAAGGCTGAATAAGTATTCAGATTATAATCTCACTGCACGAATTAAAGCCATGGATTAGTGCCTTTAGATCTCTACATGTTCCAACAGAGATAGCTAGCTTGCACATTTAAAACAGTGCTTCCAGAATTTCTTGACACAGTTGTTAAACAGGTTCCTTCCTACAGGATGATGTTATGTATGTTAAATGCAGCTTATAAAATGAACTTAAGGTCCCCTTCTAGACGGCTGGGGCTTGTGCACAAGCCCTGATGAGTTTAATGGCCCCCAAAAGCTCCAGTGTGCAGAAACCCTGATAATCTTCTCTTCCCTTCTAAACAGCTTCTGAAGTTAGAGCTTATGAGCTGAGGTCAACGTGAAAGTTTGTACTACCCTTGTACCTTATTTATTTATTATTTGAATGACAAATAACATTGCTACAATCAGATTTTCGCACTGCACAATTATGTGCTCAAACCTGACTAGTTGAATTATCTAGACACGAGTAATTTTTGAATATGAACATTTCTGAAAGGACATGCTTGAATCTGAACTAAGTAGCAAAAATGCTTAAACCATATCAATTTTTTTTGCCATTGTTACACATACACATACATGGATCAATCATACAAACCATCTTCTATTCTCAATCATACAAGCATACAAACCGAATACACATATACAATCCATCTTCGGTTAATCGGACAAACCATCTTGTATTCTCAATCATACAAGCATACAAACTGAATACACATATACAATGATCAATTTTCTCATCATACAACCATACAAGCTCTCAAATACACAAGCCAAATATATTTACCTTCCACAGCCGTGCTGCCGATTGAGAGGATGGGCTGCCGGCCGGAGGTGGCGGACGGGCTGACAACCGGAGGTGGAGGAGCGTCGGCCTGGTGGAGTTGCCGCCTTGGGGCTGCTGCTGGGACCGTCGGGGACGAAGATGGTAGGGAGCGGGCCAGGGAACGGGGCCAGCGACGGGAAGGCTGGGCGGCGGCGGCGTCGTCTGGGCTGGGCAGGAGGGAGCGGGGCCAGCGACGGGAAGGCTGGGTGGCGGCGGGGGTGCTGGATCTGGAAGTGAGGGAGGTGGGGAAGGAGCCGGTGGCGGCCGGACGCGGAGGAGGCGGCCGGAGGTGGGGCAGTGGAGAGGGAGGGCCTCGGGCCGGCGGGGAGGCGGTGCTTCTGCCGGTGGGAAGGTGGGGGCACGGGGAGGGGAGGAGGGCGCCGGCGGCCGGGGGGAGGAGGAGGGCGGCGCCGGCCGGGGCGGAGGAGGCGGGGCCGGTCGGGGCGGAGGAGGGCGGGGCCAGTGGGGGGGAGACGGCGATGCCGGGCCGACGGGGTGGAGGCAGCGGGCCGGGGTCGGCGGGATCTGGAAGGGGAGGCGGCGGGATCTGGAGCAGGAGGGGGAGGGGGAGGGGGAGGCGGCGGGATCTGGAGCGTGAGGGAGGAGGCGGGTTGGCCGAGCGCACGAGGGAGATGGGAAGAAGGGGAAAAAACGGTTCGGGAATGACATTTCAGCTGTAAATTTGTTCAACGCCGGAGGCAAACTCAGAATGGGTTATGTATAAGCTCGGAAAGCACCTGAGGAGCAGCTTCTAGCTACCAACACAATATTGAGGAACTTCTCCCCAAAGCCTAGTAGTTAGAAGCCCTTCTAGACAGCTTATGACTTCTAGAGGCCATAAGCCACCCTAGAAGCTGTCTAGAAGGGGGCCTAAAACTCGTGGTTAGCAGGCTACGTTAACCTAAGAGGAGTTGTAGTTACGAACCCACACAACTTATCCTCATCTAGCATTATTTCAACCATAATTAATGGCCTTGCCCCAATCACAGGAACTCTTCTTGCAAGAAAACCAGTCTAGCTATATGAGTGATCTCGCTGCAGCAAACTGATGGATCTTGCACATTGTTTCCTGTGATAGAGCAACAAACCGCTACTCATTAGATCAAATCCTAGTCACTTTTTCTCGTTAAATACAATGACATATTAACTGAATTATTCCCCTTATACCAACTAATCTAAATGGAAATGTGTCTATCCAATAGCACACTATTGAAGTCTAAATTACATTTTGCTCATGTGGCATTGCCTGCTTCATACGCTTCAGTCACAATAGGTTCATCTTTCAGAGGAGTAATGCAACATCATCCATAGAAAATAATGCAACTTGATCATGACATTACCGGTCCAAATCTTCAAGAGAGACAAAGCCCAAATCTCCAAGAGAAACAAGTTCATCTATGGTGAACGGAGATATATTTTTTTTAAAGGAAACAGAAATAGTAATACTTACTATAACTAAATTTGCTCTCTTAAACACGTGATCAGACTAGTAGGCTGCATCTCACACAGGATTCTCTTGGCACAAAAAGTCATACTGCATCCATAATCTGGTCACCAGCATAGAAAGCCTCGTCTCCAGTGTAAGACTAAAGCAGTGAGCAAAAGGATATTAATGTTGATATGTTCCCCAATGCCTCCGAAGCCTAGACCTGAAATTCGCGTTACTATAAAGTGGTTCCAATATAAATTCTAGGTCACTTGCATAGATGGTATAGTATGGTACATGGATATGTATCTCTTCTCTGCCAAAGTGAGGTTTCTCTCGGTTATTGAAGCATCTATCTTTCCTTCCTCCTACCTTTAAATCAGGGCAGCGTGTCTTTAATTCTTTTGGTCCAACGCAACAACCATGCAAATGATGCAGCAACGTGGCTGGATATGTACTGATCTATGAGTTACACTGTGCTTAAGCCTTCTGACAGACTCTATTATGGGATCAGAATAGTATTCAGCGTTTATGCCTCACATGGCTTAGTTTCTTTTAGACCACTGCTATCCACAACGTGCCAAAAAGCGATGCTAATAAGTCAGGAAATTAGGGGTGTTCTGGACGAAGTTTCTTTCTGTGCCTCAATTTTGCTCACCGTAGCTTCTATTAACCGTTTGGACCTGTCGCTGGACGAAATTTCTGCACGGAGACAGACAAATCCCAAATATCAGCCGCAGATTCACTATTCATAAGGCCGACATAATTTTTTTTTAAGAAAATGGCAGGAGCACTGCTTTTCTTATAGAGGAGAGAAAACAGAGTTTACAGAGATGGTATATACATGCACACCAGCCCCAGATCAGGGCAAAAGAAAATCAAACTCCTGGACTAGTCGATTACAGAATGAACATCTTGCTCACTTACTCCCCGCAGGAAGGCCCTTTTGTAGGAGAAAATGCTGTCCATTGCACGGGAGACTACATCCTCGATGGTTCCAAATTGCTGCCGAAAGACACGACCATTTCGCTCGTTCCAAAGGCTCCACATGCCATAAATAAGAATACCATACTGTTTTCTCAAGCTTTTGTGATCAATCTGCCTGGCCTGGGAGAGCCACCATCCCTGTAGCGTTTGATCTGTGCCATCCAAAATGTGTAGAGGAGGAAAGCCGTTTAGAGTCGCAAGTCTTCTCCAAACCTGCCTAGCAAAAGCACACCTCAAGGAGATATGCAGAGCAGTTTCTTCCTGATTGCCGCAGAGAGTGCATATAGATCCATTTGGCCAACCTCTTACCTCTAACCTGTCAGCAGTCATGATCCTGTTTTGTAGTGTTAACCAAACATGGATTTTACATTTGTTTTCTGCAAACGCCGACCAGATATTGTCGCTTTGGAGGGGAGGGAGCGATCCCTCGAATTGGATGTCGTAGGCCGATTCCGCAGAGTATTCTCTCGTGCTTGACCACCTCCAAGAGATGGTGTCTTCCTGCTGCGTATCTCTTGTCGTCTGGGCGATTAGGTTCCATAGCTTTATGAATTGCTGGGCTTGCTGGTGCGTATTAATCCATCGGAGAGGTTTCAACCATCTATTGTCCTGAAGCTCAAACTGCACTGTCCTGTTTCTTCTTTTGATAATCGCGAAAAGGTCCGGTATGTCTTCCTTTGGTGTGATCCCGTTCAACCACCTGGAGGTCCAAAACTTTGCTTTATCTCCTTTCCCAACAGTGATCAATGTGGAGGCTTCAAATAAGGATCTATCGCTGTTATTGCAGGGCGTTTCTTGGCCCTTCCAAGGTTTTGGTTTCGAACTCCATTCCATCCAGAGCCAGCGGAGCCGGAGTGCCGTGCCGAATCTATCAATGTCTTTTAGCCCTAGTCCTCCCTTTTCCTTCGGTCTGCAAATCTGTTTCCAATTTATAAGACAGTGTCCACCTGAGCAAACTTCTTCTCCCTTCCAGAGGAATGCTCTCATGATTTTTTCTGCCTTCTTGATTGCCCATTTTTGAATCTTGAATGCCGAGAGAAAGTAGACTAAGCATGGCGAGAGAACTGATTGGATCAGAGTGAGTCTTCCAGCCCTGTTGAGGAACTTGCCCTTCCAGCCTGCAAGCTTTGAGGATAGCTTGTCGAGGATTGGTTGTAGATCAGTTTTTCTTAGCCTGGAAGTGTGCAGTGGCATTCCCAGGTACGTGCACGGGAACTGTTTAAACTCTGCTGGGAATAGCTGTGTGATCTGTTGAATGTCAATGTCCTGGCAGCTAATGGGGAAGTCGTTGCTTTTCTAAACATTTGTGCGTAGTCCTGTGGCATCTCCAAAGTCTTGGAGGCATTGCAGGATGGCTGTTATTTCGCTTAAGTCCGGATTAGCGAAGAACTCTATGTCGTCAGCATACAGGGAGATTCTGGGCTCGTTTGACACTCCTCTGATTGGTTTGATGAAGTTTGCTTCCATGGCTTTCCGGACCAGATTTTGCAACGGTTCAATGGCAATGATGAAAAGGAGAGGGGATAGCGGGTCTCCCTGTCTTACGCCCCTCCTGTGCCAAATCTTGTCGGTCTTCTCCCCATTGATGATTATACGAGAGGAGGATGTAGCGAGGAGGTTTGCCACCCAATTGCGCCACTTTTCACCAAAGCCTAGATGGGAGAGCAGCTCCAGCAAATACTCCCAACTTACGGAGTCGAAGGCCTTCTGTATGTCCAGCTTCAGGAAAAGGGCAGGAGTCTTGTTTCTGTGCATCGATCGAACTATGTTCTGGGTGAACATAAAGTTGTCCTGAATTCCCCTTCCCTTGATGTAAGCGCTTTGTGTCGCGGAAATAAATCTATCCACTTCTAGAGCAAGGCGAGCTGCCAACATCTTGGTCAGAATTTTGCTAAACGAGTGGATCAGACTAATTGGCCTGTAATCCTTTATCCCTTTAGGTTGTGATTTCTTCGCGATGAGGACCACATCTGCTTCGTTAAGGAGGTTCAACCTGTCAGTCCGAAGATCAGCGAAATGCCTGATGGCCAAGATCACGTCTTCCTTTATGATCTGCCAGTAGACCTTGTAGAAGCTGCTAGTAAAGCCATCTGGTCCAGGTGCTTTTCCTGCTGGCAGGCTGTTAATGGCACTTTGAATCTCCTCTTCAGTGAATTCTGTCTCAAGGTGCGCCATATTCATTCTCTGTATACCAATGGATTCCCAGTTGAGGGAGATCGTACGCTGTGCTTTGGAGCCCAGGAACTCTGTAAAGTAGTTCTCCGCGAGGAGTTTCTTCTCATGTTGGTTATAAATTTCTTGGCCATCTACTTCAAGGAATGGAATCCTGTTTTTCCTGCTGCGGCCGTTTATCTTGAGGTGGAAGAACTTTGTGTTGGCGTCTCCTTCCTTTATCCATTGTAGTCTGGATCTCTGTCGTGCACGCACCTTTTGTACTGCGGCAAGGCCAAGAAGTTTGCTCTTTAGACAAGATCTGAGTTCTTGTTCCAGGGCCCTTAGTACTCTATCTTCCTGCGTCTTGTCTAGCTGTAAAATGATTTCTGAGGAGATTGCAAACTGCATCCTGGTGTTGCCTATTAGGTCCTATTTCCATCTCGTGAGTCGGCGGTAGTCGGTTTGTTCCAGCATTCCTGTATAACTTGGTATAGCTCCGGGATTTTGAGCCACCAATCCTCAAATTTAAAGGTCCCGAGCTTGTTTCCGTGCTGTTCACCTGTTAGCATCAATGGACAGTGGTCGGAGATCATTGATGATAATGCCTGTATAGTGCAATCATGGAAATGTATGTCCCAGTCAGGGGAGCATAGCATCTTATCTATGTTGGATAAAGTCGGGTTCGCTTGGCCATTGGACCAAGTGAAGGCTCTTCCATAGAGCTTGAGCTCTCGAATCTGGAGGATGTTAACCGTCGATCTGAATGCATGGATCATCCTCCTGTCGATGCGATTATTATTCTTGTCTGACGCTTTTAGGATGAGGTTGAAGTCTCCTGTGATAAGCCACTTATCGAGTAAATCTGGTTTGAGAAGTCTGAGCTCTTGTAGGAATAGAAGTTTCTCGGTTTCATCCTGCGGTCCATATACTCCTGTGCATGACCATTTGAGGTCGGAGTCTGTGTGGTTGATCGTTGCTGAAATGGAGTATGTTTTTGTCAAAGGTTCTGTGATGTTGAAGAGGCGACTTGAGCAGGCGAGGACAATGCCTCCTCTGGAGCCAATTGCCGGAAGATAGCAATAGTTATTAAGGAAATCATTTCCCATTACTCGAAGGATCACGTTGTCGTCAATTAGCTCCGGCTTCGTTTCCTGCAGGCAAATTATGTTGGCCCTGTATTGTTTTATAGCTTCTCTCACTGCATCTTTTCTCGCATTACTATTAAGGCCTCGTACATTCCATGAAATGAGTCTCACTTGGTGTGGCGACATGATCGGGAGGTCTTCTCTTTCGTGCTGTACCTGTTCGTGGTGGGGCGACATAAAGGATAACACAGACTAGCATCTGAGACCATGGCCAAACGCAAGCAATGGGAATAAGTCATTACATCAGGCGCACTGCGCACATAACAGAGGACTAGCGCCAACAAACTAGCAGGCGAGGAGATGAAAAAGTCTGAGAACCTGGAAGACATCGGCCCCTGTAGTTCCTGAAGCACCATCATCAACCAAGACGAAGACATTACAAAAGAGCTAAGCAACAGAGACATGAGGAGATACATTGCTCCTGCAAGTCTGGAAGAACTAGCAACTAACTAAGCAGCAGCACTGAGCACAGCGCTGATGTCTAGCTTTCCTAGAGCCCCTGCAAGAGTGGCAAAAGCAACAGCCGTGTCCTCTGTGAGTGGTTCCTTGAAGAGATCTCTGTATCGAGCAAAGTGAGCGGCTGCCGGATCTTCTTCAGCCTGCAGGATGCCCAGCTTCTTCATAAGCAAAATCCGAGCCTTCTCCATCGAGGTCCGCTGTATAATGTCCCTGCTGGCCCTTGCAAATCTTCTCTTTGTTTTTGGCTTCATTCTGTTCCGCTAGCTTGGATTTGCTTCTGGTACAGGGCACCGAGCGGATGATCGGAGGTGGCAATGGGCAGGTCACCATCTGGCGGAATTGGGCTAGTGTCATATCATCATCTACTTCCGAGCCACCTGATTCAGCCTCTGAGACTGGGGCCTGCACCTCATCTTGTTGCGTAATGTGTTTGTTGTTCTTGTTGCTGGGTGTTCTGTATGGTCATTGCGCGTGCATGAGCTGGAGGAAGCAGGCACACTTCTGCTTCATCCATCATGGGGTCAGAGTTGTTCCTCTCCTGCACCGAAAGGTGGCGAGTCTGCGTGACAAGATCTATGAGTGCTTCTGCCTCCATCTGCGAAGATCGTCCAGCTTGCTTAGAGGAAGTGCGCCCGATTGGGGATCGGGTGCGCTCCCGAGCCATGCTCAGCCCGTCATTGAGACTGTCGTCCGAAGAATCTCCATCTCTGGGGCCATCTCGGCGACGTCCATTGCTTCTTCTGTTGCGGCCGTGTGGAGAGTGGCGCGTTTCTTGCTGCCGGCTTCTGTTGATGTTCCTGCTAGGGCGAACATCCCATCCCCGGCGGGCTACGGCTGCGATTTCTGTCCCTGTCCGAGTTCGGTGGGCGGGAGAGGCGATCATGGACTGAAGCGCGGCTTGCCGGAGCAGCTCCATCTTTGACGCCTAGCTCCCAGTGGAAGGGAGACGCCCGAGGAGGGTGGAGAAGGTTCGCCACTTGCCTGGCTGTGCGAGCTGTAACCCCTGAATGGCGGCTCCAGTAGCGCTGATCGACATGGACCAGGAACGGGTGTGCCCTAAGCATAGAGGTATAGAAAGTGCACCTAAAAAGTGCACTGCTGACATCTATCTTTGAACCTGATAAAGAGGTATAGAGCTTTTTTTGGCACCATGCCGATTCATAAATCGTAATTCCACTATGGTTGATGTTTAACTCTCTTACGCTATTTGATACGCTCAGCCGCATAGCTAGATCATGGATAGAAATCCCTGGTGTGTTATATTCGGTTTCAGTGTATCAAATAATTTTGAAATCGAATTGTAGACACCCCATCTTGCAAAGTTGACTGCCAAAATCTCTGCGGCCAGCCTGTAAGTAAACACATATCAGCCAACCTGCAACAAGAGCCCCCGTGTCATGTCAACATTTAGCAAGAAATGCAGTGAGCACTCCGCAGTCCTTTGTCAAGAACACGCTGGTACAATTGGAAGAAGTATAAGCCAACAGTCAATGTCCTTTAAATTAAACCTCCAAAACTCTTTTTCAGTTTTACATTATTTGCTGCAATGGAATATGGAATACATTTGCGAACGAATAAAAGGGTGATCAAACTCAAAGCCTATTTTGTGATAACACTAGCAGCTTGAGAATACTACAAAACTTGAGTAGCAAAAAACCTATGGCTCTATAATCTGTTAAGTTGTCTGTAATCCGCATGTTCTATACAACTGCTGATGATAACTAAAAAGAAAAAAAATGAATTGAAGAGAAACGAGCCTCAATTGCCTGCAGTATATATCCCCTTGGCCAATATGGAGAAAGCCAGCAGTAAATACCAATTCAGAATGCATGAGCATCTAAGCACAAGTTTTATATGCTTAGGTGACCAGCTGCCCTGTCACGCATGGAGGGCCCTCCTCTGACCAGAAAGCATTGCCAGAACGCGACGTATTTATCGACAGCTGTTGGGTGCACAAAACCACTTACGGTATAAATATTGACTTCTCATTCTTGCTGCTGATCCACTCTGAATTTTTACACAGGTAACGCTTGACATTGACCTTTATTGTTAGTTCTCGAGCGTGTGCAAGCTCCGCATTTGGATTTTGTAACAACTGGTCACTTAATGCCATTCAATAGGTTCTGCATTTTTGTTAGATTTTCCCTTTGGTCGACCAAATCTTTTGACATTTTTACCCGTCAGAAGCTTCAGTGCGCGTTCAAGCGTGATCTTCTTTGGGTCTGTGTTCTGCAATCAGCCATTTTTAAGACATATTGTTAGCCTTGGTACGAGAATTTCTAAATTTACCGAACATGCGAGCAAACTCAATAATTGGAAACTGTATCTTCGTAATTGCAAATGATTTTTATTAAGTGTCTGGATGACAAGTTGACAACAATAGCACCAACATAAAGGACTGAATAATGTACTGACGATATGTTAATATGCATAGGAATTCCAGTCATCTAATATTAGTATCGTTTCTGGTACCAATAAACGTAATAATAATACAACACGTACCTTTGGCACTGGAGCAAGGGTTCTCCTGTGCCGGACGTTAAATCCAGCTTTAGAATGTGTCATAAGCACAGGGTATTCATCGTCAGGATGTTTTCCCTGTTGGCAAACGATAACGTCATGATTTAGCTCAACAGAGGATACAAACAGATAAAATTTACAGAAAAGCATACCAGAATTTTGGGATACTGCAACAGCTCAATTGCATCTTCTATGGTGACAGAGTCAACATCTTTGACCTGAAAAGTAGGTTGAGTCATATCTGTCGTGGATTCCTGAAAATGACAGAAAGTACGAGGTACAAGTTCTCTATGCTTTTAAAAAGTAAGGTAGTAATTACCTCAGAAAGAGAAGCTCTTTTCTGAGACGCTCCCTTTCTATCCTCTCCAACCTGGATGTAGTAACCATAAGGACCTTGTTTCAAAAAGACCTGTAAAATGAGCAACAAAAATGTTATACACTTAGCACCAGAGATATAAACAAAGCCAGATACCATACAGACTGAAAAAACCTTTTTGTTTGAATCAGGCATGACACCAAGTAACCTGGGTTCAAAAGACCTTTGAGTTTCCTCGTTGGCTTCATTTTCATCATCTTCAGCTGACAATGTGCGAGCAATGTACCTATTGTAATTAGTTTAGTCATTAGGTATGAATGATATTCAATTATAATCAAGAAACTACAATGGAATTCACAACTTGTAACAAGTGATAACCAAGGATTATAGCAGAGATTAAGCTCCAACTCCAAGGTATAATATTTATAGGAGGGGATAATAAGGTCATACTTGCACTTCGGATGCCGATCACAACCTATAAAATAGCCTTCGCCGTACCTACTAACTTTGAATCTCAGGGTTCCTTCAGAACAACTGCAGGTATTAAGCAAACATGTTAAGCATTAAGGAAGAAACATGGTGAATGCATCGCATAATAGGGTGACATCGTAGGTTAGCCATGCCAAGCTAACCTGAATGAATTGTGCAAACATCCAGGTTTTGGAAATGGGAACTAATAAAAGATATACTTCCTAAATACCAGAAAATACATTCTTTAAAAGAGAATATGACATGCATTACCTAGGGCAAATCCTACTATCACTGTCAAGGTCAGGAAAGAGGATAGAATGAAATTTCTCCTCAAGCATTCTCTCGACCTGCAAAAAAGTGGTAATTCAAATGTAGTTTCAAATTTCAATGCTGAAGTGATTGCGGGGCAATATGATAACAGTTTATTTGCTAAATACTAGCACTAATGTATATCAAAGGATTCAATCTGAATAATAGTCAGTTTATAGCATGCTAAGATGGGTGGGTTGAGATTAGGTGCGATTCAGCATTGTACTGGAGGTGCAGAAATCCAATTCCAGCTAGGACCAGTATGCTATTTAGCTGGATTCTCAGTGAGTTAATTACATCTAATTTCGTTCATCTACAAGCTTATTCCCATAATATCATACAGAGCACTGGAAAGGAAAATAAAGGTAAATAGGTAATACAGCAAAGAGATCTTGTTTGGGCAAGAATATGGGCTTGGCTAGAACTGTGTTTAGTTGGGAGATTATTTTCTAAGCCAATAATGGCAACCTATCCCTTCAAAACAGGATACCTCCATATACACAGACAATGATCTTAGCTCACATGTAATCATTTCTTTTCCCTGGAAGTAATGCAGAACTTGCCAGTTTCAGGTAATCAAGGGTTATGACTAAAATCGTACCTACATAAGAATCAGAGTCTTCAGACCAGTACTTCATATTTAAGAAACGGGTCACTGATTTCAGTTGCTATGTCAAACAAAAGCTGGTTTGATCATGTGATAGAAAAAACCTACAGCACTTGCGCCATGTGAGAAATAGAGTCAGATGTCATATAGTTGTTCTAGGATATTAATTTCCTGGGTGCAAGGGTACAGAAATTTCACCAGGTACCACAAAAATCAATATTACCTTTCTGACATCCCATTGACTAGCATCTCCACAATATTTGCTGAACCGTTCCCAGTAATCTTTCAGGAGGCCCTTCCATTCAGTTGAGCCAGCAGAGACATTGTCTAGCTATTAATGTAGCAGAAAAGGAACATTAATAGCTATTAATGTAGCAGAAAAGGAACATTAATAGGATTATGGCAACGTTTGAATTCTCCTTACTTAATGGTAACAATAGAAAGAATTCTTTTCCTATTCCACATATTCTATTCAGGGCGTCTGCCCCGATTCCCAGGGCCATTCGGCCTTAGGGCAGAATTCCATCTTGACTCTGTACCCTTGATTACACTATGATTATTGATCAATAGTAGAATAAGCTTGTCTAAAAGGACAAATAGTGATGCAAACACTGTCATGGCCGTGGGCCTACCCAACCAAGCCAACTAGGAGAATGCCCGCAAGGAGGGTAGCCACTCCTGATGGAGTGGGCTACGCATGCATATCTTCATGTTTGGATTAGTTACACAATTCATTTGACAGTAACCTGCTTTCAGTTCTGATTTTAGTGCAACTCCACTTCGCTGCTTGATATGCTCAAATGGAGGAACATGAAATGTAGAATGTAAGAGAAACATTGACATATGGGACCTTGATACCAATTAGCAATGACTACTGAAAATTATTTTACAACCATAATCCTGGCTGGAAGGCGACAACTGGCCAAAACAACTCAATTTTGCATATGTCGAACCAATTCCATATTTCTAGATAATATTTTTAAAATACTCTTTAAAGCAAGAACACAGTTACAGCATTTCTTAAATGTCTATAGGTATGTGGATTTCACTTTCATATTGAAATTAACCTGCTGATTTCCTGGAATTTCATATTGGCTGAACCCGTAGCGGTAAACAGCCAACTTAAGCTGGTTTCTGAATCCATAGTAAAACAAGTATAAAAGAAAATGTACAGATAACTATAGGCTGAAAAATGTTTAGTACCTCATTCTCCATGTTAGCAGTAAAGCTGTAATCGGCAATCTCAGAGAAATGATGCGAAAGAAATGCTGAGACCTAAGAAACAGATAGTATTGAGCATATGTCAAAATTAGACACAAGAAACTGAAGGTTATAAGCAACCTCAGCTAGGTGAACTGAAAGAATGCACTAATTACATGGCATTGAGTAGGAGCTAAAATCATTTCCAACAAAAACTACAGAAAAATGAGAAACTGGTGAGGTGCAATTGGGCATTAGCAAAACCATCAAACGTTTACCCTTGTGAACATTAGAAAATATATAAACTTCAGATAATTTGCAGTGCAACTTGTATGGGTTTTGGCGAGGTAATCCATCTTGATAAGTAAGAGACATGAGAAAGATTAATAAAGACACAATTACAGCAATGCATTGCTACAATTCACCTAAAAAAATGCATTGCTACAATTCCCCTAAAAAAGTGCATTGCTAGTTTGCTACAATGCATACAAATGCACTGGTATAACAGATAATTTAATACCAAAACAATGCATGTAGCTGTATGTATTATATCTATTTAAACCAATATAAAGAAATTTCAATTGACATCAGAACTAAAGATGTTTTGACCAAACAGGATCTTTTTAAAAGGGTGAGGATGACATCAGGAACAAGAGCATACCATTCGACCACGGAATTCAGGGTGCAGAACTCGACTTTTTATTGTCATGTATTTCCGGTCCTGGATAGCACAAGTATGGTAAACACTCTTATCCATTCGCAAAGTCATTGCTAATGATAATGAATAAGAACATATGGCACATCAGCAATTTTTATGAACGAAAATAAAAATTGGCACATAGTGAATCCCTAAAACTCTGCGACTGTTTATTTCGGCCATGTGTTATTGCTATCAAAACTGGTTACTTGTATTCGGCCCGGTTTAAATTGTTAACTACCTAATTATGCATAGTAGCAACCAGGGAGGCAACCTGTTATGAGTATTCGGCCAAGTAGACCACTTTTTACTTTTCAGAACATTGACCCCATATTGCAGACCAATAAAACTGAACTTTCGCTGCAACCCAAAGGTCAAATGTGCCATGCATCATTAAATTACCGCATGGCATGTGTTGAGCTTTGTGGCATGTGCAGCACTCCAGGAGCAGCTACATGAGCCAACCAACCAAAACATCTCGTTCAGTATATTAGTGCATTCATAAGATCCAGCTCAAAAATCGTCAGATATACTAGAAATGGCTACCCAGCCATTCAAGAAAGGCAGTAAGATATATATTGGTCATATCAATGTACCATCATCATCCGAGATAGTAGGGTAGTAGCACGTTACACTACCTGCAACACTCTCAAGCATATGTAGATGGCCTTCCAATTCCAAGTTCCTCTAGCTTTTTAATCTGGAGATAATAGGACACGTGAAAATCATAGGTTACAGAACAAACCAATAATAAGGAAATCTTTTTATTTCAGGCATGTGGAATGATCAGGGTGACAAGTGAAAATTCCATCTCATAGGTATTACTGACCAATGCACCCTCGGAATAACGGGATGGAGGTTTAGTAAAGTGCTGCGCAAGATCCACGTTAACTGGAGACACAAAATCCTTCACCTGAGAAAAGGGACATGTGTCATGAAATAGTTAAATTATAGCCAGCAACCTGTGGTGGCACGAAGCAAAATGGGTAAAGAAATGGAACAGTTCAGAGGCAAATCAGAAGCTGCTAACCTCTAATTTGGACATGGCCTCAAAATTATCCTGACGCACATCTTCTCCTTCAGGGTTTTCACTGGATGGACATGCTTTAGTGTCCTAAAAGCAGCACATTTTTTCATTAGTGGGTTAAATAAGCTCAGGTCCTTTATAGAATATAACCGTACTTCTATCCATGCCAAGTCTTAACAATCAGCTCTCTAAGGAAAAACCTATTAGGCACAATATTAAACATTAAAGATACTAATAAATCAGCAGAAACTCATGCATTTCAGCAAACGTAGGAAAGGAGATGTAAAAAGGTTTTAAAAAATATATAGCTGGTTTCTGGAAATCAAAACCCTGATGGCACATAAAAATTAAAATTAAAAAAAAACAGAGAGGAACAGAGGTAGCACTATTTCATATACTTTTCAAGTTTTGCACAAAAAAAATCATGTTCTAACTCTTTCTATGATTAAGGAAACATACAGAGGACAAATCAGAAGAAAAGATTACAAAGATGATAAAAGCCAAAGCAATGATGTAATCATACCCTGAACCATGAAATAATATCATTAACAAGAACTTACCTCATAGACAGCTTGGTATCCCTTGAAGTCAAGCCTTGATGCAGATGAAAGAAAACTCATGTCTCCGTCAGGATTACCAATATCAACTTGAATCTACAATGCAATAATAAATGCACTCATGGTAAGCATGAAATTTGATGGAATGCTTAAGATACTGAAAATTAAAAATAAAAGATACAGAGAATTTAGCATGTTTGTTACTGCATAATGGAGGAAACGGATGTCACTTTCATTGCCTACCACAGCATCAATATATATTTAGCACAACAACCAGAATCCTGTTACTACATATCTTCGACTCCAAGCTTTGCCTCTACAAAAGGATCCTTCTGGTGGCGCGACATTGTTAAGCTCTTAGACTCTTTTAAAAACCTAACGACCTGCAAGGCTAACAATGGCAATACCATCCTTTTTTGGAAGGATAACTGGTCTGGGACTCGCCTCTGCCACCAATCCCCCAGGCTCTTCTCCTTCGCAAAAAAATAAAGACATCACCTTCTTGGTGGTTAGAGAAAAGGTGGACATCTTCAACCTCTTCCATCTCCATCTCTCTGAGGCCGCTTATCAGGAGCTTCAATGCATCCAAACAACTCTAAACTGGGATGATGATCCTACGAGTGATTGGGACTACTGGACCTACAACTGGGGAAATAGTGTCTACTCTTCTCAAAGATTCTACAAGCTCCAGTTTGCTCACCTCCCTAATTACCGTACTCTTAATCTAGTTTGGATCTGCAAATGTGTTCCTAAACTCAAAGTGTTCGCCTGGTTGCTAATCATGAATAGACTAAACACCCATGACATGATGAGCCGCCGTCACTGCTATGACTCCCCAGATGTCTCCTGCTCTCTTTGTGATCAGGGCTTCTGTGAGACTGCGGAGCATCTCTTCTTCAGCTGCCCCTTCAGCAAACGATGCTGGCTCACCATTGGCATCCACTAGAATTTTAGTCTGGACTGCCTTCAGAGGATTGGTGCAGCTCGTAGCCAGTTCAAGCGCCCGCTCTTCATGGAAATCTTCATATCTGCTGTCTGGCATATCTGGAAGCAACGGAATAACATGGTGTTTGAGGGTGTTCCACCACCCTACAGTGCTTGGCTAAATAGTGTTAGACATGAGCTCTTTCTTCAGAGCTCTAGATTTAGGGAAGATCTTCGCGATCCTCTTGTATCCTGGCTCAGTGCCTTAAGCATTCCCCCCGATCCCCTTGTATATCTCTCATGTACATATTTTGTTCCCTATCTTAATATAATTTTTCTGTCGGAGCCTCTCCTACAGTTTTCCCTCAAAAAAACAACCAGAATCCTGTTGGAAGAGCCACAACAACCGGAATGAAGTTTCTCTCCTCTCAGTTACAACAAATCATTCATAGGTCCGTTAGAATAGCTAAAGGACTCATCATGATGCCATAGTCATTCATATACAGCCCATTCATATTCATCACTTGTCCATTTTACTGAGAGCACCATTTCAGCTTCTTGTCCAAATATGAAATCAGAAGTGAAGTCATTGCATTCTCTCCTATTTTAATACGCTTTTTTTTAAGCTGGGAAAAAGGCTCACAAGTAAAGCATTTCACTTCATGTGGCTAGCATAGCCCAGCCTTCTATACTACCTTGGTCATGTTCATAAGGCGACTTGTGACAATTGTGAAACAGAGGGCTTAGCTAGTAACAAGAAAACAGACTAACGTGACAAAGAAATATGGATACATGTAGGCACACTCTGTCAGAAACACAGAGTAGCCTCATTCATCTACCAAAAAGAACTGAATATGGTTTTGCTTGATTAGAAGCACCGACGGGGAGTCTCGGCTACCGGCTGTTCAACAGCTGCTTTACGAGCGCGATGAATTTTTGGCAGAGGTAAAGGATCGTGTGGTGCAAGCGCAAGAGTACCATAAGGCCCACCATGATTGCACGCACAGAGAAGTGGAGTTTGAGGTTGGAAAATGGACTTGGTTGCGACTACTGCATCGCCCTATCGCATTACTGCAAGTTAAGGGCCGTGGCAAAGCTTGGTCCGCGCTATTTTGGGCCATATTAGATTTTGCAATGCATCGGGACAGTGGCTTATCGCTTGCAGCTGCCGGCCACAGCCCACCTCCATGATGTGTTTCACGTCGGCCTCCTGAAGCCATTCCTATGTTATCCGCCGGCAGCTCCACTCGCGCTTCCCCTGATGATGCACAGCCATGCTTGTATTCAACTGGATAAGGTACTCAAGGCGCGTGTTTGTCGCGGTATCCATGAACTCTTGGTGCAGTGGAAAGGGGCAGCAGCAGTCGATGCTTCTTGGATGCCACTTGCTGACTTCCAGAAGGCCTATCCAGATCATCAGCTCGCGGACGAGCTGACTCGCGAGGGGGGGAGAGATGTCATGTGTGGAGTTCCCTACAGCCGCCACGGGCAATAACGGCGTCTTTGTATCCCTGCGAGGTTTGATTCCCTGATGGATGCATCAGTTTAGAGTCCGAATCAGATAGGAGAAGCACCTGTTGGTTCAGGTTATATTAGGAGAGTCCAGTTTAAGTCAGGTCTGAATTGGAGTCAGAGTCTGTCAAGTAGTCTAGAGTATGTCCTATAAATAAAGGACCCATTGTGTAAGTTGAAGGCAAGCAATAAATCAATCTAATACATCCTACCTCTACTCTCCTCCCCTGCCTTTGCCGTGCGACAGCCCTTCCACGGCTGGCGTCGCACCGCAGAGGTCCAAGGCCACAGCCAGCTACCTCCCATGACTACCCCCTCCAGTCTAATCCCCCTTCTAATCACCCACCACGTGACAGCTACTTACAAATCCCTCTTGACTCTATACCTATTACGATTTCCACAGCCAATATAACTCCATAAACTCATACATAACAGCCATCCTAAAAAATAATAAACAACAACAGGTAATAAATGAAGCAAAACAGTAACCAACCAGCTCGGTTCTGGAAGCTTCCGTTTGGCGAGCCATTGTTCTTTTCCATATTAGAGTGTACAGTTTCAAAGAATCCTCGTCAAGTATCCCAACCAAAGATGCTGCAAGAGATATTATGACAGAACTATATATCAAAAACCAGAAACCAAAATAATAATGCTTCAAAATATTCCTAGTAAAAACAAAAGAGGCTACAGAAGATTAGGCAAAGAGAGAAGGAAAAAAAATAGCAACTCAAACTCTGAAGAAAAAGTCACGCTTCAGGTACTCTTTCAATCCTACAGCAGATGCAGACTCCAGGCATAGGCTTATAGTTATCAAGGGATCAATTATAAACGAGGTGGCAAAACAATGTTCATTACATAATGCAGAGATGATACAAACAAGATTACGGTAGATGTTGAACAGTGAGTGCCTTATAATGAACTTCAGAATACCATGGTTCAGGTAACAAAGTTTTACACCCAGCATGGCATCCAATATTACCATGTACCAACCAAATACTAGTTGTGCTTCCAGTCGAAAAAACATTAGTTGTGCCGATATGTTTTAAGCGCGATATGCACATGCTCGTATAAGGGTAAGTGTTATTCAGATTTCGGAGTTTGCAACATGCAGCCAATAAACATACCAAATAGTTAAAGATCTATTTAAAAATCAAAACAATTTGAACATACAAGATTTGTTACCTTAGTTAGGGATTAGATTGATTTGCTCAGATTGGCTGCTTATCTTCAGTTAGTTTTTTCAAGTCAAATATTATTTCCTAGGAGTCAAGTTCAAGTCATCCCTATATAAGGGGTAGCATTGTATCTTCTTTAATCAAGCAAACAAAGTCTCCTAGTCAATGAAATCCTACTGTGGTCTTGCCCTTCACCAGTTATTTTAAATTTACCCCTCGCCCAAACGGTGCTCTCTTCACCTAGCGCCGTCTACTTCAAGTCATCGTCGTTCAATCTCTCTCCAACAGAACTACTAGAAATGTTAAAACTATGAACAGTCAAGTCAAGTCAAGTCAAGAAAAAGGACAACAAGTAAAAAAATGAGCTACACCTTTAATTTTACATATTAATATAAACTTCAGCAATCAAAGCTTGTGACAGATATGAACTGGCCAATATATTGTTTATACATTAAATTTGGAACTTTACCCAATACCTTTTTCAGAACCATATACAGTACTCAGAATTTTTTGGTGATGAATGTACGGTAATAAGATTGTGCCTCCACCAAGACAATAGGCATGTATGAAATTAACCCCTCACCCACAACAAAAGGATGATCTGCAGCATCTGTAATTGAATGAAGACAATAAATCACACAAAACTGCAGGTGGGTTTATTACATGGCAACCTCCTTATGCTGGTGGGCCTTATGGCTTCATGGGCTTCTTGAGCATTTTTCACTTTCTTCAAGTACTTCCTAATGTCCTCTGAAGCATACTCCTCACCATACCTGGAAGAAATACTTGTTAACAAGAAGAATGCAGGCCCCAGGTGGCATACTGATACACAGTGCTAAACACTCAAGATACTGATTATCTCAAACTAGCTTGTACAAGAGTAACAAGATCAGACATGAAAAGAATCAATCCTAAACATGAGACTAGGAAGCTCTCTGGCCATGTCATCAAATGTTCAGAACATTAAGTTTAAAATACTTGGTAATTTGAAATATTGTGACTCGAACACAAATATATATTACATCTCATAAATCCTGATCAATGAGAAAATATGCAAAACTGCAAACTTCAACTTGTGAAATTGATAACTCAACACTAATCCAGATTATTGGGCACTAGACTAATTGACAAATTAAAAGTGAAACCAGAGAGATTAAAAACCCTGCACAAAATCACTAAACCAGACTTGACAGCATGTTCCAATACAGTGTACCTTTCTTTCACTAATGAACGGATATCTTCTGCAGCTCCATCAGAAATCTTCAAGGGATAAGGCAGAATAGACAAGTTAAGGCAACAATTTCAGGCTATTACAATGATTACAGCATCATGCTTGCACTCACTGATAACTGACAAGAAATTTTCAAATCAAGGGATAGCAAGTAGTGTCTACAGCATCACGCTTGCACTCACTGATAACTGACAAGAAATTCTCAAATCAAGGGATAGCAAGTAGTGTCTTTCATGGATCAGTGCATCACGGGATTAAAATTTTGTCACCAAGATTAAGTTAATGTTGACATACACCCATGATGCGTTTCATACGACCGAAGTCAAGTTAATATTACTATTGTAGCTACCTAGGGTCCTAGACATACATGAATTAAAATAAATAATGAGAACCACCAAATTAATTAAAATAATAAAACAGTTGGTTTGTTTGGAATAGCAGTTGGGACCTGTAGAACTCCATTTTCCCGATCAGACGTTTGAGCTGATATAATAATAAGCTATTTTTATTAAGCAAAAGTATCCCTCTTCTACTTGAAAAACTTATATTGAATATCATTTAGTTTGTTAACATAAGGAGCTTCCTATATAAGGATGAGAACTGTAAGCATCAGATTCCAGCAAAAAACAGGAATAAATTAAAGATCATCCTAATCCGTAGTCTCTCCTTTCTCCTAGTGTCACTCCCCTTCAAGACCAATTTGATCGTTTTTAATGTGGATGCACCAATTTTAGCCTAAGACCACAGAAATGGGACCAAAAGCATTTTTTACCCTACCTACATGATTCATTTATAAATAACAAGGCTAATTTGGTCATCTAAGGAAAGCTAGGATGGTACCTACATGAAACCCATCTGTTCTGATGTACGTTATTAATCCAGTTGCTTCTTCTGAAGAAAGAGTGATCCCTTCATAAAGCTTCTGGGCTACCTGCAGTGACATAATGAGTCATGTCAGTCAATCGATTACTATACATAAATGACAATATTACAATAGTAAGGCATGATATATATGCATCTGAGTTAACTAAGTAAAAACAACCTTCATGGTATACCCTGCTGCAAAATGTAGTTTGTTTGCTGCATCCTGCTGAAGGCTGGATGTTATATATGGCATCGGAGGATTCTTGTGAATTTTGCTTCTCTTAACACCTCTTACTTCAAATTGAGAAGAATAAATCCTCTTTTCTATAGCTCGTGCTTCTTCTTGAGAGCTTATAGAAAGCTGATCCAACTTTTTTGAATTGAGATGCTTTATCCGAGATGTGAGGCACAGGCCTTTTGAAGAGTCTGAACACTGGGTTTCGAAGTCTGTATCGACAGTCCAATATTCTTGTGGGCTAAACTGTTCTATTTCAGTCTCCCTATCACATACAAGAGCCAAAGCTGCAGATTGGACTCGTCCAGCTGACTGACAACCAGGCAACTTACTCCATAAAAGTGGTGATATGCCGAACCCAATCAAATAATCAAGGGAACGGCGTGCAAGATAAGCATTAACTAAGTCCATATCAATATATCTTGGAGACATTAAAGCATTTTTAATAGCATCCTCTGTAATTTCATGGAAGACAACTCTTGCAACAGTAACATTGCAATCCAACGCATCCTGCTGTTCAAGCATTTCTTTAATGTGCCAGGCAATTGCTTCACCTTCCCGGTCAGGATCAGATGCAAGAATTAAATTTTCTGCTCTGGAGAAAAGAAGAAGCAATGATAACAAAAACAATCAGTAGCATGCCAATGACTCCACAAAGCAGAGGAACTCATCTTGCACGCTTGCACGGCACGTGTTTAACAAAATATGTACTTTCTGTAGTCTATACAGCTAGCTTTAGTTCAATTAACTCAGACAGATACAACCTGACACTAGTATAAACAGAAGGCAGATCTAGAGAAAAGGTGTTAACTAATTAGTCGCATACTCAAATGGATAAAATATCCATAAATTTCAAGATTCGATTGATGATCCCGTGGAAGCCATTTTAACCAGCTATATGAAGTATGTAAAAGATTAAAACAAATACAAGTAAAATATGAAGTATGTAAAAGATTAAAACAAATACAAGTAAATGAAACACCATGATTGTAAACTTTAGGCATGGAGCATCTGTTACTTAAGTATACAGTTAAACAGTTTGGTTGATCTATTTTCACAGAACATGTACAGGTCATATAGAGATACCGTCATCAGCAAGTGCTGTGTAAGTATAATGTGCCAGCATACACACCTGGTGATAGGGACATTCACATCTAAGGATATGCGCATAAGATACTTGAACACTGAAACCATCGGCAGGGACACCTTAGCTATAAAATCTGTATTACCAGATGACACCATATTGTCATTATGTTTTATGTCCAGTTGTCCTCTAAAAGCCATCTCGTTTAAATATAACAGAATAAATCTAGGAAATTTAGGCCATCGGAACTGTTTGTCACTTTGTCCACACACACCACGGATATATAGCATGTAACTTGAAAAACAGGGACCACAAGGACTATCATTTGTCCAGTCAATTAAGCCTTGCAGAAAGTGATAAGGATTTTGCATCGAATACAAGATTTTGGAGACAAACATATGACCCACAAAGTGCAACAGTAATTAATTATGTGATTGTTTGCTTCTTTCTCAGCAACTAATGTGTCCATGTTAGGAAGAGAAGATGCACACCATTAGTTAACTACTCCAAGCACATAAGTCATGAACAAAATGTGAACAATGTCATAGGCATTACGGGCCTAGGAAACATACCCTTTCAATGCTACTTTAATGCTCTTTAGATGTGTCCAGGCAGCAGCAGGCACCTCCCAAACCATGCTGAAGTCATCATCAGGGCGGACAGATCTTGACCTTCCAGCTAGATCTCTCACATGACCATAGCTTGGCAATACTTCATACATGTCACCAAGGTATTTTTGAATAACTTTTGCTTTTGTAGCTGATTCAACAACAACAACTGATTTAGCTGTGGGGGGATGAAGAGGCAAAAGTGGCTTCCTCTCGCTACCAGAACCATCAACAGAGGTCTTCATACAAATCTCAGCTTCAGCAGGTGCAATAGCAGCAGCAGATTCCTTTGCTTTCGAAGATCTCTTTGATCTTTTCACTGTCTTTTTTTCTTTGGAACTATCAACACCTTTTTTTGATTTAGAAGTGTCAACCTTCTTTTCTTCTTGGTCCACATTAATTTTCTCCTTTGTCTTTGCTGCTGCTTCATTAGTTTTAGTGGATCTGCTCTTTTTCTTGGTAGATACTTTCTTTTCTTTCATATCTGCACTAACTTCTTTTTTGCTGCCTGTATAACTCTTCCTCTTGGCAATGTCCTTTTTAGTATCTGAACCACTCTCGCTGCACTTGCTAGTAGATGTCGAGGCCTCATCAGTGATCGTGCTACACGCAGCTAGTGTGCTTTGGCGTTTCTCAGATATACAAAACAAACTATGTGCAACACTCCCATCTTCCCTGTTGATATTTGGATTGCTAAATGAACTCTTATTTCTAACGAGAAACCTTAGCTTTTTACTATAAGCAGTCATGAAGGACCGTGAATTACCAATATTGTTAGCTTTTAAAGCAACTCCACAGATATATGCGGCTCTGAAACTCACAAAACTGCGATATCCCGAGAACCCAGTAGTCAAAAAGGCACTACTTTTGGGCTGTAGGGCAAGCCAGGAGCTAGTTCTTGAAGACATTTGCCTTGCTGAATTATTCCTCACTGCAACTCCAAGCATCTCACAAGGACAGAAAGGTGAATAGGGAATGAAGGTGCATGAATACCTCTGAGAAGTCCCAAAGTGAAGCTGCAAAGGTAACACATAGCCAATACTTAGAGAGCAGGCAGGACTTCAAACAAGATAATGTAATCAACGTATAAAATGGCAGCATCATCATGTTTATCTGACATGATCATGCAAAGACCATTTCAGTAAAACAAAAGTGTGATAAAAGGGAAAAGGCATTGTCTTCCTATAAATGTCCCATTGAATAAAATGATAAATCATGCTCACATGTGTATTGTCTTTCATTGCACCAGCGTGTCATCTTAGTTGTATTAACAAACAATTGACGCAATAGAAGAAGCAGTGGTGCTCTGCACAATGGCCACATGCTTCTATTACTTGCTATTCAGGATTGCAGTTTGGTTGATCAAATATGTCTAAACTAGAGCAGTACAAGATATGGTTTTTATGTGCACCATGCGTGTCTCAGTTCGGTAATTGGATAGTCAAGCTTCCTGACAACGCATAGTGCAAAATGGTGTGTAAGCAAGTAAAACATGTCTCTTGCAGACAAAAGGAAAAGCTCCAGGTTCATACACGGTGTAACCGAGACAAGACATCAACCTCCATCGATGTTGTACCACCACCGAGCAAGCAAGGCAAAAATTGCTCCGATCCTTCGTCCGACCACGGACAACACCCGCAAATTCGACATAACTGCAATCCCGGCGTCACGGGCAAAACACCAAACAGGTGTCGTCCACAGCAACGCCTCACCAAACGACAGGTCGCCGTATACAAGCAAGCTTCCGCTCCCGAATTCCCGGCATTGCCCAGTCTCGCTAGTGAAGACGTTGAAGAGGGGAAGGAGATGGGACTTACCATGGACGGCGCTGGCGGCAGCGTGAGAGGCGAGCGTGACGGCGCGGTGGGCGTGGGCGTGCGGGAGGAGGCGGCGGAGCTGGAGCGCCATGGGGAGGGAGGCGGGCGCGGGCCGCTCAGGCGAGGAGACGCATGGGGGTTGGTAGGGTCTAGCTAGGGTTTTAGGGGAGGGGAGGTGGCGTGGGAGTGGATTGTGGGGAAAGGCGGGGGCGGCTTCGAATGGCTGCTGCGGAAATATCCCGATTAGCCGCTGCTCCCTCGCTCGCTAGGCCTGGTTGCAGACCTGCACTTGTCTTCTTCGCGTACGGGCTGGAACATGGGCTTTGCTCGCTTGGGTCATGTGTTTTTGCTGCAAAATGTTGTGAGATCGTCGAGGCTAACCAGGCCCTTTTCGGTGTTGGACACGAGCCCGGACATTGCATGGTGCCACGGCCAACCTCGACTGATCCCTCCGCCGAGGATTGCTGAGCAGACCATCCCCATCGCCGTCGCTATCACCATCGTCATCATCCATTTTGTACGACTATGCTGCCATCGACTTCGACGGCTGCATCCCAACGTCCGCCAACATCTTGACGAATTCCACGCTAGAATCCCAGCAAGCACCGGGACGACCTCGACGCCGGCCCCATGCCTGCTCTTGCACCGCCAGGAGCACCCGCTCGACAATCATCTAGCTCGTTCAGTGACCTAGTTACATCTTAAAGATTGTGCAGAGTCCAAGATATCATCTACTTCCAAATCCGAAGGTAGCAATGGCATGGTAATATTGAACTTTCTGTAGATTTTTACACTTGAGACTTTGTATTTTTTTTCTTTTAGACAATAGGTAATAAACCAAACAAAATCATTTATAACTTCGAGAACTCGAGCTTACATGAAAAAACCACCACACAATATCCAAGACTTACTAAATAAACGAGAGTTACTACTAGTATCAAGCTGAATAGACCCACCAAGAGTAAAAACTAAATGAAACTTCACTTCAGTGTGGGTGTCTGAAGTCTTTCGATCTTCGAGCTTATCAGCTCCCTGTCGTCCATTTTTAGGAGTCCCTTCCTTTGTTGCATAAAAGAAATAATCCTGTAAAGCATAAATAAGAAAATTTTAAGAAATTTTTGTTCAAAAACCATATCATTTCACACGAGTCAAAACCCTCATAAAATAGTGGATAAACCAAAATATTTGAGACGATTAACTTTGCTACTCCTGTTCAACCATCGCTCCAGAATATCAAACATGCCCTAAGAGACATCGGACCAATCAAAAGAATCCCGAAGAGCTGCCCAGACAACATTTGCCACAGGACAACAAAATAGAATATAATTTGTAGAGTTTACACCTTCACATAGCTGAAAATGAATGTCCCAAGCCATTACCGCACTTTCAACTGCATCTTAGTGCTTTTGTTGGGAATGGCTCTTAAGATGATCCTTACTACCCACACTATGTTAGGACATATACACACTCTCTACATCGACTAGTATTTCTTTTTAAACTTAGTACTTTGCTTTCGAGTGGCCGTGTCACTCATATTAAAGCACTATTATAATTTTGGGAGACTGAGCCGTTCACGTTAAATCACAACTCAACAAGCGCTAAGTACTAGAACTACGTAACTTACTGAGGAGACCACTCTTACAAAGAAAATTCTCCTATTTACTATTAGAACTCTTTTAGTCGTCATCCTATCACTTCACCTTATGTGACTTATATCTTACTCTCTCATATGGCTATGGTGGCTCTTATTCACTTGGTTGGTTACATGGGAGGGGAGGGGATGCACCCTTTTTGTTAGGATTATAGAACTATTGGATTGTTACCATGTGGCATAATCTAAACCCCTACAATACAACTCTAGAAAACTCTCTATAAATATCTTCTCTCTAGAGTTATCTACAACATTATCCATCTCTTAAATATTTCTTGCTTCATAAATTTTCTAAATACCTAAATATCTTCCTCTAGAATTCTCCATAATTCTAGAGTTATCTCTAAAATATGCCCACCATAGTTATCCATGATTTCTTGTAGTGTCTTTTTCTCAAATATCTTTCTCTTGAAATACTCCAAAATCTCTTAGAACCTTCAAATATGCATTGCACCCCCAAAAGCCATAACCACGGTAGAAAGATTTAGCACTATATCTTTTATTCTTATCTAGTGCCCAGCAACCTTCATCTATACCAATCCCCCAATTCCACTTCAGCAAGCTCAATCTGCAAAGTAGTTAAGCCAGACACTTCTTCGCCAAACAGAGATCTATTGAAAGGAATGAAATTGTTATTTTTCAATAACAATAGCAACCAGAATATCTGGATCTACTTCTTTTTAGAAAAAGGTTAGGGAATAGGGTCTTCAATGGGACCTGTCCCAGCCACACATGATGCCAAAAGAAAGTTTGCTTTCCACTAACAGCTTTACAATGCATACCCTGTTGATACCACCTAGCAGCCTTAACTAGGCCCCTCCAGAACGGAGAGCCTCCATTGCAGAACATTGGAAGAAACCATTATCCCTCATATATTTGTTCCTCAGTAATTGATACCAAGGAGCAAGATCACCTGCCCTTGGTCTCCAATCTCGACGAAACTAATTGTGTTAGCTTCATATGGATATTCTCTATACATTAGAATGCATATCATCCATGTTTGCATTTCTGCACTTGCTATTGTAATCAAAACTCTTTTGTTGCTTTATTTCGGTATTCCGGTATTCAAATTTGGTAGAACCGAGCAATGAGGAGTCTTCTGAGCGCGAATACTATTGTGATCCAGACCAAAACCATCAAGGCAAGAATACAAAAGCTCGTTAAGATTCTCTTAATTTTATTTCATGCTATGCTATGTGATTGAGGTGAAATGATTGCTTGTATTTGAATGATGATGATATATCTTGTGATGCAAGATCGGCGTGATCTTCTTATTGGACTAACAAATTATGGAACCTTAATGGTGAGATGTGAGAGCCGGGGTGTAAAGACCCTTTAATAATTTCTATAATATCATGAGCTCAGCGTGAACTCACGCGTGAATATTAAAACAAAGGTTTTTCATTTCATGCATATAGATAGGTTGTGCATCGGAGATCAAAATTTAAATATGTTGTGTTAGGGCGGTCTCGAACTCTAAAATGATTCTAAGTACAATGAATTTTGAAATGTTGCATAGAAGAACTAGTGGAAGGATCAAATCTACGTAAAGATTTGAATATGAAACTTGACTACATTAGTAAGGTTAAACTTATCCCAAACTTCGTTTAAGCTAAATTGTTTCATGATTAAAGTTTGAGCTCAAATTTAAGACAACTGAAATGGGATTAAAAATGTTCTAGAAAATCTGGTCTAAGCTTTCTAACTCTAAACCCCTATTTGAAATTATTTTTATCTCTATATTTTGAATATTGAGTAAATTTATCAAAATTCAAATACTAAAAAGCTGCAATGAAGAAAAGGAACAATTTTTTTCCTCATGCTGGGCCGTCGGCCCAGTCCTTTTCCTCCTCCTTCCCGTACCGCCTTGGGCCTCGGCCCATTTCCCCTCTCCCAGCACACCCGCACGCCGCCTGCTCCCTTCCCTAGCACGCAACGCCACCGGCTCCTTCCTCAGCACGCCTGTGTCCTCCCTCCGCTGACGAGCTGGCCCCGCTTGCAGCGCCCCTCCGCCGCGTGGCCGGGCACGCATCGGGCGGCAGCCCCACCGGCGTCTCCACCCCGCCACCTCTCTCCTCCCCGGGATAAAAGGGAGCTCCTCAGGCGCTCCGGCTCTTTCCCTCACCCCCATTTTTCTCCCCTTTGCTCCGCTGCTCCGCCTCCCCTCAACGCCGACGGACCGGCCAGAGTCAAGCCGCCGCCGTGCTAGGTCTCGCTGCCGCCGTCGCCTCCACGGAGCTCACGCTTCATCCCCGCTGCCATTGACTCCGGTGCCGAGCTCCCCAACCGACGGCGAGCTTCCTTGCCTCCTCGCCAAGCACTCCGGGTTCCTTCTCAGTTCTTTGCTCGTGGCCACCGCAGGTACTCGCTGAGGACTCCACCGACGCGGCGGTTCCTTCTCCAACTCCGGTGAAGCTGCAGCCGGCGTCCTCCCTCTGCAACCACTTGTGGTTTCCTCCTCAAGCTTGAACAGCCGACCCCGGTTCCTCCTCTCTCGGGTGAGCCATCTCCCAGTTTCTCCTTTTCTAATTGCTATTCCTGAGATTAGCACAGTTAACCGAATACTTTACGAGCAATGCTACAAGAAAATGAATTGGATCAGTATTCGACTTCTTCAGAAATTGCTCAGTTAGTGGTTAGCTTCAGTCAGTCAAATTGTACACCAAAGATTCACCCAAAAACCTCCTTGAGACTCCAATGAATGGATGCTGTTAGGAATCAAAAACTGATCTACCTTTATGTCTTGTTTGCTGAGCTAAGCACCACTAAACTCACTCCTCTGCTACTCAAAATTAGTGCACTGAGTTCTGAGATCTAGCAACCATGCCACACGCATCTACAGTATACTTAATCACTCCCCAATTTGCATGTGTACCAACTTGCCTAAGACCACGTACTAATCCTAATGATCCAAACCAAGTAAAAGTGCAACTGATGTTGATTTTGTTTAGAATATGGTTTAATAATTTTCATAACCCTACTGTTGAGGAATCAATTAAATTTAGTAAATGGATCCTTACTTCATGCACCCTCCTAATCAGAAGGTTGACCATTAGTAACTAAGTGGCAATTTGGTTGTTTATTGATTAACTCACATATATATATATATATGGGACAATGGGACCATTTATCCTCCTCTAGTTCCACCCTCTAGCTAATTACCAGAATAACTACACTCTTTTCTTTACTGAGAAAAATACAAAAAAAAGGAGGACCTGAAACATGACTTAGACTTCATGATATTTAATTAGCTCACTTGACTTTCAATTAGAATGATTCAGATGTATTGATCCCTCATGAGAATACTTAGTTTTGCTGAAATATACATGTATGTATACATATGCCATCCCTAATTCTGGAATGGAAAACTTTTGAGATTTTGCAACTAACTCTCAAATCCCTAACTAAACCACCCCAACTCTAACTAAAGTAAACCTAATAGTGTTAGTTTCATAATATCATTCCATACGATGTAGAAAGCATACATTGCATACATATCATCACTTTTCAAAAACTTCAACATTTCTTATTTGGCTCCTTTTGTTTGTCCGGCGTTTGGGTATTCGCTAGAACCGGGCAACGAAGGCTTTGTCGAGTGTGATCATCAGCAGGAATACCTCCCCGAACAACAAGGCAAGCATGCTCGCTTGTTGGAAATATTCTGGTTATCTTTTGCTATGCATCGGTTAATTAATGGCGTGTAGTTCGAATATTTCGAAATGATGTATGTGGTGCATCGAGCTACTAGCATGAGTAGGTTTGCTTGTGTGTATGACATGGTTGTGTTGTTGGGTACCTGAACCCTGTGTCGGGATTATTGTGTCATGGGCCACCAAACCCTATGTCGAAATATGGGCCACCGAACCCTATGTCGGAATATGGGTACCTGAACCCTATGTCAGGAAACCTGTGTTATTGGGTACCTGAACCCTATGTCAGGATTACCACGTGGTTGGGTACCTGAACCTTATGTCAGGAAACCTGTGGCGTTGGGTACCTGAACCCTATGTCAGGATTACCACGTGGTTGGGTACCTGAACCCTATATCAGGATTATCACGTTTTGGGTACCTGAACCCTATGTCAGGATAATCGCGTGTTGGGTACCTGAACCCTATGTCAGGTTAGTTAGGTCACTGGGCACCTGAACCATATGTCAGGATAGATCATCTTTTGTTGATTGTGCTCAATGAATACATTTGCTTTTGTCGTCATTTAATTACCATGCCATGCTTAGGATTAACCTGGAATAAGCTTTTAGCATTTTGCGAGTACGAAAGTACTCATTCGGGAATTCCATTCCTGCAGGTGATCCTAGCATCGACGATTTCTTTTCTGCTGAAAATGCTATTCATGATGAGTAGTTCTGCAAGATTTGTCCGCCTTGGTCATGGTTGGGTTGTATAGCTTTTGGGAGATGACTTAGTAGTCATTCTCCATGTTAATTACCGTGTTCCGCTGCTGCTTTTGGTGTTTGTGGTGTGCTGAAAATGATTTCTAGGTAATGTAATATCTACTCTAAGACATAACCTTTGTATGGATTATGCTTATTATCCTTAAATCTCTCTTTGGTAGAGTTATGTGATGATATTCAAGATATTATTGTGGCTGCCCGTACGCAATGCGTGTATGAGATAAAGTGTACGGGTATGCAGTGAAGCATTAGAGCTGTTCTTATTTTCACTGAATGAAGCAAGTGTCGGTTGAGTGACCCGCTGGCTGAGATGCTGTGCCGGCTAGGCAGGGTGTGGGCTGATCCTATCGGGCTTTCGAGCGACCCACTAGCTCCCGAGCTAGGTTAGGGTGTGGATAGGATCGTCGGGCTCCTCCGAGCTTGTTTTGCTTAGTGGGATTGAGAACGACTCTAACTCTTCACAGGATCGGGAATAATATGTGATTTCGGGAAGTCTAACCGCTTTCGGCCGGCTCGACCAACGGTGAGGCATACGACTTCGGGTGCGTATGGTGCGTTGATAGGGTGTCGGACCACTCTGACTCGGTGTATACGGCGCAGGTACCGTGTCACCAGGTCGAGTGGTTTCTCGGTCCTTGGCGATCACTCGTTCCCCTACTCATATACTATTCCTGGGTCCGTGACACGGGGTACCGTCAACCACAGATGGGTCACTGGACGAGGTGACTGTAAGCACCATAATCATTCAGCCGATGCCAGTGTTGTAGGGCTTTACCCATCATCCACGATGGGATGATTTGAGAATGGTGAGAAGTCACAGTCGGCCAACCCTAAAGTTACACCTCGTCAATTTGTTTCCCACGTTGGAATCCCCGACTACATAATTGGCTATACCTGCCTGGTTAGTAAGAAATTGAGACCAAGTCTTGCTTGGTTGACTCAAACAAATGGTTGAATCCTGCCTGGTTCAACCATAAAATCAAAATTTGTCTTGCTTGACTTGATATACCGATTAGCATTGGAATTTTGCTTAATTTCAATTGCTCGCCGATTCAATTCAATATAATTCTTGCTTGAATTGCTATATGTTCAGATCTGAGAGTAGACGTAGTCACGATGGATACATGTGGATATTGTCTTATCAATTATGGTTATGCCATGTTTACATCCTTGTGTTAATATGCAATGCTAGCATTTCTTCCTTATCATTTGTTATGTTGAAATTCAATTGGGATGAGTCTACAAATGTATCTTGCAAGTACGAATCTACTTACGGATTTCTATTCCGAACTTGTTGCAAGTGATCCTAGTGTCGGTGAGTACTACGACGCAAAAAATGCCGATACCGATGCTTGGTCTTATCTTTATCCTTAACGGTCAAGAATTGTGGGTTTTATGACTTTTGATGGAGATGGTTGAGCAGCCATCTCAGGGTTTTACATTTAGTTTCGCTGCCATTTTTTATGTTTAAAAACTTGTAAACGATCTTCAAATCGTTGTTTTTGTGTTGTATAATCTCTCTCAGGTAAGAGATGACTTACTATCTTTATAACTTCTTGCTATTAGAATTTGTCCTGTGATATGAAGTTGTTAAATATGATCATCCCATATGCCGTGCATGAATGATTGAAGTATATAGAAATGATCATAAAGAAGTTATGTCTACTCCCAGGTTTCATTCGGTGAAATATTCTTGGTTGAATGACTTGCTAGCTGAGATGCAGTGTTGGCTAGGCAGGGTGTGGACAATTGTATTGGGCTTTCAAACGACCCACTAGCCTTAGGGCTAGGTTACGGTGTGGGTACAGTTATCGGGCTCCTTTGATTTTACTTTATTTAATGAGTCTGAGAGCAACATTAAATATTTACCAGATCTTGAATTCGTTTTCGGCTTCTCTTGCGATAAGTGTGTCTTTGCACGGCTTAACCAACTATGAGTGTATATGATATGTGGTGATCATATGGTGAATTGGTTAGGTGTCGGATCGTCTAGCAGTGAAGGCACACGACGTTTGGTAAGCGCATGGTGTGCTGGATGATTTATCGGATATTCAGACCTCGTATCATAATTGGAGTTGGTTGTGAACTCGGGGTTCTGACAAAATGTTAAGATTTTGATTTTAAATTCATTAATTTGATAGTTAAAATGACACAAGATGAAAGTCGTATCCTTGATTGAAAGTCTGGAAGTTAAGATCTCTCAAATTTACAAGGTGGAAAATTCACATATGAAATTTTAGAATAGATTTTTTTATTTTTGAAGAATTTCGGAGGAAGATGTGAAAAGTGTATGAGAACATGTCCACATGCCATCCTTCGAGCACATCGCATGTTTAAATTGTGAGGTTGACTGCTCAATAAAGACTCCCAAGTTTCAGTTAACAATGTTAGTTACTCTTAGATCTGGATATTCGTGGACTATAGATAGTATACTCATAGGAAGTGAGCATGAATCTATACTTTTACTTGTTGGTTTTACATATAGGTATCTAGTAATGTAATATGTCAGACATAAGTGATAATATTGATCCATGGATATTATGGACAGTTGGATGTCCTGTGACAAATGGGTCTCCTTATCTGCAAGACTATGTTAAGTTGCAATAATATTTGCCCGTAGTGTGATGTTATTTGAGTTGTTTTTTAGGTTATTTTGTGTTGACTGGATATATTATCCTCACGGGCTCACATCGGACATCCATTACACCGGGTTTGGGCGTGGATTTAGATCATTTTTCATAGGTTGTATCGTGGCCGGCAGTGGCGCACTCATGGGCCTAAAAAAGTGCTATCCGGAGATACCCACGGGACTCCGTCCCAAGTTTCGTACAAGACGGCGCACCGCTATTCCATCGAGTCTGAACCCCGACACGAACACCTCGGCTAACCCGACCCGACCAGACCAGCCCCATCTGATCCGATCCAATCCCAACCCAACCCAACGCGACACCTCCGGCCTCCCGTCCCAGCCGACCGCCGCATGGCCTCGCCGGCGGCCGGCGACGCCAAGGGCAAGGCGACTATGGCGGAAGCAGAAGCGGAAGCGGGGGCGTGCCTTGCGGCATCTGCCTGACGGACTCGTGGCGGGCGATCCGTGGCGAGCTGGACTGCTGCGCCCACCACTTCTGCTTCGTCTGCATCATGGCCTGGTCGCGCGTCGAGTCCCCGCTGCCCCTTCTGCAAGTCCCGCTTCCGCACCATCCGCCGCCCCGCCGTCCCCGGCCGCTTCCCCTTCGACCGCCTCGTCCCCGTCCCCGAGCGCAACCAGGTAACCAACCAAATCCCACAAGCATTTAGGGATTTCAGTTCTTGCGCTGCGAATTTTTATTCGGCAGGACTGACGTGCTGCGTGCTGTTGATTCGAGCAGGCGTACCATCCTCTGGGCAACGAGAGCAGCTCGGCCGGCGCCGACCCTTACGCTCACACCAGCTGCAGCGTATGCGACTCCTCTACCAGCGAGGACCTGCTGCTGCTCTGCGAGCTCTGCGACGCGGCCGCGCACACCTACTGCGTCGGGCTAGGGACCGTCGTGCCGGAGGGGGACTGGTTCTGCAAGGACTGCGCGGCATCCAAGGAGGAGCACTCGAGGTGCCAGACTGATGACGGATGGTCTGGTGGTCAGGGTGGATTCGAGATCAGCATCGAAGTTCCGAGAGCTGAGGCAGCGGCGGAACCTTCCGTTTTTGATATTGTGGATGAGGGTTTCTCTGTGAGTGCATCACGCGGGAGAAATGAGCGGAGCGGTGGCCCATCCTTCGTTGATCCTGTTCCGTCCATTTATGACATTGTGGATGAGGATCATGCTACGAATCCGGTGTGCAGTACAAACGCACGGAGAAGGAAGGCCGAGGATTTACCGTCACAGAGTTCCTCTTCAGCTGGATCTCATCCTCCTGAACCTCCTCAAGGACGAGACAGTGGTCGTGGAATGTTTCATGCCTATGGTCGCTTCGAGGCTGAGAGAGCTAGAACATTGCGTAATTCTCGCAATCTTACTAACCGTATAATGGCGCTGCGCAAGAACTGGTCTGCTATCCGTGCAGGTTCCGTGGGGTTTGCTCCACATGTGCTCAACAGTAGGGGAAATGGCACTGGAACCGTTTCTGTTGTCACAGAGCATCAGCACTCTGCAACGCCTTTTACCGAGGAAACCACTACCATATCTGGCCATGCTAACAGAATTTCACCTAAGGATAGCCGTCATGTCTGCAAGGCATGGAAAATGTTGGAAATGGCAAAATCTGCTGCTGGAAGAAAGAAATCTAACAAGCCGTCCTCCCTGAACGGCAGTCTTCCATTCTCTATGGGAAATAGATCAACTTCATACAGTCCGATTGATACAGTCTTAGGACAGATGAACCAGAGCCTTTCTAATGAGGTAACTCAGAAAAATAAATATGATTCTGGTACAAAAAAGGAAATAATGCTGCCCACGAAGAACTTCGAAGAACTCCGTAGCTTGCCTGAGAGCGATCATATTTTAGTTCAGGAAGGGATGGTTTCTTTCCGAGATAAAATGGTAAATGGGGATGCCTCATCATGCCACAGTCAACATGTCGATCAAACTTCAGAGTCCTCGTGTGGTGCAGTCAGATCAGGGAAACTCAAACCAGATGTGCTGCATCCACTTACATACAGTTTATCGTCTGGTCGATCCACAGTGACCCAACCGCTACAATTAGGACCTAGCAGTGGCAGCCAATCTACTACGATGGTAAACCCTGAGGAATCTTCAGCAGATCGTGTTGCAACAGCCAATGAAATTTGTTCTTCTGGAGCAACCGTCAAAGTTCAAAAAAGTTCTGTACCAGACCGTCATAGGTGCAAGAGAAAACTTTGTTTTGAAACATGTGGTAGTCAAGGATCCAAAAAATCTAGGACAAGCTGTAAAATTGCAAAAAGTGAAATCTCATCCTTGGCCATACGCGAGTTGAAGCTACTCAAGATAGACAAAACATATGGTATGTATCTTCCTTTCCATTCAGCTTTTAATTCTTTTACCAAAAGAACTTTCTTTTATTGTTACATATTTGATCTGAAAAAACCTGCTTGTGGTTCAGGTTCCGACAGGTTCAAGGAAGTTGCTCGTGCAACAACACATACTGTCTTGGCTTCCTGTGGATTGGAACATTCATCGTCAATAGCTCTTGCACACCCCAGACCAGTTTGCAACCACATCTGCAGAACTGAACCTCCCAAATCGTCAGCGATAACCAATACTTGCAGAGAATGCTTGTGTGATTTTGTAAAGGATGTCATCAGTTCGATTTTGTCTGGCAGGCAGAAGGATCAAACTGCTGCCTCGTGCTAGGGATTAGACATAGTCTGAAACTGTTCTTTGTTTAGTTGATGAATATCCCATAGCACAAACGGGACACAGGCTGTACATTTCATAGCATGTTAAAATTATCCTGCAGGGAAGTTGCTGGCCCTAATCCATAACAACATTCCCTTTAATGCCATAATTGAAGTACTTGAACCAAAGAATTGCTTTGCTCGTTTACATGAGGTATGGTTGGTGCACCTGGAGCACGGCATTGGTCTCACATAGTCACATGGCCTGATTTATAAACGCTGGCTGTAATGGTTGGACAAAAGTCTCTCAACGAAGAAAAACCAGCTGAAATATGGCATAATTGCTCATTTCAAATTGCTGTATTAAAGCACCACTACCTTTTATTGGTTGGTTGAACTAAAGTCCTCCACTGAAGCAAACCATTACTGAAACTTTGCAAAACTGCGTGTATGACATGTATACCTTACCCAAAAGATTTTATACAAGTTATAGTGCAACTTGCGGTGTTGATAACTTTATACTTTCAGGAAACATTAGAAAGATGAGGTAAGCAGCTCTAGGTTGGTTTCTAGTTCTTTTATGAAGTTATTGGTTATCGTCAGCAGTTACCAACTGAGACCACGATGAAGCCTTTAGTCTTCATAAAGAAGTCACTGTATACAAGTGTTAGCAAGTATCCATCGCACCGAGTTATACTGATTTTATGAACGATTCAAGCGATTGAAGTGTCCAGCCCAACTAATTAAGGAATTTATTCATAGATTAGTAGTTAAGCACATGTAGTGGTAACAACACACGATCTCATTCGCCTGGTTCCTGACTCTAGTGTAGTTTACCAACACAACATAAATATTTTATTTTCGAGGATACAACCGGCAGCGGCGGCAGGTAAAAACAAGAGATCAACACAAGAAAGATTGCAAATAAGACTAGGAAACACAAATGTCGAAACGATTTTGCCAGTCAGCAGACAAGGCAGGCGTTATGCTCGAGAGAGATCGAGAGAGAGAGAGAGAGAGAGAGATGCAATGCCGTCCGGAACGGCGCAATTAGATTCGGACTTGACACTGCGTGAGAATTTTCAAGAGCTGCATAATCAGATCCGTCCGTATTTAATTCTTTGGCGGTAGCAACCAGCAAAGGCAAGCAGGACATGCGTGTAGCGTAACTCTAGCATTACTGTTGAGATATTCCTTTTCTTTTCTTGCCTCTGCTGTGAAACCACCACCGTTCTGTACTGGAGTGCATCAAAGCATCCACAGCGGGGAGATCTTTCGGCCTCTAAAAGTGTGTTTGGTTTGAGAACAAAAGAAATAGAATGGCATAGCTCCATTCTAGAGAAATGAGTCGGTTCCATTTCCGTGTTTGGTTGGAGTCGAAAAATGAAATGGGTTGGTTCTGTTCCTGTGTTTAGTTTGAGAGATAGAATGAGAAGAATCCGATATGCACATGATGTATAAAATGAACAAATATAGCTCTTTGCATTTAGAAAACATATAATTTAAATTTCATCAGCATGTCCTTTGTATTTTCAACACAAACAATTTACAATATACACAATTCCGATCGCCGCTGCCTGGGCTCGCCTCCAATCACCGCCGCATGGGCTTGCCTCCAATCACCGCCGCCTGGCTCACCCCAATCCCTCACCCCGTCGATCGGTCGCGTCGGCGGTGGCGCTAGCGGGCGGTGCGCTCGAGGGGGGGAGGTGGGGGGAGAAGAGAAGGAGGCCGGTGCTCACCGGCCGGTGGCGGAGGAGATGGCTGGCGGCCCGAGCTCGGTGTGCCAGCGGGCAGCAGCGCCGGCGGCTCGCCGGATCGAGCGGCGGAGGCGACGACCAGGAGCAAGGGGAGGCGCGGCGGGAGGTAGCGAGGCGGAGCCGAGCGGGGGCTGTGCGGTGACGCCAGCGACTTGTGAAAGGAGCGACTTGTGAAAGGAGCGACTTGTGAAAGGAACGCGACTTGTTTTTTTAAATCACTGGAACGAGTGGATTCCACCGATTCGGAGGAACTGGTGCATTCAACATTTCGAGCGAATATGCTCTATACGGAAACCAGTTGGTTCTGATTCTTATACCCAACCAAACGCGATAACAAGGGCTAGATGCGGATTCCTTTTGTTCTCAAACCAAACACACTCTAAAATTCTGTTTGGTTCAAGATTAAAGATAATCAAGTTAGCTAACTTTAACTTAGATAGGTTAGTTTAAATTTAGTTTTGGGCGTTTGATGATTAACTTAATTAATATATAATTACTGTTTGATAATATTAGGAGGTTAGAAAAAACGAATTTTCAAGAGATGATTATATTGGGTCAAGTTATTTCTATTTTTTAGTAGGTTAGTTAATCCTAGGATAGAGAGGGGGTTAAATATTTTTGACGGGATGAATTTGACTCTGCCTAACCCAAGGATTTTTGGTAAATTAAATCCCTAACTATCCCTTAACCTGAACCAAATAGGCCATAGGGGAGAGGAGCCTTGGAGCTTCCCTCAAACCATTGCAGAAAGATAGGAGCATCTAAACTTGTTGGTTGGAGACCAGAGATTGATTTATTTTGGGTCTATCTTAAAGGTCAAAATAGCCTTTAAACATTAAAAAATTATGCTAAACTTAGAGGCAGACCTCATAACAGAGAGGCCAAAGTAGAAAGTAGCCTCCCTATTATGGGATCTATGTATTTTTTACGGTGCTCGGTTAATATCTTGGATGCCGGTCTCCTTTTTTTAATATTCTCTCTATTTCTCTTTTCTTCTTGCCGTTGCCTCCTACCTCTCTGCCACTGTGAAGTGGAGAGGAGGCGGGGGACCATGCCGCTGATTAACATAGAACCACATAGGCTGTAGCTGCTATTTTTTCTATCTAAATAGATAAGACGTATTTTGATTGTCAAAGTTTAAATTTTGAATATCATCTATAATATTTTGTGAATAGTTAAAAAAGAAAGTGCTTTTAAATATGAATGGTACCAATATTATGATATATAACTCATATATTAGATTAATTATTATTTAAAATTTAAAATTAAAGAAAGATGCCCATTTAGCATTCATGTAGAGTTGCCCACAAGCGAACCCCTTCTAAATTTCTAGTGTAAGCACGACACTAGTAAGGTCTCACGTGGGATTCATTTGCACATGACTGGCGGCTCACATCAACACCAACTGCTTCTTCACAAAACAAAAAAAAAGTACACTATTCACTCAGAAAAGATAGAAGAATTCACAAAAAAATCGAAGAGAGAGAGAGAGATAAATACAAAGTTGCGAACAGGGAGAGATATTAGGGCATTCCCAATGCATTGTATTTTAGATTATATCTTATTGTATTAAATAATTGTTTAGATACAACCTTCTCAATAGCTTGTACCTTAGTGTTGTATTTAAAATATTTTTATTTATTATATTTTATTATCTATACTACCATTTTTAACCTTGTAATCTGTTTGTGATATAGTTCTAGTACATAGTAGTACATGTATGAGTCACATATGATCACTCAAGAATTAATTTACATTGATTAAACCGCTAAGAGCCGGTTTCAAATTAAGAGACAATTTCCTTCTCTTTCCTCCATAAGGACAGTCCCAATGCTCCAACTCAGCTGTCTCTTAAGTCATGCCACCTAGACGAAAAGCTTATGTGACAGGGCAGTTATGGAGGAAAGAGAAGAAAAATTGTCTCTTAATTTGGAACCGCCTCTTAGCGGTGTAATCGATGTAAATTAATTTTTAAGTGATCCTATGTGGCTCATACATGTACTATATATACTAGAACTATGACACAAACATGTTATAAGGTTAAAAATGATAGTATAGATCATAAAATATAATAAATAAGAATGTTTTAGATACAATACTAAGGTACAATCTATTGAGAAGGTTGTATCTAAATAGTTATTTAATGTAATAAGTACAATCTAAGATACAATGCATTGAGAGTATCCTAATAATCTTACCATATAAGTTTTTTCTCTAAGTGGCATGATTTAAGAGACAGCTGAGTTGGAGTATTAGGACTGCTCTTAGATTATCATTAATTATTATACATTCCGGTCAGATATACTCCGTAGGTTGGACCGCGTCTACTCCAAAAGCGGCCGCCTTTTTCCACGCGCCAGTCTCCTCCGAATAACAACCCCTTCCTCCGTTCCTCCCACACAGACCAGGAAGAACGAAGCCAAGCAGCAAAGCAACAACTTTTCCTCTCCGTCGTCTCCCCAGATCCTCGTTCTGTGCCTCGTTCTCTCAGGTATGAAGCACGCTTTTTAGATTACCGTCTTTTTCTGGCGCCAGTCTTCTGCAGCACTTCGATCACCGAATTTCGACGCAAGGTTGCTCCTTGGTCCATGGCGCCGCGGAATTCTAGCGCGGGGTTGCGTCCTTGGCGCGCGATGCTGCGCAGGATCGCTTGTTGATGCGTCGTGGCGCGAGTTTTTGGGCGAAAGATTGGTTCTTGATGCGTGTTGCTGCTGCTGCTCCATGGCAGGAGGAGGAGGAGGAGCGTAGAACGCCGTCGCCCACCTGCTTGCCGCGGTTCTTGCTCCTCGGCGGGCGTGGTCTCGCACGGCATGGTCTTTGCCTCGCCGGGGAGGCACCGGAAGGAGCGCGGGAGCAATGGTCGATAGGGCGAAGGTCGTGGCTGTCGTGGTCGCCGCCGGCGTGGCCGCCGGGTTGCTCGCGGCGGCGTCCTTGTTCCTGGCCATCTGGCTGCACCGGAGGCGGGCAGGCGTCGCCACGGCCCGGACGCGGTCGCTGGAGTCCAACTCGGCGACGCTGCGGGCCGGCGGCGCCGGCTCCATCGCCCTCGACTCCTGCGTGTCCGTCTCGGTGGCCTCCGAGAGCGTCGCTGACTGGGGCCACCCGGCGGCGAAGCGCAGCGCGTTCTGGGGCTGGCGAGGCGGCAATAACAACGGCAGGGTGCCGCCCCTCTCCGTCTCCGGGATCCCTAAGTACCATTACAAGTATGGCAACTGCTAATTACCACTCCACTGTAATTAATCAATCTTCGTCCTCATGCTCTAATGATGCTTCCGTAGCTGTGATAACTGATTTGAGTAGCCATCAGCTGATATAACACTCATATGATCAGATGGTGGAGAACATTTTTCTGATTGTTCCTTCCATGTTGGTGTTGGTGGCTGTTCAGGGATCTGCAGAAGGCTACCAACACCTTTACCACAATTCTGGGGCAAGGATCGTTTGGTCCTGTGTATAAGGCTGTAATGGCCACCGGTGAAGTGGTCGCTGTGAAGGTGCTCGCGAGCGATTCGACGCAAGGGGAAAGAGAGTTCCAGACAGAGGTAAGGTGATCCTTTTTTGTTCTACGGTCCTTTTCTAGAAACATTGTTCAGAGCAAGTTTTAGATTTTGGTTGGAGTGATGGATTTGCTAAGGATTAGTTGCACATTATCTGATCATATGGATTACCTAAGCGAATAGTTGCCTGCAAATTTTGCTTGCCTGTCATGTCAGGCTGTCACTGAAATGTGTTCTCATTGATTCTCCTTGCTGGATGTCACGAGGATCTTTCAGCCATGATTTGCATATTGCACTGCCACTATGCATTAGTCACAGTGTCACACTATGGGGAGAAACAAACAGATGAGAACACGAGGGGAAAAGGCGAGATTGCGAAGGTGAAACTATAGAACGTTGCAGTATTTTTCTTTTTGGCTAATCCCTAATTTTAGGATCCGTACATGTATATTATGTGTAGATAGTCAGCACTCAGCAAGTAATTATGTTCTTAAGTGATGAAACATGCTGCGGGTGAGGCAACAACTTGCAATACTTTTAATCTATGTAAAGTAGTTGGTACTTAAGCTGACTTTGGTAAACTGATTTACAATCATGACTATGTCTTCGTTTGCAGGTAGTATTGCTCAGTAGGCTGCATCATAGAAATCTTGTTAATCTGGTTGGATATTGCGTGGAAAAAGGTCAACGCATCCTGATTTATGAGTACATGAGCAACGGGAATTTGGCAAGCCTTTTGTATGGTAAGGCAGACAATTTCTCTACTTATGAAACATGAAACAGGGCAAAATGACTTGTATAGCAGTTCCACACAGAAAATGTAGCATGTGGTGCATTGCATTATAAATGTTACCATGAATCAAGAAATTTTCTCCCATGTCCTGTTAGGTGATAACAAACGGAGTTTGAGCTGGCAAGAAAGGCTACAAATTGCTCACGATGTCTCTCATGGGATTGAGTACCTACATGAAGGGGTACAGTTGATGGCCATTAAGCACGTACATCCATTGTTAATGACCTAATCTTAGCAATTGATGAAAGCTATGACTATTTGTGCAGGCTGTCCCACCTGTTATTCACAGAGACCTAAAGTCTGCTAATATACTCTTGGACCAATCAATGAGGGCCAAGGTTAGACAATTTATTTATGATGGTGTACTTCTGTTGATCATTGCAAATGCCTTTTCTGCTTCATGTGTACTTTTAGGTGTTATTCTGTCACCCTAGCTAAACCAATACGGTCTCATGATGAGGCTACAGTTCAGTGATCGACTGAACCTGCTAAATGCCGGTTGTTTACCCAAACCAATACTGTCTCACGATGACTCTACGGTTCAGTGATCAACTAAACCTGCTAAAAATGTTTCTGATGGAAGATGCATGTAATTAAAACCTAGATTTTTAGCTCAGCTTGAAAATAACAATGCTAATGTGTTCTGTCTGTTTTACCTGCTGGGTGCAGGTTGCAGACTTCGGTCTATCAAAGGAAGAAGTATTCGATGGAAGGAAGTCAGGCCTCAAGGGCACCTATGGATATATGGATCCAGACTACATGTCCACCACCAAGTTCACAAAGAAGAGCGACGTGTACAGTTTCGGCATAATACTTTTCGAACTCATAACAGCCATTAATCCGCAACAAGGTCTAATGGAGTACATTGACCTAGTAAGTAATTCTTACAGTAATTCTAATGACAGGTGAATTCACCTTGTAAACATCAGTCTGAGCACCAACATTATGCACCTGTCCTTTTCAGGCAGCAATTGGAGGGGAAGGAAAGGTTGATTGGGACGAGATACTTGACAAGAACCTCCTTGTAGGGATCATCCCTGAAGAAGTAAGGATCCTCGCTGATGTCGCCTACCGATGCATTAACAAGAGTCCCAGGAAGCGCCCCTGGATATCAGAGGTCACTCAGGCCATATCAAGGCTACAGCAGCGCCAGCTGACTTTGCCGAGGAGCGACACCAGGACCGTTCTAAGGAGGATAGAGTACCAGCATGTCGAGCTCAGTGACCTTACCAGCATAAAAGAACTCACGCCGACAAGAGCTTGAAAACACTGTCTCCCCTCTAGTAATCAAATGTAATCACAGTTTTGATGAAATCATCAATTAGTAAGGTGTCTTAGCTGCCATGATAGGTGTTTGGAGTTGTGTTGTGTGCTAACTTGGGTTGAAATAGATGTAGATAATCAAAAGGCACTGGTAGAATTTGGCAGGATCATTTCCAATCCCACCATTGGTAGATTGTGGTGAATTGGTAATATGGACACTGCAGCAACAAAAGTTAAAACTGGAAATAGATGATGGGCACAGTTGCTCTCAACAATATTCTGCACTTCGTTTATGCTGGTCTAGTATTTCTGAGAGAAGATTTCACCTCTAAAGACAGCATGATACAGATGCAGTTGAACCCAGCTTTGAGAATTTTACTGTTGCCGCATGAACAAGAAAGTAAATTTTGTAGCAGCATGAACAGCAGACTTGAGAGTTTAACTGCATCAATAAAGAGTAGGAAGGTGCACACCACTGAAACATTTGTGACCGCAGGTTCAGTATACATAACATGCAAACCTGACAGCTAACAACACAACAAAAACCTTGCAAGTTGAGCTATGACTTTTGTATGAAGTCTGAAAAATGTTTAATAACCACATCAGAAACTTTTGTTGAATGTTCTATTTGAATGACACCTTTGAATGCATATCATGACTGGAAAAATTGGGCGGCCAAGAACTGGGCAGACATCACATCCCAACTTCCTCCGACACCATCCCAATATCCAAGCAGCTCATGTCTAGCTAGAAAGAAAAGAAAAACTATGTACAGAAAAAGGCCATCATCTCAACATGGACCTCCAACTCGGGCGCTCAATTACTCAAACCCTATTGCAAGCCTGTAAAGGATGGCTTTATTCAAGAACTGCATAACTTAACACCTACAAGAAAAGCCACAGCAAACAGCAGCAGCCAAACAGAGGTTCACCTCCCTACTCCTGCACTAACTCAAAACTGACAAGAAGTGCCCAGCCTCAGCATTGCCCTTTGCCCTGTGGCGCCACACTTGCGTGAGCAGAATACGCCAGGGAGCAGCTCCTGGAACTTCTCAAGGAAAAGCCCCCATGTAGCTAACCCCATGTCAGCCAGCTTGACAAAGCTTGCACTTGTTGGGAGCTGCTCATTCGCACTCCTCCAGTTACCAACTTGAGAGCCACCGCGGTTGCTGTTGCTCTCAGAAGTTTTCACAGAATCCACACCCTTTGGTACGGCAGGCAGCTGACGCTGGCTTTTGTTGGTGAGAATGACACCACTCAGTGAGGTTGATAGCTTTGAAATGTTAGGAAGCCACTTATTGACAAGCTTAGGGCAAGCTAACTTTTCTGCATTGCTTTCTTCCTCCTCAATGTCATCTTCCTCTTCTTCAATGGCCTCATCCAATTTAGACAGCGGGCTTCTGGAGTTTCCGCCCTTAAATTCAAAATGGTAGGCTGATGGTGCTTTTGGCATTTCATGATCATCATCACAATCAAGTTCAAACTGAGTTACGTCTTCATCTCCAGAATCATTTTCTGTGGAACATTCTTCTCGTTCTGTTGCTAGCCTCCTCGCCTCCATACAGACAACCTCTAGCTCACTTGGCTGATCTTCCATCCCGGTAAATTCCCTGCTCATCATCTCACCAATCTCTGCAAGGCAAAGACCAAATGCAGTGGCTTCTTTCAGAAATATAGTTGAGAGTATTAGCACCCTGAGGCATGCTTCACGATCATAGGCAGTTCCCTACGAAGCATGTCAGCATCTTCCACCGGATCAAGATTGCGATGTACTCAAGCTCATCCTCAGAGAACGGGATTGACGCCTGTGGCCAGTGAATCCATTCAAAATAAGGATCCTCCAAACATTCTGGGAGGCAGAGACCATGATCAATAGGAATCAGCTCAGTCTGATTGCCAAACTTTCCATCTCCAGTCAGCTTCCTTACCAGCAGATTTCCTGCATGTCTATCAGTGTTGAAGATTCTGATGTCGAGAATACCAATCCTATGAACAGCAGATACAGGAAAGCTTGAAGTGCCATGGTCACTAGCATCAAAATCATGAGGAACGAAACTGCTGAAATGAGGCAATCTTGCTGACAGCTCCTGGATCACCCTCAGAAGCCTTCTTGTTGGTACAGCTGACGCCTTCATTCACATTAAAAGCAGGATGTGAAATCTTAACAAGAACGGTCGGAGGGACATTAGCAGAGTTACCATAGTCCAGAAGGTATGCAGCAACCTCTCTAAAACCAGTCTCACCAACTCGAACTGATCTTTTGAGGCCTGGCTGCCCAAGGGCTCTCCCTGTAAAACCTTTTGGATTGTTGGGTGCAAATGGCTCCTCATCATTTGGCTTCACAATGGCAGCATTCTCACCTTTACTGTTCCTGAAGTAGTAGGCACCACCAGCCCACTACTGACAGCTATTGGATCCACGCCGTTTCGAATGGCCCTAGCAACATCCTTAACGAGCTGCTTTGTCTGAGAGCAATGGCTTGGACATACTAAAACTTCAATTGGACCACCCCTATCTTTCTGCTGCTGAAGATCCTTGCCTGTAGGAGACAGGCATGGAGTGGAGGAACTCCGATGCATGAAGGTCTTGGTCAGAAGCAATGGGGAATCATTTCGGATGCTGCTGAGATCATTCTTAAGGACATGATCACCAAATGTCCGAGAGCTCTCCTCAGTGGGAACATTAAGGGCTAGCTGCAGCTTTCTTTTGACTGTGTATGCACTGTCACCATGATCTAGTTGAATAGCCAGTACGAAACCAGTGTCGGTTTGGACAAAAACACGTTTCCATCCACCAACCCTCCCCTCGCTTCTAGTTTTGTCAGGGTAATCACTTGTGAGGGAGCTGTTCAAGGCTGAAACTGCCATCTGGGTCTGGACTGGGCTCTCCAAGTTGCGAGACATGGTGGACAACACAGGAATAAAGGTCAATGCACTAGAGGCAGCTGCAACAATGATTCCTTTCTTACTCTTTCCTCTCTCTTGCGCCCGCCAAATTCTGCAGATGACGTGGTGCTAGAGTGCGAAAGAGGTATCACTCTAGCAATCATCAGCAACGACAGCCATCTTGCACATAGCTAGAGAGCACCAGAAAGCGATGATATATAAGAAAGGTGAAGACAGCAGTAACCTCCCCTACAACCCGAAGCTGATATGAAACCCACAAACTTAAATTTTGGGTAACTAGATCCTGCAAAAACATCAGAGAAAGTGGAGGTTACAATCATTTTCTTAAGTCAGAAATCAACTAACGATAAGCATGAAAACAAGAAAAGAATGATTCTGCACATCAATTCCAAATCACTCTTGCGTCATTCTTGTTCTGTATAAAGTATGAAATGGAAGATAAGGAAGTTCCTGATGATAACTGAGCCACTCAGGTAGTTAATAAACCACAACACTGACATGACTAAAGTTAGCATTTATATTTCTTAAGAGAAAGTTGGCATGCATAAGTTGTGGACTACCACTTCCCATATGAATATAGGATTGTTGACTAGTAGGTATAGTTTTTTTCAAGGCTCATTCTGAAGCTATGTTATGTTCGTTGAGCATAGTTGCAATTTTATTTCAGCTTCATCATTCAGATTCCTGCTGTCCCCATCCACTCCTCCATCAATAGCATCTGTGCTTTGCTTACCCTGAATCTCTGGCAACGGATGAGATCCAGGCCTCTCTATTATGTCTTCCAATGTGGCAAACAGACCAAGAAAACTCAAAAACACACCTTAATTGCCTCTTGATTTGGCATGTAGCTAATGGCCATCTCATCACATCTCGCCATGGTCAGTAAAAATTCAGACGCAGCTGCCAAAGGTCGCACTTTTTGTTACAGGAATCTTGTTGCTTTCAAGTCGAATCTACGCTAGAGAAGCTGCTAGTTACAAATCTTCGTTGGCAGCTCGACATGGATCAGCTGCTGCAGGTGCGAGCTAGAAACGGACCAAGAAAGGAGTGCTTAATGCTATGAACTAAGCACAGGGCTGATGAATCATGCGTCCGGCTAAAAAAGCCTAGAGTATCTTAGCAAAAGGGAATTACTGCTCCAGAAACTAAAAGGAATGAAGCTGCGCTGCTTTTCTTGGCAAGAAATCACGGGTTTTTTCAGACTAAAAACGCCGCCTTTTGCTCTAACAGCTAGTAGAAAGAACACTGAAAAAGAGAATGAGAAATCGAAGCAGCGAAATCCTGAGATTCCATCGCAGAAGCAGCGAAACGAACAAACGAGAATCCCAAGACATCCGCGGGGAGGAGCTCCTACCCGTACCTGATCCAATGTGGGGAGCCTCGGGAACGGCGGGCCCGCTGCCGGCGGAGCCGCAGATCTGGCAGTGCGCTCCCTCTCTCTCCGGCGTCCGGCGCGGCACCACTCTCTCCGGCGCTGAGCTCCACTCGCCCTCCCCCTCCAGGCCTCTTCCTCTGCCTCCTGAGCCCTCGCAGCTGCTGCTTCTCCTCGTGCGTGCGCGAGGGCGTGTGCGGGGTGGTGTGGTGGTGCGGGAGCGAGGAGGAGAAGGGAGATTGATGGGTTCTGGTGGGGTTAAATTATGGTGGCAAGTTAACCATGGTTAAGTGAGGAGAGAGAGGGGTGGGTGGTGCGAAGGGCGCGTGAGCTGGGGATTGAACGGGCGTCTGCCTTTTCGAGTAAGGACCCTGCTTTTCTCCTTGCTCTTGCAGCCCTCTAACTTGGCTGTAATTGCATCGGTCGGGTGCCATGTCTATCACTTGAGTCCTTGACAATATCTATCTATTCTTCGATTCTATTTATTACTCTCTTCATCCTAGAATGTAAGGCATATTTTATTTGGTTAAGATAAAACTTCGACTAACAATTAGTCTATTAATATATGGTTTATGTGATATAAAATAACAATCATAAGTAAGTACTTTTAAATATGAATCTAATAATAAGTCTCCCGAAAACCCCCCCCCCGGTTGCTACAGGAAAGAAGCGGCGAAAAAGAGGCGAACCAGGGCGTCGCCGTTTCGGTGCCTCCCTCCGGTGAGCTCGCCGGTCCGTCCTCGGCTCCAGTGACCTGCTAGGTCTCGCGAGGCGGGACAGACCACAGGCGAGCTGGGGGTGGTTGTCTGTTTTTTGTTTTCTTGTTTTCTTCTCTGCAGGTGGTCTCCGTCGGCGGCGGCGAGGCGATGGCGACACCGCCGAGATGGAATAAAGTCTCCTCGCCTCGACCTCGCTCCGGTGGTGCGTCACGCCGTCGGGAGGTGAGTGGAGCTTTCGGTTCGTTGTTAGGGTTCCTCATCGGGCGTCTTCGCCGGCGAGTTTTGGTGGTCGGATCTGGGATTGTGTTCAGCGGTTCGCCGGCGGCGGCTTCGGCTCTAGGGCGCCGGTTCTTCGGAACACATGGCCGGGGACTTCCTGGATGTCTGTGTCGTCAACAAGGTTTGGACGGCTCCGGTAGGGGAGCAGCAGCTCCGGCGCGCCCTCAGCTCGCTCTGGCGGCGGTGGTCGCTGGGTGGTCCAGGGGCCTCATTGTAATTTTTTTTACTTTTGGGGTCCTTATACTTCTGATGAATTGCTGAATGAATCCAGGTCCTTTCCGCAAAAAAAAATACGAATCTAATAACATCAATTTTATGTCATATAAACTACATATTAACTGAGTAATTCTTGGTTAAAGCATTATCTTAACAAAATAAAATACGCCTTACATTCTGGGACGGAGGATGGAGGGAGTATATACTTAAAAATATTAAAAATTTCTATTAAAAATAAACATTCGACTATTAATCTAGTGAACCTTTTTATTACTAGTGGACCATACCGATAGATCTTCATAATTATACCTAAATAGATGACTCATACAACGACTACTAAGCCAAGTCATAATTCAAACTTTTATTTTTCATACCAATTATACAGATAAAAAATAAAAATAATTACAATTATTTCCCGTGTATCCGTGCTAGTGTGGAAATGAAAAATACTCTACGCAGGAGGCGGTTCTCCGTGTCATGTGAGGCTTGAATTGGGAATTCTTCCATGGTGTCATCGTCGTCTGTGCTAAGCAACAATCTGTAACACAATTATTACCCTGTATGAGCTACAGCTTGCTTCCTTTTACGGATTTCTGTTGAGCGTGTCCGTCCACGCGACTCAATCGCATCACTTCTGCTTCGACCACTATACATGTAGATCAGCAATCCGATCCATTCCATTGCCCCAACCATAACCACTGCTCGCAAACCTATGATCAAGGCTCAATTTACCACCAAATTAAATGTGTGCCCGGTTGTAAACCGAGCGCGTGCGTTGAACAATCGTTACGTTCAATTCTATGTTCATGTAATACTTATGACATTTTCTTTTTGCAGGCAACGTAATCCTTGTGGCATACGGACTGAAGTATCAGTTACACACGGTGCATTATGAATTTTCTTTCTACTGTACATATGTAGCGCCGAACAATTATCAGATTTGGTGGGAGAAATGAAAGAACTTGCCCTATAAGGTCACTTGTCTTTCCCTATAAGCTCCAAAGTAGTATTTGGAGCTTCGCATCACCCTGCAGGAACGAAGCCATTGTGCGCAAGTGACTTCCACCTATTTTAGGCTGTCACTACTACAGATATGCATATCAGAGACGGGTAAAAACCATCATCCAAGACGGTTTTCTCATCTGTCTATCATTAGTGGTCTGTGATGACCTATTTTTATCCAAGACGGTAGCATTCACCCGTCTGCGATGTCCGTATTACAAAAATAAATAAAAAAGCCCCCAAACGGTGGCCACCGGCAGTGGAGCGCCACCGGATCCGCCCGCCATGGGCCGCGCCGCCTCCGGATCGGGCCGTTCCTGGCTCGAGGGCCGTGCCGCCGTCAGATCTGGCCGTCCCGGGCTCAAGGCCGCTGCGCCGCCGCCGGATCCGCCTACCCCGAGCCACGCCGCCGTCGGATCCGCCTGCCGAGCTGCGCCGCTGCCGGATCCGGCCGCCCTGGGCTCGAGGCCAACGCGTCGCCGCCGGGTCCGGCCGCCCCGGGCTCAAGGCCACCGTGCCGCCACCGGGTCCGGCCGCCCTGGGCTCGAAGCCGCCGCCGGTCAAGCCCTCGCGGTGTGGGAGGCAATGGGGAGGGGGGTGAGAGGAGACCTCGCGGTGTGGGAGGCAATGGAGGGGGGGGGGTGAGAGGAGAAGGCCGGGCTCGGCTGCGGGGTGGGATTAAGGACTTAGAAAATTTCTAGGGTTTGTGGGGTGGCATATATACCAGATTTTTGGGCTTCACAGACGGGTTGGCAAAAAGGGTCCGTCTGTGATATCAGAGCTATTATCACAGACGGTTCAAGAATAAAAACCTGTCTGCGATGGCTTCCTTATCACAGACGATTGACCGAAAAATCCGTCTGTGATGTGAATTTTGACAAAATCCGTCTCCAATGTATGTGATTAGAGACGAGTTTTGATGAACCTTCCGAGATTAATTGTCTAGGATAAGGCTTTCTGTAGTAGTGTGTCTCTATTTTGGTATCACCTTAATCTTCTTTCTATTTTCCAAAGAAAAAGAAGAAGAAAGAATCCTCTTTCAACCTATGTGCTACTTTTATTTTGGCATATAAATGCATGGAAAGCACAGCTCACAGATGATGATACCTGCTCTTGTTGGCTTGCGTACGTGTGCATGCATCCATGGGTACGTGGATCCATCATATCCAGGCATGCATGTGTGTGTTCGCACGCTCATCGTGACAAGCAGGGAATATGCAGCACGGCAGTAGGTCCGGCTCTGGCTTTGCTCCCTGGTTCAAGTTAAACCAGGGCTAGCTCCGGGCGCACACGGGAACCGGCCGCCGGTTGCGTCGCAAACTCGCAAATGCGTGATATCACCAAGTCTAAGTTAGACTGTCTAACCCATGCCTGCTCATTCGCAAGAGATAAGAGATAAGGGTCATGTCCAGGGTTTCTTTTCTTCCTTTTTCCTCTATGGCAGCAGGTGCATGCAGAGACGTGCAATGCTCCTCGCACGACGTGTACGCCGCGGCTGCAACTAGCTATGTAGCTTCAGACCTCCTCTCCCCACTCATCTCCTGTGTCCTCGTCAGTGACGAAGAGGAAGGCCACACCGTACCACTGCTACTGCTGTTCACTGTTGGCCCGTCACCACCCTGGTCTCCCTCTTTAAGTCTGGGTTGCACCTGTGAACTCAGAATCCTATTATGATCCCAAACTCTAAACCGAATTAACCCGCTCGCCAGTGAAGATGCTGCCGCTACCATCCCTCCCGCCTATGCCTAAGCTAGAGATGAAGATGGAGATGATGTTTCAAGGTCAGAAAAATTTAAGTGATTTCTCAACAAAAAAAATCAGCCTACCAGCATATAAACTAAAATGGATATACACTAGAAAGCGTCAAATGACAATCACCCGCACGCGCATAAGTGAAATATTCCAAGTAATAATTATTTATAACCTAAGTAATTAAATCAAGAATGTGTATAGACCCGTGGTCTAATGGCAGAGCGATGTGGTCCCTTTTTATGCACTCACCTAGTTTTAATCCTAGGATTGATATAATGTGCCATACTTTATCCAAATACACACACGTAAGTGGGACAACGTGTACTCACGTCAAAATACATGGATCTAAAATTCAGCAGATCCCAATACTTTAACACTCCTTTCACCGTGTTCTTTTCCATGTTTGGAGAAATTACATTTTTGCAGTCTAATTTCTATATTCTAGTGTACTAGGTTGTGCCGTCTTTTTTATAGACCATGGTTCTCGACTGCTACAGATATAGCCATCACAGGAGGGAGAGCACGACAGCGGGAGGCCGAGGGAGAAGCTAGGGTGTAGGATCTAGCACTATGGGGCGACGGGAGGGGAGAGGGATGCGGAGAGAAGGAGAGATGGAGCTAGGGTTTCTGAGGGGATCGGTTGCCTTTTTATACCGCAATGGCTAAATGGGCCATCTGAGTTGAAATGGACAATTTGGCCTCAAAATTCACATATGGTTTAAAAAAAGATCATTTGTGATGAGTGTGATGTCATTACATAGAAAGAGTATATAATGTCCTAATTAGTATAAATGGTTTAAAAGAATCCATCAGTGATGTGGCGAATCGTTTGTGATAGAGTGTCTATAAATAATCTGTTCTGTAGGAATGCTTTTTTTTTAAATGAATCATGGTTCTCATCCATAAAGGGACAAATCAATACGAGATTAAAACTAATAATGGATTTCAGAGCCTCGTATGCATTGTCTACAGAAGCGCCCACACAACCAATTATAGTTTAGCACGTCCAAATATATATAATCTCTTCATTTCGACAGGATAATATAACATCGACACTTGGATGTTCGTTTCTGAAACGGCTACTACTTTGCTCCACTACTTTGGGATCCGACCTAACCGTGTAAAGCCTACAAGATCCTATGCTTTGGAACAAAGGTACGTAGAGTACTTAATTTTCTCTCTTATACGATCTGCTAAGTTCTTTACGTTTCTTTCTGTCGCAAAGCCAGTAGCGACACCAGCACGCCGCGGGCTGCCGGCAGCTTGGAGTCGCAGGCCTGCAGGTTTGACAGCGCCATGCGAATCCCTGACACTCTCGATCCCTTCTCGTGTCGCCGTTGAGACGGTCGATCGGAACAGGATAAGAAGCAAAAAGTGCACGAGAAAACAACGTGGCGCGGCGGAGTTTGCGGCGGGGGATCGACGGCGACGTGCACGAACGACTAATCTTCCGGGAACAAGAGCAATGATGGAACCTAGCTCGATCCCTCCGATATGATCTCTCTTTTCCAGCTCACCTTGAGAACGATCGATGCCATCCTTAGTTCGTTGTCGTGACGAAAGTTATGCTCTTGAGATGACACGCACCACTGCAGCCGATGATCGATCATAGGTCATCAATATGGTGTGTTACTTATGTAAAAAAATCTTGTTTTTCTTTTCCCTGGCTAAAAAAGAACCTTTTTTTTTCTACGCAGTGCATGTTTGTTAATTAGTTGGCAGAATTATCTGTCACCTCATCAAAAGAAAAGAAAAAAGTGCACTGCACAACAACCTAGCGCATGGACATGGTGGCTCTTGTAATCCGTCTATGTTTTTGGCAGTTTTGCAATGTTGCATCGTTGTAAAACAGTAGATTAAAAGAAAGAGAGAAATGTTTTACATTTGCATTCATTATTCACCCAAAAGTCTAAATAGATGAAAAGAGATGGACAATATATTCCAACAACATTTACGTGACCAGGTAAATGTCTCGTAGAAAACAATTTAGAAAAGAGAGGTTGTGCCCTCGATCTCTACATCGATTAATACACATTGTTTGATAAAGGAAAATTGATATTAATACACTAAAATGGTAAAGAATATAACTTATTGCTAGATCGATATCCATATCCGGTAAACAAATCTTCGTACTATCATCTTCAAGTGACTGATCAAATCCAATAACTAAAGAATTTCGTCACTCTTGTCGCTGTAACAAGGATCATGTATAGAGCAAACCTGTAAAATAAAAACCTTTTTTATTTATAACCATATCAGTAGCTGTTTCTGTCAAAAGCTGCCATTTTTTAAAGCTGATCCTTCAGCTGGAGTACATGTATATTCGCCCGGCCTTAAATAAAACTCTCCATAATCATTTGTTGTATATGGTAGTTATATGAGTCCAAGGATCGTCGTGGTTATATGTGGGCACGCACAAAACGACCAAACGGGCGTCAAGACCCAACAGGAAACCGCTCCATCGCACGTAGACGTAGGACGCCCTACTTTAGGTCCGTGTACAACGTATCTGCAGTTCTGCATCTCGGACAGCAGGGCCCCGCTTGCTGTTCTCCAGCGACGGGGAGAGAGAGAGAGAGACCACCGGCCGCGGCCGCGCACATGGGGGAGGCCCAGCCGGAGCTCGCCGCTCGCCGCCGCGTGTGCTGATCTCCGGTTACCCGTAGTTGGAATCCTTCCTTGATGCGACACTATATATTTATTGTGTGCTGATCCCCGGTTACCCGTCGTTAAAATCCTTCCGTTGCGACACTATGTTTATTTTTCAGAGCAGCCGGCTAAACCTTCTCCGTAAAACACGGATGAAGGTCGGTGATAACCTTGAGCTGATAACGCCGGAGATTGAGGAATCGGCCGGCGCAACCAAAGCAAAGAAAAAGAGCAGCAGGCGTAGCTCTTAGAGAGGCCACCATTCGCCTGCTGTGGGACAGCCTCCTCTTCTGCTAGAGGAAGAGGAAGTCGACAACGTGAACCCCTTAATTGAACCACCAAGAGCTTGGCATGTAGTGGCTAGCATTCTCGGTGGTGGACGACGTCTGATCTGCATGCAGAAGGTGTAGCCGTCCTCCAGATGTTAATTCCTCTTGCAGCAAAAGCGGGGAAAAGGTCACAGCAACCCGGACGTGGATCACCGGCCACAAAGACGATTTACGTCAGTTCCACACTGGGCACATCTTTATTTAGGAGAGGCGGAGCTCACCCGATGCGATTCTCCAGACGAGGTTGAAGCCACTGTAAGTTAGACAGTAGTCGTTGCATCGCAGGGTAGTAGTCTCCATATGTACAGATACGTTTCACTTATTGCTGGCAAAGCCATTGGAAAGGAAACCGCCATGGATCCACACCAACACCACCTTGGATCGAGCCCCTAGGAGCTGCAAGGTGTGAGCCACTAGCGTCGCAAGAAATACCCAAGAAGAAAACAGAAAATAAAAAGAATTTGTACATAGAAACTAGCTAATACTTGGTACTACTGCCGGTCCCCTCTCCTCTCTCACCGCCGACTAGCTTGCTGCTCGCCGGAGGCGAGGAGGAGGGCCAAATCTGGTAAAAGTTGGAGAAGTTACTGCAGCAGGGAAGGAGACGGTGGAAGAAGGGGCGTGAAGCAATGCTATGATTGATCCTTCACGACAGGATCACACTACTTTGATTAATCAGCGATCTTGTTTGATCTCTCGAGCCAGATGCATGTGGACGGACCGGGTTTCTCACTTTTCTCCTAGTAGTACTTTATGTTTATGTACTTGGTGGTTCGGTGATGATTCCTTGGTCCTTAATCGTTTGGATTGATCAGCCGGATCCTTTGCTATTCTTTTCATGATGATGCCTGCTTAATTAGTGTCTAATCTCCCTGAGATCCGCTCTGTTTACGCCATGATATGATGCTGCCTCGGTAGCACTTCCTATATGGTATCTGCCTCTTAGCTTGTTACCGAGAAGAGAGAATATCAAACATAACAGAAAAACTAACTCTGCAGTGCTTTGTTACTTCAACTTCTTATGAAGACTATAAGACTACTAGTTTGATTGGCCGTGGCTCGATTCCACAAAACAAATTTTTAAGTAACAAGTGATTGGTGGTGGGTTGATCCTACAAAACAAGGTTTTTGTGTCTTTCTATCAACAATCTGGTTGCTGTTGGCCCTAGTGACAACCTCACTATCTCTCTGCTTGTATTCTCTCGTCTACACCATTCGGAGACTGCAGATGCTCCAGTGTATATCATTTTGACTTTCAAATTTTGCTGTTAAATTCATTTTGTGTTACGATTTCGAGATAATTGTGCACATTTTTTCTTTTATATACACCTCTTTTGGCTATTTCCAATCTCATTAATTACTATGTACTAGGGTAACATAAATCACCCCAGGAACAGTAAAAAGCGATGGTAAGTTGGTAAAACAGTCATTTCTATGTGCATCTTGGGGGTTGTTACTAAAGATCTAGCATCCCTCAGGAGCAAAATTCATGCTGCACTTATGGATAAGTCCGGGTATAAAGTAGAGCAGTACTCCGTGTACTTAATTAAGCTAAGATCACATGCGAGCTAGATACTGTTTCTGACGTGGAATTCAGATCCAGAGTGACTCGTTAATCCCATCATTCCCAGTGCGTGCCCACACGGGGAACGACTAGCTAGCTAAAGGCTCGTGCATGTCAGCGGGAGATCAAGACAGGACGAATGCAGGTGGGCACGCACACGTAACGACAGCATATCACTATCGCTACATGCAGCATCTCGAGCTTAATCTGCAGGTTAATTGGGTTCTTCTCCCAGATATTCTGCTCATTTCTGTCTCCGGGACCGTTGTTATTAGTACCCCGTGGAGTTTTCAAAGGGCAGATTAGCTAGGAAAAGAGATGAACGGGAAAATCATCTGCCGCGTTTGCATTCGCACTCCATTTATATCCATTTATCCATGAGGACTTACCTATCGCTGGCAGCTTCGTTGACCCTTGGAGCTTCGAAACTGGCAAGGTAACTTGACAATCGTTCTTAGAAATAGCAAGAAATCTTATTTTTAGAAGAACCGGTGGTTTAATAGATCAGCGCCAAAAGACATCACGTCCTCCATCTTTCCATTGGCCAAAAGAAAAATTGTATGGTATACCGGGAGGTACATAATGACATGTGGATCCGCTCCCTCCATCCAATCACGACAACGACACAGCTTAGAGAATTTGTCCTTTTGTGGACGGTCTTACAGGAGGTGACTTTGGACGAAGATGTCAATGACCACATCACTTGGAAGCGGACACCTACCGGGATTTTTTCCACGGCATCGGCTTACAGATTCCAGTTTGAGGGAACGACAAGACCCTTTTCAGCCACCAAGTTTTGCAGTGCGGTGGCGGAACCAAAATGTAAAATCTTTGCATGACTAATACTTCATGGTAAAGCGTTCACAGCCAACAGACTAGCCGCGAGAGGCTGGCCACATGACAACACCTACGCACTCTGTAACTCCGAGTTCAAAAAAAATAGAAACCTTGCAAGAGAATGCTTTTTCACAAGAGATGTCTGGAGGATCGTCTCCTCTTGGATGGGGATCGCCACTAACGTGAATTCCCAGTAAGTCAGAATGGGAGGCCAACACCAAGACTCTAGATAAAAGGAAAAAGAAGGAATTTGGAGGCGTCCTATTATACGTGCTATGGAATGTGTGGAAAGAAAGGAATCGAAGGATTTTTATAAACGAATATTTGAGGGTGCTCGAAGTATCTGGTCTCATAAAGGAAGATATAGACCAAAAAGAGAGGACTCTCACATACGGTGGGATATAATTTTTAATTTTCTCCTCAGTCTTCATGGAACCTTGCTAATTCTCTGTAAATATTTTTCTATATTTTACTGAAATAGCGGCGCTGCCGCTTTGTTCTCAAAAACAGTGACAGGCTATGCCGTTGTGGAGGAAGACTAGTGTGCTCGGTGGTATAATTGGTGTGCGCGCGCGACGAATACAGACATTTCCGAGCCAGGACGAGGCTAGCTGCACATTTTTCTCCGACAGTTTTCGCAGGCGAGCAGAAGCATGCGACTGTCGTCAGATCAGAGTGCGCAGTGTGTGTGTGGAGCGGCACGTAGAGTATTAAAGCAGGGCCCGGCCGGCCAGATCTGCCACGGCATTACGCGTTTGGCAGAGCACGGCGCGGTGGCAAACAAACAAACAAACAAGTGAGCCAGGCAATTTTTGAAACGTTGGCAGGAGAGCTGCCAAATTTCATTGATAGAAGAAGTTCAAAACATATACAACGCATTCGCTTGTCCGCATTAGCTTGTCGGCGGTGAGCACCTTGTGCGTCGAGCAGAAGCAGCCAAATGAAAGAACGGCACTTGGGAGGGGCCCAGAACTGCCATGTATACATGTATCATGAAGATTGTGCTGATCGAGCCAACAACTTTGTGCGAGGTAGGCGGCGCGTGCCGAGTACTGGCCATTCGCAGTAAGACGCCATGATATCTGATCTTCCATGGTAGCATCGAGTGATACCTCTTCCAGGAGCTCAGCAAGGTTCCGTCTAGATCGAGATAGCATAGATCTCATGCGCTATGTCTTTCGGCGGCTTACCATTAAGCCATCTGTCATGCCAGAAGTTTCTCCAAGAGCGGTTGGAAATCGTATTTGCGCATGCAGCTTGCCGGCATCCCCAGATAGGTCGTCTTGTCTGACGGCAATTCCTGGATTGCCGCGAAGATTTCATCCATGGTGAACGGGGCCTCCAGATTCGGCGACGGTAATTCAAGAGCTTCTCCATCCAAGAATGCCACTCAAGTGATGGTGGAGTACCTCCTCTTTGTCTGCATGAGTGAAGGTAGTGCCGGAAGGCTGTGGACGCGCGACTTGAGAGTTTCTCCGGCTGAAAGTTGCCTGGACTCTTGTGTTGTATCAAGCTGGAAGATGATCTCTTGTGCCGAAAGAAGCTGTTCCTTCCTTGCTGAACCACCTCCAGGAAAACCATCCAGGTGGAGCCAGTAATAGTATTGCTCAAAACGCAACGTGCCATCCGACGTGATCAGCAAAAGACAATGGTCCGAGGATATCGGCACGAGTCGAACAAGGGTGTCCCATCCAACGTTGCACAAGGCCCTGTCCAGGTGTATCCTCCACCCAAAAGACGCAGTTCATTTAGCTCACATGTGTCGAGCGCTGTGCGAAATTTTCCCATCAACCTTCTGTTGATATTTGCATTGTTCTTGTCCCGTCCGTACTCGATAAATCATGTTGAAATCGCCAACAATTAACCAAGGGCCCATCGCAAGCTGGCTCATGGTAATCAATTCCTGGAGGAAAACCTCACTTTCCTCATACACGCACGGTCCATATACCATGAGAGGTACCAGATGCTGTTATCTCTAGTCGAGGAAAAACTGGCTGTGATGGAGCCAGGCAATTGGACTTGACAACTAACAAGTGCTAACTGGGCTCCTGATAAAGCCTCCAGTCAGTCACTGCAGCTGCCACTAGTAAAGAACGCTGGCAAGGGCCAACGACAGGAGGAAAATGATAAGTCCCTTTCTCGGTCTCAGAACAGAAAACAGGAAATACAAGTACGCACTTGGTGCTAAGCAAATTCAACTACAGATCTGCAAGAAGAAAAAAGAGAACATTTTGTAAACGGTCAATCACCATTGTCGTAGTGAACACGAGGTAGTCGCTCTTGCACCAATGCTCACGACCTCACATGTCAACAAGCACCCTCCATGTGGGGGATCCGACGCACCAACAGTTGCATGAAAATGCAAGTGGTCAGCGACATTCTGCACAAGTAACCATATCATACAGGCTATGTATCCATATCGGTTCAATAAACAGTGTATACAATTTTCAACAACTTGATTGACAAAATTTTTGCTGACGGGGAGGGGGCTGGGGGGAGGCTATCAAGAACAATTGCTATGTTACACAACCCAATACCTGAGATGGGTATCCAGCATCTCTCGCTTAGTCTCTTAAATTACCTTCATCGTCGTGGTAGATTCTATCACCATCTATACAAGATCATCACTCTTTATTTGGTGGAATGAACAAATCCGCCCCCATTCTATTGTGTGTATTTACCAACTATACCCAGATATACAACACCCCCTCCCTCCCTTCTCAAGTTTACAGTCCTTATCCATGGCTTGAGCGCAAGCCGAGCCGCCTTTTTGACTTCAAAATAATGATGAATCCGGCTTAAGATTCAGTTGCATATGTGAAAGAATGATAGGTATAAGGTGAATGAAATATTGACAGGAGGGGATATCATGATATATGTAAGAGATCACGATCTTGCAGGCATTCTTGGGGATTGGCATAGAAGTAGTCCTCTTCCTTGGGTCTGTCGGGAATCACTGTCCTCTTTGAAGCTGATCCCATCCGGCTAGCATGGGCAGCCTTGATCAACAAAGAGAACTCATCCCATCGCAAAGAACCATTGTTATACCGATCTACTAGCTCGACAATAAGTTTCCGATCTAACAAGATCGTCTTCTTGAAACCCATGTACCTGCACGCAGCAAGAGACAGAAGACATATAATTACCACAGCTGGATAAGTACACAACTTCCTAGAATTTAGCAGAAAGCATATCGTGGTATCTGCCCTATAACTATCAACAAAAATTGATTAAAAACAAAGACCGTACGTACAAAGTTGCAAACACAATATGTCAAAATATCTGTCACCGTAAATAAACTCTGAACAATCAAGTGCCACATGTCAGCCGTGAGATAGAGATGCTTGGGGTAGTATGTAGACAAAATACGTGCTGTATGACCAAGTGGAATGCATACCTGCGATGGCCCTCAACAACTTTAGCCATATTGCCATCATATGTCGGAACAAATATATCACTTTCTAAGGAAACCATGTAATCCAGCGCTGCCATTTGCGACGAATGGTTCTGGAAGAACATCAGATCAGAAGGTTCCAGAAGTGTCTCTTTCCTCACCTATAAATCATTGTTAAAGCAAAATGAATCAGCAAGGAGAAGAACGAGAAAAGGTGAGAAATGGTCGTACAATACAAGCGTGATACGGCAGATAAAACATGTTCCATGGTGTTCATACCACATTGGGATAAGCTGCAGTGAGAGCAGCCATCCTACGTTTTCCACCGTATATTTCTCCAGCCGCAATGTATATTTGCATACTTCTATCAATATCCAATGCTCTGAGGACAAGAGCAGTCTCCTCTGGTGTCAATGGGCAAAGGCCATCTTTTCTTTTCAAGTCTGAGTTAATGATTTTCTCTTTCCACCATGGATAAGCATACCTGAAGCCAAGAGTAGTTTGACAGCTATTGTAAAACGAGCATGTCTAGTTGACAGGTTTTAATGACCCGCTCCAAAACAAGGGCTAACCAAAGAAATGCAACCACAGTTTCAAATTATAATTTCAAAACATTCACCTCATTCTTGTGAGCTCTTCTACTTCTTCGCTACTGCAACCTTGTGTACAACCAGAGAATGCCAGCATATCCATTTCATAACGTAAATGAAGAACCAAGAAAGGACCATTTTGACGGAGTATTCTAATTACTCGCTTGCCCAAATCTTCTATTTCTGAGGTAAATCTCAGAGAGGCAAAATTTACATGGCATCGCAGTTTCTGAATCTCCATAGGTAAACCGTTGTTTGCTAACCTAGCATCAGTTCTATTCAAATGGAGAACCTTGTACTTCCGAATCAATGGAAGAATCTGGTTCAAATTTAACAACAATTAGTTTATTCAATAAATGCTACGATCCAAAGCAGCCTTAACATAATGCATGATGAAGCATACCTGATTATGGTAATAGGAGATATCAGACCAACTGATAGGTGGCATCGAGTGGAACATCCCAAGTTCTACTCTTCGCTTTACCCTCGGGGGCAGTTCTCTCAATATGCGGACTTCATCTCGTAAAGAGGTTATAAAGTGTTCAACATCAAATATATCTTGGAACTCACTGAAAACAGAATGGATCACAGATAAGCACAGAACTGAGTAATAGTTCAAGAAAACTAGGCAGAGGAAAGTAATATCAAAATGCAAAAAGCACCTTGGATCATTCCAAAATGAAGTCCTATCCAACTCTGGCACAACCAAAGTGACATTCAAATATCTTGCTATTACAACCATGTCACATATCTGATGAAATAAAAATTTAGAGTAACGAATAAGCCAATGCTAAGTTGTTAGCAGTCAAAAACTGTAAGGTACATTACTGAAGAAATTTCATGAACAGAGGTTTCCCAATATCTTACTGCAGCTCGCATTTGGTTAAGACCACCATTGCACGAAACCATCAGATAACCATTGTTCCTGTAAATTCCTGGAAGAAAATGACAAAACAAAACATTAGTGGCAAACACAACTATAGAAGAAACATTACACACTCTAGGCAAAGCTGTACTGCCGTACAGGTAACAGATGAAGCATTAATATTGTAGTGGCGTGCATTGAATATTTGAGTGGCAACAGGAATATCGAGCATACTTTGCCAGTCACTCGGGATGTAAATGTCATTTAATTTGCCATGTGGGGAAAGATAGACACTCGTCTCAATGAAAATACAGTGTGCAAACATGTCTAAGAATCAAGCTATTTGGTGTACAAGAAAAATCAAACAGGGTTCTCCTTTATCGAGTAATGAACATACCCCGAGTTACTAGTTTCCAAAAGGTGAATGCTAGAAAAGGTCCAACACAGTTAATTCACACAGACCTTGCTACAGTTACACAAAAGCAGCTGGGCATTCCTATGCGAGACAAAATCATCAGTTTGAGTCATGAATGATTGCCACTCATCGAAGCATATGCGACCCACCTAAAAAGTGAGATCCTAACATGGAAATAACCCAAAACACAAAATTCATGTGAAGACTATGATGACCAGAACAACGAAAGCTCCTGACCTACCAACCGAAATGACATCCCACATTGCCCAATCTTACACCATGCAGTACGCACGACATTACCGCAGCAACCATCCTAAACTCAAACATGAATTTACTGATTCAAGAATGTGGAAAAGATGAAAAGGTGTGCCTACATTAACAAATCCTCCACAGGGCGCTGCGGACGACATTTTCAGAGAAGGAAACCCGCATGATCCAAGCTAAATTACGCCTCTTTACAACCAATTAAAGCACATGAAAATGACCGAAATCTTCACCAACCGCCAGTCATTTTCATCCAACTTTGAGGCAATCTACTTAGGAGCTTTGGAACGATCTACCAAAATGCGGGCCGGCTGTCAATGTCAAGGGAACAGCATCGTCCAAACACAAATGCAGAGCAGTTCCAAACAGGGCGAGCGAAAGCAAGCAAACCAACTCACTCTTGGGCGGCAGCGCGGTCTTCTCGATGACGGGCTCCGGCGACGCCGGCCTCGCGCCGGCGGCGAGCGCGGCGGCCTCCTCGGGCGCCGTGATGCACGACGGCCAGCCCTTGAGCACGCGGGGCCCCCACGTGTCCCCGACGGCGGTGAGCTGCACGACGCAGGTCCAGAGCAGCACCGTGGTGGTGGCGCGCACCATCCACAGCTTCATCCGCGACCGCGCGGAGGACGACGGCGCCTTACCCCCCGTGGCCACCTTCCAACCCATCGACCATGGACCAGCGGTGCCGGCCAGGGACCAAAAGACAACCTACACGGCGGCGGCAACCATCCGAACCCGAAACCAGGAGCTCGGCTCGCTCGCTCCCACCCAATGCAGCACCGAACACGGCCTCTCCAGCACCGCCCAGGACGCCGACAACTTCACGAAACCTCCGAGAAACCGGACCTCACCGCCGGCTCAACTACTTCCTCGCCCGTGCCCAGCAGCAACCGCCCGCCTCGGGCGCGGCGCCTTATGGCCTCCTCCCCTTGAACGGCCAAGTCCGGCCGGGGAAGAACGGGCAGCCCGTACGCGGAACGCGACAAGGCGCGCGGGCGGGAGCTAGCTCTTGGGAAGAGCGGGAGGCAGCCTCGCCGCCGGAGAGGAGCAGGCAGGGCGGAGAGGGCGGAGTGGATCTCGGTCTCGGTGGAGGAGGGAGGATGTGGTGGGGGGGCGATTTGCGTGGGGACGCCTAGTTATTTTTGTCTCCGCGGCGTCGGTGGTGGTAGCGAGTGACGCACACACGCACGACTATCCTCAATAAGGGTGCGCGTAGCAATATTAATGCACTCCCCGAACCGGTGGGTGGCACCGGGATTGTACACGGATGGGGTGCAAGGCACGTGGTCGCGGCGGCGCCGAACGCAGAGGGCGATGGGCGGCTGGGATTGATTGGGTGCTGCGGTGGTTGGAACGCCGTTTAAAACCGACGACTCCATCCACTCGGTGCGTTGTGCTCTGCGGACGCTGTTAGTTCCAAAAAATATGTAATTGGCGGTTGCATAATATCTATATCTAAAGTTATACTCCCTCCATCTAAAAATATATGTCGTATTTCAATTGGTTAAGACAAGGCTTTGACCAATAATTACTCTATTCATATACGATTTATGTAATATAAAATTGATATCATTAGTTCCTCTTTGAAAGTACTTCCTTATGATTATGATTTTTTTATCATATAAACTATATATTAATAGAGTAATTATTGGTCAAAGGTTGGTCTAAACGAATCAAAATACGTCTTACATTCTTGGACAGATGGAGTATATATTTTCTAAAATATATAATTACTCAATTAATCGTTAATGAAAAATCTATAGAAATAACAATTTCTCAATCAATTTAGAAATAGAGATATTTGTCTGTTGTTTGGGTCATCTAATGACAAATTATTTAATGGTATGCGGCAATGTTGTCTCTGTTGAAATTTCAATCCAAAATCTGTTTTGAATCCGTGCCGGGAAGCTAATAAATAAGTAAATGCAACAGGGAAACTAACTATGTCAGTTTAAATTTGGTGCGGTCGAAGTCTCGGGATCAAATGGATTTACTATTTGGATAGAAAAACCGGACAACTACTGAACTCTTATGTCTTATAAGAGCGGGAATTTCACGAGAGACCTATGAGAATTATAATAGTTCGTGCAAAGATCACTATTCTATTTTACAAGTAAATCCTAAGCCTTGTCCTATTATGAAGTAAAAAATTTATATCTGGCTTTCTTTTCTTTGAAACTCCATGCCACTAAAAGGCCTTGCACATACCTTGCAGCCTTGCTACATGATTGGTCCATCGTATTTTCTTGGTACGTGCATTATTAACCATCAATATGTGCTAAACGAGTTAATAAATTGAAACGCATTGATCAATCACAGAATCTCATTTAAATATTTGACATGTGCCTGATGCTCTGCTATCGTATATATTCTTGATCACTATGTCTTTTGCATGCGATATTCCGTGCTCATCTCAACGTTATTATGTTTTTTCAGGGTTTGAAACAATTTTCGTTGATAATTTACTGTTTTCACATGTTTGACACCCAGCAAAAATAAAGGTAACCCAACGTATCTTAAGTGGTTGACTTTGTTCTACTCCTTAGCTACCCATTTTGACAATAGCATATGCATGTGGTCAAATAGTCTTCTCTAACAAAAAGACTAAAATTATTGGCATGGTCTTCTCTAAAAAATACTAACATTATTGGCATGGTTAATCGTGAGTTTGGCGGCTGCCCTCCTTTGTACGCTTCATATGGATCCGCGTTGGCCGGTGCTTCAAGCTTAAGGAGATGCCAGTCCACGTTCGAACGAAGAGAAAAGAAAGAAAGAAAGAAAGAAAGAGAGGCGAATATCGACAACTGCGAGAGTTCGTGTGCGTGTAGCAAACAGAGCAGCCAGGGTGGTCTTGAACTTCGCTACTGATCACTGCGATCACTAACTAACATTACTCCTCCTGATTTAGTTAATCATTTCATCTCAAATGATCGCCATCCGCTCGTATCGTGCTCGTGCATGCGCTTGCGTTACACCGACCTCATCGTCCGAGAGCAAGGAATGTTCCTGGGATTATTTTTTCAATTTTGGGCGACTATTTAATTTGCTTGTCGCAGTCGTTCATATTGTTCAATCTCACCAGCTCCAAAAAGTGATTAGTCTCATGAGGTGGAGTTGTCGGTGACGTGAAAGAGACAACAACAGTGAAGTCAAGAGAGGAGACCACGTACGGAGTAGTTAGGGTCGTGAGGCGAAGCCACCAATGCCGTGGGAGTGGAGACGGTAGCGGAGCTGAGAGAGAAGACCTCACTGGAATTAAGAGTTAGGGCTGTGGGTTCACCGAAACCAAGATTGTTTAGAGAGAAGGCTTGATCCGGCGACAGCGAGCGTCGGACATGACGAGTCGGAAGCTGCGACGACACGGAGAAGATGGTGCCGATAGAGACGAGATTGGATTGAGGAAGCATGGTGGTGCAGGAGAGGAAGAAGAAGGGTGAGCCATTAACTTTAGATCTAACGGTTTAAAATTTTGTCTATAATTTAAGTAAAAACAAGCGATTAAAGTACACCCGACCCTTATTTTTCTAGCTAGTGGTATACTCTTTCTAGAAGAAATGGCTTCCCCTACTTACTTTCTTTACGTTTAGGGCCTTCATTTCGAAATCATTACTTAGATTTACCAGGTGAAATGGTATCATAGATTGTCATAAAAAATATATTTTAACCTATTTTTACACAAATTAACGGTTAAAAATAAATCGAACCATTATTCTTGGACAAAGAAGTACAATAATTCTCCTTTCTTCTTGCTACTAGGAGAATGGCTGTGTGAATAAGGAGATGCGGTATGCTCACACCAAACCATGTCACCGTTAACGAGGGATAATTAAGGGGAAAATTTTACTTAAACGCCGTATGGATTTATCCTTGTTTGGTCCAGCTCTAGCTCCAGTCCCTCAGTTCACGAGAAGGCAGATAAATAATTATGTAGTACAATTCAATGTTGTGCAAGGCACGTCAAGGTCCATGGTAACATTGCAATATAGAGGTTTATGTTGTTTGGTGTGCTTAGGCTACAATCAAGTACATTATGCACGCATTTCAATATTTTATTTGAGAGTCTCAAGTTGAGTGTAAAACAGTTTTGGATATAAAATCTATTATATAATTAAAGTACACGACGGGTTAATAAAAAAAAGACACACTAGAAATTTTTAAAAATGTAAAACATCTGGTTATTGATCTAGTGGACGTAACTGTAACTAAATAAATTATAGCAGATAGATCATCACAACTATATCTAACCAAATCACAACCATTAGGTATTCATAAGTATACTTTAATAGATCATAACCGATAGATCATGATAATTGTGACTAAATAAATCACAGTCAATAAATCATCATAAATGTACCTAATCAAATCACATCCACTAGATCTTCATAATTATATCTCAATATATCACAACCGATAGGTCACCATAACTATAACTAAACAAATCATGACTAATAGATTTCGTAATTATAACTAAACATATTATTGCCAATAGATCTTTGTATTAGTATCTAAACAGATCATAACCGATAAATTTTCATAACTGGATCTAACTATCATTTGGCCATTGATATGGTGGATTTTTATTATCAATGGATCACAAATGATAGATGTTTATAATTGTATCTAAGCATTGTCGTCATTAACACACGTACAAACTACCAACCGGCTTGCACATGATTCAAACTTTAATTATGCATACTGATTTAATATCATGTAGAATCGGCACAAGTAGCGGTAATTTGGTGTTCTTGCAAATAACTTAATAATATCTATACGTGAATAAAAAAATAAAAATGATTATATATGTTACACGGGACACTCCACTAGTTCCTTTAAATGTAAAACAAATTTGGAGTTACTATTCCTTTAATCTTCAAGCAAGTTAGATGTAGTCTGAACATATATTAATATTTTGCTTTTCTTGAAACTAGCACAGTGTCCCGCGTAATTGCGCGGGAAATGTTTTTAATTATTTTTAACTTTTTATATGTATATGTGTTATTATATTAGTACGGGAAATAGAAGTTCAAATCGCGAGCAAGCCTGCTAGGTATTTATTGAGCCGTCTAGTTAGGTACAGTTATCATGATCTATCGGACGTGATTTGTTTAATTATCATTATTATTTTACTTGTACATGTGATATTAGATCAGTACTGACTACGTGGGAAACGTTTTGGTTATCTTTATTTTTTTACCTACACGTGTGATATTAGATCAGTACTAATTGCACAGCAAACGTTACTAATTATCTTTATTTTTTATCCATACGCATGATATTAGATCAGTACGGAAACAAAAGTTCAAATCACGAGTTGACCTATACTGAGCCGTCTATTTAGATATAGTTATGATGATCTATCGGACGTAATCTGTTTAATTATATTTATTGTTTTATCTGTACGTGTGATATTAGATCAATACTAATCGCGGGGGAAATGTTCTAAATTATCTTTTTTTACCTGTATGCATGATATTAGATCAGTACTAATTACGCGAGAAATATTTTTAGTTATCTTTATTTTTTTACCTGTACACGTGATATTATTTCAGTACGGGAAATAAAAGTTCAAATTGCGCCTGATATTAGATTGGTACAGGAAATAAAAGTTTAAATCGTGAGCTGGCCTGCTAGTCGTTGTATCAAGCCGTCTATTTAGGTACAGTTATGATGATCTATCGGATGTGATCTGTTTAGGTACAGTTATGAAGATCTATCAGTTGTGATCTGTTTAGGTGCAGTTATGAAGATCTATCGGATGTGATCTGTTTAGGTACAGTTATGAAGATCTATCGATTGTGATCTGTTTAGGTACAGTTATGAAGATCTATCGGCTGTGGTCTACTATAATAAAAGGGTCCACCAGATTAATGATCGGATATTTTGCTTTTTTGTGAGAATTTATAGTCTTTCTCTATTTTTCTATTGTATTTTGCTTTTAGTATATAATAGATAGATAATAGATAGATTCTCAATGGTCCATACTATAAGATTCTATTTCTAGTCTGCAAAGAAATACTGGTGCGGTCCCATGATGTACGCCAAAAAGAACATTTGATCGACCCTTGTTTGTACTTTCATACATGTGTCTTGAACCTTATTAGGAAATTACGAAATCTACATTTATATACATTGTCCTTTCGCGAACAAAAAACATTTAAAATCTGTGGTACCAAATGATCCCTGATACAGACCGCTGCTGCGTGCCCCTCTGCCACCCATCGCACCGACGCTCACCCGCCCGCCGCTCTGCGAGCCTGCTGCGTCGACAGCACTCACACCCCCGTCGGCAACCCTGCTCAACCTAACATTAATTCAGTGTGTGGTGGCGTCGACCCGCTCTCCAATTCTACCCACTGGCCACTGCCCTCCACTGCTGCCCATCACATGCCGCCGTTGTCCGGCCTACCTCTACAACCGGAGGAGCTACGAGAGTGACGGCAGAGCCTTCCTGCGAGATCTCCCATTGCCTGACCTGAGGGAGTGCATAGAGAGAGGAAGGAAGGGGGAGAAAAAGAGAAAGATAATAGTGTATCAGACGAATACGAGGAAGAAACACCGCAACGACGACGGACAACTCGCTCTAGGATGCAACTCCCTTTAGATGTGCATCGAACAGTCGATACAGAGCTCTCTGGGTTTTCTCATATGTTAATGCTCTTTTGATCTTGTGAATCATTAGTGAACTTAAAACCCAACCGGCTCTAGGTTGCTAAAGTGAAAGGTACAGTGGCACCGTGCTCACCGAATATATAAGCTGCCTACGATCACGCAGCAAATTCCCCTACGCTCTTCTGCATCATGCTGGTTGGTGGACAATTACATTCCACCAGCTGCTGCCCTACCCTTTATCATCCTCTTTTGAAACGAGCCAACCGCAATTGAAACCGTCACGAGCAGCAGCATCCTTACAGCAAACGCAAGGATCCATCACCAGATCACCTCTAGAAATCAAAGGAAAAAATATGGAGTAAAAGGGGTTGGTCGATCGTAGTGTCGTGTGCATACGCCGAACGAATTAGATAGGCATTCGTTTCATGTTAGGTGCTAATCATGCATAAAATTGTTATGCACCGGCGGGTACTTTTTAAAAAGTTATATAAATAGGTAAGTGTAACTGTGCATCTGGTCCCACGATAAAATAATGAAACCAGAAACTTGGAATTGCTGAGAACTTCAGAAGCACCTTTCTTCCACATGCAGTATAGAGTTCGGCTGAGTTCTGATTCGAACAGTTTCTAAACATTTTGTAAGAGAACGAAATGGTCTTGATTGAATGCACCTTGTTTGCCTGCGAAGTTGAAGATTCCCAGTACTCAAAAAGGGAAATGAAACACGCTGCTCATTTGGTAGCATGCATTTTTTTTAAAGGAAGGCGCTCTGCCGTTTCATCAACCGGCCTCATCTTATGACTATGCACATCAATCTATTGCCTTTGGTAGTCTTCAAGCAGAGCAAGGTTGAGTAAAGTAGGGGCTGTTCTTAGAAAAAAGAACAAGAAAGTAGAAGTGGAAGGCGACAAACGAGTTGGTGTTTTGTTGATGCACACTCTGTTCTGTTTTAGTCCTTGATCTAGCCTGTCGATTGAAAGCAACCATATCTAGTTTATGTTTTCTCTGAGACCGACCTCTGATGCGCATGCTTTTGGATCTACTACTCTGTAGCCGGTGCATTGCGTATTTGCATCAGACAAGTAAGGATCTGGACAGTTTCTGTCGAGGCTTCCTTTTCCCTGATGCTGTTCTGCTTGTCATGTATTTTCGTAGGCACCAGAGAGCTGCAGCTTGCAACAGCTGACTGGCATGGATGCGACGCATGGATGTTGGTTTGCTAGATGACGACATAATGAGTGCTGAAAATTGCTGGAGTTAGCATGCAATGTGTGTGCGCGCATGCGAATAACTGGACACGCCTTCGGTGCTCTGTTCTCTGATGGCTAGGAGCAGCCGGACAGGCTTCAATTCGTCCGTGCAGGAAGCTTTGGTCTAAATTGCCTTAGACAGTAGTGTACATCAAGAATTGACGACGTTGTTAGGAGATATTCCCTCCTATTCTCTGAGAGCTATCGATTTGAGTAAGAACGGAGTTAAAATTTTAAAACTTTAACTATTCGTGCATCTAATAATATTTAGAATACTTGAAAATCATATGCGTAAATTTGTCTCGGAAAGTACTTTCGTAATATATAATTTTATTGGTTTCTTTATATAAATATATTATTGTTCATGTTAGTAGGTAAAGTTGTGTTTAGAAACTGTATCAATGTCTAAAATACAGTTTGAGAGAACTTGATATAGCAAACAATGGAAACACGAGGAAATTGATCCAACCAACCATCCCAGGGGATGGGGCCTCCTCCCTTAAAAGATCCCAGTGCGTCTATTAGACCAGAAGTTATTATAGCTGTATGCATCGTATCATATAGAAGACGAGAGTTATCTATTAAGAAAAATCAGATGTTATTCGCTATCGTAGAGGACGACGCCATGGGTGCCAAACGGAATGGTTTATTGCATCCGGCTAGAGATCCCCGGCGATCGAGTACGGCTACCGGAAAGCATATATTCCTGATGACAATTGACGACTGAACTGCCGATGACACGATCTGTGCGTGCGTGATCTGTAACGTCTCACTCTCACCTAAGAAAAAGTGCACGCCGGCCGTGGAATTGAACGTTGGAATGGACCGTTTCCACCACTATGAGACCCAGCTCCTTGAAACGAGCTTCTTGCCAGTCTGATTTCCACGTTTCAGGTAAAAAGGTTCCAAGTACATAAAGCTAAAACTAATAAAGTATCAGAGGAGTACTCTCTGCTGCACTGTATACTCTCTTCTGTGACGAGAAATTGGGCTTTCTTATTTCAATAGGTATTTGTGAGTTCAGTTTTCCTTTTTCTTTCAGGTCCATCATCTTTCTGAATTCTGACAGTCCATTGGATAGGCTTAGTCCCGAATTGGCGGTGTTTAAGCTTTCATAACTACTAGGATTCAGACCCGGCTAAAGCTTGGCCCAATTTCGTTGATGCTGCTGCCAGCAGTAGTTTGTCATCCATTTGGGTCAGGACTGAGCCTCACCCAGGCCACAGCCCATTAAGCATGCAGCCATTGATATAGCTGCCCTGTGGTCTGTGGACGTGCATGTCATCCAGCAGTGGCGCGAGGCAACAGAAACACCGATGGCCGTTCTCTTCTGGACTGCAACAGCCAGGATGGGACACATATCACAAGATACATACCCTTATGTACAACGACACCATCAAACACCAGTTACTCCTTCCACTAGGATGCTTTGCTTTTGTTTGTGATGAGCTAGCACACCACCTAGCTCTTCTGTCCTGGTCTGACGACATCTCCACTGGGGCATGCATGCATGCATGTACTAAAACACCGTCGATCACTTCTGTCTCGATAGGATATAGATGTATAGCAATCGTGACAGGTAGACAGGTAGAGATAAGGGGATATGTTATCCTGTACATAGCCTTACCAGAAAGCTAAACGTACCTAAGATCAGTTAATTAAGGTCGTAATTAAGTAGCTTCCGAATTCTCAAGAGCCGCTCCTGATCTCACCTCGCACTCTGCTTGTGTAAACAAATGCCGACCACGTTTCTGCCGATCAGCCGCTGCCTTGTAGCCAAGGGAGCGCACTTGCACATTCACAGCGTCACAGTGCTATCTGACATGACACACACACGCACAGCAAAATTTTCTCTCAAAGCTTAGTGACATATGTGTTTTTTAATTGAATTGTACGCATCGACTAGTTCGTCCGGAAACTTGAACTGACAGTGCACTCTGACGATCTGCAGGTTCAGAGTTGGGCAGCAAAGCTCAGTTAGAAGGAACATCTAAATAGCCAAACAGGCACTTGGAACCAACGTTTGTTCAGTGCGATTATTATAAAGAAAACAGTAACTTGCGACGTGTAGTAATCTTTTCTCTTGTTCAAAACGGGAAAAAAAGGAAGCAAATTAAAGCAAGTAAAACAGTGTATAATCACGTGATTTGATTCTGACCTCCTGCCTTCCATCACCAATTAAAGGGCGATATGGTGACGTGGCAACAACTCAGGGCAGAAGAGAAGAGGGCAGTGCGTGCATGCCAAAGATATATTATTTTTGGAATTGCTATTGCTTAATTAATTGAGATCTTTTTACTAGATATAAAAAATCGTTTTTAATTTATTTTTGATTGTATAATAAAAGATCAAACGGGTCTGAGAGGTCGTTAAAATCTCAATCGCGTGAGCCCAGACCCTATCAATTTACCTCCACGGCTTCTGTGAGCACCGCGCAAGCTCGGCTCAGCTACCTCCTCCAATGCCGCGCGCCACCACCCCCTTCTAGAAGCTTCCAGAAGTTCGCCCGCATGCATGAGTTCCAGCCCGTCCCCGGCCAGCTGGCCGGGCGGCTGTTCGGCCGGGGCGGCTCGGTGGCGGTGCCGGAGGAGGATGTGCGGTGCCCCCGGTGCGACTCGACCAACACCAAGTTCTGCTACTACAACAACTACAACCTCTCGCAGCCGCGCCACTTCTGCAGGGGTTGCCGCCGGTACTGGACCAAGGGCGGCCTCCTCCGCAACGTCCCCGTCGGCGGCGGCTGCCGCAAGCCCAAGCGCCAGGTCCCCGTCTCGTCTTCCTCCGATCTCGACAGGAACGGCGCCGGCGCACACCGCGACGCCAAGAAGGCACGCTCCTCCAGCCCCGCCTCTGCCGCGTCCACGACGCCGAACACCGCTGGTGCAGCAGCCGCCGCCGCGGCGCACGCGAGCGGCGTAAGCGCGACGGCGGCGGGCGTCTGCCTCAGCACCTTCCCGGCCGACGCGCAGCCGAGGCCGAGGCCGATGTTCGCCGACCAGGAGGCCACGTTCGCGTCGTTCTTCGTGTCGCCGCTTCCGGCCATCAGCTTGTCCCCGCAGCCCAAGACAGAGGACGACATGATCACCCCTGCGCTGACGCTCGCAGAGCAGCCGTCGTCGGCGTCGTGCATCGCGGCAGACATGGCGCCGTTCTCTGCGCGGCCAGGCGGCGCGGCGATGGCGTCGGCGGCCGACAGGCCACCGGCGACGGCGTACGACGCCGGAATGTTCGACCTCGCCGGCGATACGTGGTCGTCGTACTGGAACACGGCGAAATGGACGACGACGGATCCGGACGGGACCGTATACCTGCCCTAGTGGCGCCATCGATTCAACGAGAGATTGCTTGAGCCGTGGTTAATGGTTTGTTTAATTCTAAGTAACCATCTCGCTTCATACATCATGCGCGTGCCAGCAGCTTGACTAGCTGCTTCTGTGATTCTTTAGTTTGGGGCAGTTTTGCATGGATTTGTAACAAACTAAGGCTAAATTACAGTTGATCTTTAATTTAATCTATGCGTACGTTTGTTGAGGCTCTAGTGGCTATAATTAATCAGTACAGAGACCATGATCAGTAGTAGTTAACTTCAGATGATGCCGACTGCACTGTTGTTAGCGATGAATCATGCATGATGGAGACAAAAGCAGGTAGCTTAATTATGTCTGTTGCTTCTCGCAGTAGGAGGCAGTTGGGTTTCAGCATGGCACATAACATGAGAATGTGACGTACCCTTCTACTTACTCTGTATGGACGGTTGTTGGTTCAGCATGGCGATGGCCTCCTCACATACATTTCTTCGTCATGCTGCACCAATTGTGATTTCTTAGACCTTACACCAATTTGGTTGAGAGATGTACGCTGCGCAGAATTTGGAATTGAATTTTGAACTGAGAAATCGATAACGAAGCATGTCGGCCGAAAATGGTCCGAATTCGAACTCCCAGGTCTCCGGCAAGGATCTTCCCCTGGGTTTACAACCAAACATGGTTGTGAACTCAACTGCCTAGGTTTGAGTCTTACTTTTGGAATAATTCCTATCACTCGCACATGAGAAAAATTGTCGAATAGATGAATCCATCTCGTCTGCTAAATACTTCTAGATGATATTTCTCTGCTTAATTAGTTTTATGCATTGCTTCGAGCCGACGAAACCTCTAGGTAGCCTCTGGCCGAGCCGTCTCGTTGAAAACAATAAACCGGCAGAGGAATCAAGCATAGCTCGGTTGGCAGGTCATGTGTGTAGACAAGCAGATCTGTTCGGTGTCAAGTCCCGGCTACCAAGACTTTATAAGGGTTAAGTTGGGAACTTGGATACAGAAGTCTCATATACCATCGAAAGTTCAAATCTTCTTTAGTTTTTAACAAGAAACGCACAATAATCAGCTGGACGAAGGAAAAGAACGACGGTGGGATTTTACATAGTGAATATAGGGCTTGCACCCACGTATATTTTTTCGTTTTACCGGGACTTGAGTGAGAGGTGCTTTAAGCAGCATTGCAAGTTGCTGCACTCTAAAAGCTCACAAACATTCTAAAATTACACCTGACAAGTCTAGTTGGATCTCACATTCTCATGCATATAACCAAACACACCCGTAATAAACATACACAAGCGTACATATCCCATAGTGGTCATCGGTGATAACAGTTATCAGTTCGCTCATCGCGTCAGAGGTAAACGTACCTCTCCGTACCGCTCCTCCTTATCTGGTCTAGCCGGCTGCTCCAGGGTAGCAATGGCGTCTCATCACAGTACTATACAGGATATTTTGCCGCTTGCATCTCATCACAGTACGGTACTGTTCCGGTCTTCCAGCGGCCAGTACACATTACTGTCAGCACGTATGGTCTCTGCAGACTGCAATAACAACCTTCAGTTCCACCGGGAACAGTGGCCCAACCAGTGGCTGCATTTCTTGGATCTCTGGTATGATGGTGCCGCGTACGTGCCTAATTATACCATCCAGGCTGGTGATTCTGCCAGCTAGTTGGATGTTTGGTCCATGATCACCCAAAACTGGGAACAGTTTAGCCAGGATTTAGCTGGTGCATATGCATGATCACCTAGCAATTGGCTTAGAAAATTGACCTAACCACCATGCACCTAGAATCTGAAGGCCTTCCCTAGCAATAAAGAAAAAAGAAATTTGAAGGCCTGACTTGAGCCTAGATTGCGCCGGCCAAATGTTTTAGCATGGTTTTGTCAAGCTTAGTTGGCCCAACTCGAGGTTGGTATGACGAAGACATTTTTAGCATGGACGGACTGGATGTGGTTATGCTTTTGTTGGGCCTAACTACATCCCATGACAAACCATAGGATGAAAAAATTCTGGTTTAACCACTTGGGTGAAAAAATGAAGGTTGTCTGGACGATGGTAAGTTTTGCCACTTTCCGGGAGTGTGTAAATATTAACAACATCAGTACTGGTTTGAGTTGACTTGGGTAAAACCAGCTTTTCTTATCTTTATATTCTCTTGTTTCAGCTAAACAATGTTTATACGGTTATTCAGGGCCGGTCCCAACATATTGGAGGCCTGGGACCAAGACACAGTGCGGGACCTTTATTCAGACACAAGCGCTTAAGATCGAGGGAAAATATTCAATGAAAATCATCCTTTTGATAAAAGCTATGTAAAAAGTATGTGTACAAAATCTAGAAAAATATTTTAAAAACTTACCACATGTAGGTGAGGAGATGTTACGTAAACTAGTAAAATTTCAAGTTCAACTCAATTGAATTTGTGATTTTCACTATCCGCCACTATTCATCTCTTTTTCTCTTTTTTCATAGCTTCTAAACGCGATTGAGTTTGATTTTGTGATTTTAGATCTTTATATAACTTCACCTCCCAACATATTATATATTTTTAGAACTTTTTGGAACTTCTACATGTGGTCACAACGGAGTTTTCACCAGATATTTTCCCATCGAACCAACAAATATTTAGCAAAAGAACTAACTGTTGCAAATTGAAGGCGAGGTTGCTGTATGGAATCATGAAATCGGGCCTTCTTTCTCCATTAGTTGGGCTAAACGGGAGAAAAATGTGATTAGACTTGGCATGGCTAGCTTACTTTCGTGAAAGAGAGTAGAGGAACGAGACTGCATCGAGGATTCGATGGCTCAAGGGTTTCGCATCGTCTCTAGTGCCAGCAATTTAGCGGCTGCAAGTGCATCGGGACCATATAAAAAACGAATTTTACTAGAACATAGTTGCCTGGAATTAAAAACAAATTTAGTGGAGAATGAGAAGGAGATGACGGTGTGCACGTGAGGAGATGGGAATGAGGGTGGATTGGCAAGCGACTTAGGTCCCTATAAAAAGATGAACCACTGGGACGAATGACTAAAAATGCATTTTAGGTAGCAAAGCATCCTCTTTGGATTATTTTCTTCAAAGGAGAAAATGAAGAAACATGTAGGAAAACCTATATGTTCTATTGATAGAAAAAAATAAGAATCTAAATTCGAGTATACGAGAATTTGAACTCACTCGGGTGGTAGACTTGTACTTCCACTCACCCACCTATACTCGTTCCATATCCTTTGAAAAAATGAAACAATTTGGTGTGTACCAGTAAGTACAAAGACACTGTCGATGATGTCTTTTCGAGTACCCGGCACCATTCGTGATGTTGTAATCATAGTAGTTAATACCCACTCTTAACTCTTAAATCGTCAACTCGCCATTAATATTAGGGGTCGAAATGTCTAATGGTAGGTGTGTTTGCGTATGGTCGGAGCGTCGAAGCGGTCCAAGAACAACGCAGATTTATAGTTAATCAGTGGCGGAGCCGCTGCTAGCTGCGGGTCTTCTCCGCGGCCTCCAAATGGTGGCGTGGCCGCGGTCCCATACGATATGAATACAACACGGCAGCAACCACCTCCGCCTCCACCTCCACCTCGTCCCGTCCTCCGGTCGTCTCGCCCGATTCTGTTGTTCGGAGAAGACGAAGAAAGATGGTGCTAATCGCCAGTGTGTGGAAGCTGGAGTGGCGTGCAAGCCTTTTTCGCCTCGGCCTCGCTAATTAATTGTAACTACTACTAGTTGGAAACTGGAATCATGCGTGCAGGTGCTGGTACAGCTGGCGCTGGTCCTATCCGTCGGAGAAACGATGGTGAGGCCGACCTGAAGCGCGGCTCCACCTCCGTATAGAAGTAAGATTTTTCTCAATTATTTTAGTTGAATCTTTGTCTACTTAATTTAGTAGGTTTACTTTTACTTATATAGGAGGGCTTATCATTGATTTTGTACTGTACATAAAAAAAAGCAATAAATAGAGAAAGAAAGAAGTTCTCTTTACTTTTATTATTAATCTTGTTCATCTTCTTTCTTAAGCACGTGTACGTCCTCCACGATCTAGTCGTACAATCCTTAGATCGAACTTGTTAGCATGAGTTGTACGACATGTTATTAGCACAAGTCTTCATCTCCGTGCCTTCGTGCTCCGTCGCCCGCACAGCCTCGCTACCTCTCGTCGTACGAGGTCAGCATGAAATGTGCACGCGGTGCTATGCATGATGTGATATAATTGCTTAAATGATTTTCTTACCAAGAAGGCTGCACGAGCAACGAGGATTGCCCATCTGTATTTATACGGAGGTTCCAGGATCAATTCTGTATAATCTCGATGTACGTAGATGATCTAAACATCATTGATACACCTAAGGATATTGAGAAAACGAGCTCCTATTTGAAATCAAAATTCAAAATTAAAGATTATGATAAAATCAAATATTACTTAGGTTTACACATTGAGCATGCTCTCGAGCCAAAGAACCAAGATCTTGGCTTGTTTTACTAAAAGAACCAAGACATGTCCTTGATAGGCTATGTCGATGATAGGTATCTGTTAGACCCACACACAGCTATATCACAAACTTAATATGTTTTACTATGTGATGGAACTACAGTGTCCTAGAAACCGTTTAAACAAAGACTCGTATCAATTTCGATGAACCACTCGAAAGTCATAGCACTATACGAGGCCTCACGACAATGTGTATGGCTTCGACGGATGATCGACCACACACAACAATCTTGTGGATTGAACACCGTATAAACCCCATCATTATCAATGAAGATAATGCAGCTTGTGTTGCACAGGTGCATACATGTTACGTAAAGAGCAACCTCACGATGCATATTAACCCCAAGTTCTTCTATGCTAAAGAATTGCAGAAGATGGATAAAATAAATATACAACATACTAAATTATGTGAAAAGGTCGCAGATTTATTCACCAAGTCATTACCGGCATCTACCTTTGAAAGTTATGGGTGTGGAACCGGTATGACGAGACTTAGAGAATTGCAGAATTAAGGGAGATAATCTTTACAAACTCAGTGATAAATCTTGACTGTAAAAGTTGAGTACATGACAGAACAGTTAGGTGGGTTGTACTTTTTTCCCTTGGATGAGTTTTCTGGTTGTTTCTCTAGGTTTTTAACGAGGCAATTCATGTAATATGACATACGTATGTCGTGTGCTCTTTGTCCAAATATTTTTTTCTACGGTCTTTTTTAGAATTTTTCAGACATGGACTATAAGACATAAGTACCCAAGATGGAGTGTGGAAGAACCAACGGGGGGCTCACCCAAAGTGCGGCTCCACCTCCATGTAGGAGTAAGATTTCCCTTAGTCATTTTAGTTGGGTCTTTAACTCTTTGACCTAGTAGGTCCGCCTCATCATTGCCTTTGTACCTGACACTGAAAAGTGATCGATTAATAAAGAGAGAAAGAAGTACCCCTACATACCGTGTCTCTTTACTCTTATTGTTCTTTTTCCTCAACTACATCTACTTTCTCTACAATCTAGCTGTATAATCTTTGAATCAGACTCGCCAATATGAGTTGTACAACACTATACTCGTGTTATCTCACTTGGGATTGACCTTATGGTGGCAGACAATTTGACAGGGAAAACTTTGTTGCATTTCTTTTTTCTTTTCTAGTTGGTGACCCGTCGGACAAGGTTTTATAGCCATGGACGTCAAAATGCTCATCTCATCCTGGTGCATTCGCGCCTTATATACGAAATGACGTATAGCTATAGACGTGCCTATACATGATAACATGAATAATGACAAACCTATCTCCATTGGGGTTTCTACCCATGTACCAGAACTAAATAAGTTCCATTTCAGTACCCTCGTTGATCAAATAAAATATAATCTGTAGAATCTTGCTAATTTCCAAACCATCAGGAAAGCGAAACACCATTGGATAACCTCTACTCGTGTGAGTCTGGGAGCAACCAGTCTTCTTCTTCCTCCTGACTGCTCCTCTCTCTTGCTCGCTCTCTCGACTCTACCCTCCTTCCTCAATCTCTCTGACCTCACCCATGCAGGAGAACTCGTCAAAGTTAGGATTAGGGCTAACGGTTATGGTCGAGTTTTCCTCTATGCTCCCCAAAACTTAGAGTGGATGACCAAGGTGGCTAGTAAGCCGATGATGGTGGTGGTTCGTGAGGACATGATAGTACCATCGACCGTGAGCAGCAGTGTTCAACTAGACGGGGTGAGAAGGTGAGCCGCTTGACACAATCGAGATGAAGACGACGGTGGCAATAGTCTTTATCAGGTAGGGTGCTCTTGCTCCAAGAGGAGCTTCGGAAGGTTGACATCCTATTAAACAAGTCTCATTTTTTTTTAGATGCCCGTTTGAATCCACTAGAGGAAAAGAAGAAGTTCCATCTCAGTTGCGCCCTTAATGAACCATTCAACGAAATCATTACCCAAGTTGTGCCTCTTTGGCTACTTTGGACACTTTTCCTTTGCCAGGGAAGCAAGAAAAGCAGTCATTTTTGCCAGTGAGGCTCAGCTGCAGGCCTCGTAAAAGCGGCGCGGTCGGAATCAGCAACACCCCCGACCGAACCGAATCCAAACGACCCAGAAAAGCCGCAGCCTTACCTTAAACCCCGACCCAACCACCCTCCCATTCCCATTCCAAAATCCCAACCCGATTCCATTTCATCCATTCCAGCCTCTTCCGATTTCGATTTCGATTTCGATTCCGTTCGAAAAAGAAAGGAAACGAACAGAATGCTCGACCGATCCCACGAGCCGGCACCGGCGGCGGAGGCCGGCGCCGGCGGCGAGGGCGGCGGGAACGTGGATCGCGTCCTGTTCAAGGACCTGGTCGAGATGGTGCCGCTCGTCGAGTCCCTCATGGTGAGTGCGTCGGTGGGTGGAGAGAGCCGCAGATCTCGCCGGGGGCGGGGCTCAACGGGGGTTTAGGGCTCTCTCTCTCTCTCTCTCTCTCTCTCATTATCTCTCTCGCGGTGCCTCGTGTCGTGGGATGTGTTTGACCTAGTGGGTTTTTTTTGTTGGCTGCAGGACCGGAGGACCAACCCGTCGTACTCGCGGCGCGCGTCGCTGGTCTACACGCCGGCGCCGGCCAAGAAGGTGCCACGCTTCTTCCTGTTATTTTAGCCGTTTGCTTCTTGGATGGTTTGGAGATTTGCTAAATTTATTCTGGTGATGGTTGCTTGGGATGTTTGAATTTTATGTACCTTTTTCTTTTGCATTATGACTTGTGTGAGTGGTTCGAGTGTCCTTTTTCGATTTGCAAGAAAATTCGGATTAGAAATTTTTACGGTCATACTATGATTCACAGAGGTAGATCTTGCAAGTTACCGGCTTCGGTTAAATTGTGTAGCCTTGTTGAGAAAGGAGACCGATCTATTTTGCTTGCTGAGCTTAGCTGAGCACAAAAAACTGTCATGAGTTCTCATAGTTATGAACCTAGGGATGGATGGATGTTTCTTGTAGGGTGGTGATTTGAAAGGCGCAAAGACGCCACAGAGTGTCCCGGCAAAAAAGAGGAGAGATCCTGGAGACGCCGCCAAGAAGAACACCCCAGATTCGAATGGTGAGAATGGCTCAGTTGCGCCCATGGGTCTGCCGGGAGCCGAAAATAAACCCAAAGACAAGGATGATATTAGTTTGCTACGCGAGCAGATCGATGAGCTGCAAAAGGAACTGCTCGAAAAAGAGGAGGCGTTGCGGTCTGCTGAGTGTTCAGTGAGTGAGATGAATGCAGCATATTCGACCATTGATGAGCTGAGACGCCAGGTTGCTGAGAAAGAAGCTTTGATCAAATCTACCAATTCTCAGTTGCATAATGCAAAGGTGAGTTGCTGCCCACCTGCCACTATATTGTTTATATTAATGGATCAATGAGCCAAGTTTCTTCTCTCCAAATATTTATTTATGAATTATCTTGCAAGTTTGCTTTACAAATGGAGCACTAGTTTTCTACTATTGGATTGTCACACCCTTGGCATGCACAACATGAGATTCTAATAAGATCTGTAAGTTGATATTGTTATTGCAATTACAATATAGAAGTAAGGGGTTAGATGCTTATCTGCACCATCATTAAAGTTTGCAACATGTCATGTTGATTTTAAATTGAAGAAACTAAGCACAAATAGCAGACCAAGCAGTTGCTGGCAAGTAGTAATTTGAATTGCACTCACATTTACTCATCTGTTGTGTTCGGTTGTTGTTTATTACCATGTTGTGCAGTTTTCCCAAAGGTATTTTAGTCTCATTTTGACCATAGGCAAATTATTGTGACCTGTTTTCGTACACAGGATTGCATCATCTTTTGCACAATTGCAACTTTTGCTGTTAATTGAACAAATTTTTTTCTTCATATAATTTTTCCCCTGCCAGATGATAATAGCGAGTATTCTATTTTTTTTCTTGTATTAAATGTTTGAATTCATATGCAAAACCAAAAGCCCATGCAATTTTCATATGACATTTTTGTTCTGAATTTCCTTCTGTAGATTATGCTTGCAGACAAGCAAGCATCTTTAGAGAAATTGGAATGGGAAGTAAAGATATCAAATAAGAAAGTTGAAGATCTTCAAGGGGATGTCTCCAATATGGAATTCGAGATAAGTTCACTGATGACATTATTTGAAAAAATTTCAGAGAATGTTTCAGGTGATTGTCACGATGGTAGTATACCATCATCTTACGAATTAGAAGCTCTTCAATCAGTGGTGAGCACTCCCCGATTCTTCAGCATTTACCTTTAGAAATTAACCTTCTTGAATCAATACAAGTTTGATCAGTGTTGATGTTGTTCGATGTATTTCCAACACTTTTTGCAAAATACCTAATTGCAATGTGTTACTCCGAAATATTGTCTGTTGGTTAGCTCTATAGAAATATATTATGGGGGCACTCTGTCCTCTATCATTTGTAAGTTCTTTAAATTTTTGGGCGAGAGTTGAGAAAACAAAGGGTAATTTAAGTACTAGTGGCTTCAAAATCATGTCAATATGTGTAAAATTTGGATTCTGGCAAGGAAACTCACTTACATTTTAGACTATAAACATAGTTAGGGTAACGTTCCTTGGGAAGATACATAAATTATGTGACTGTTTATTATTGCAAGATTACTATGAAGGCTACAACAAAAGCTTTAACAAAATGAAAACTGAGAAGATGCTCGGCTCGCATATTGACTCTCTTGAGCTAACCATTACACATATCTCTGTCAGAGCGAAATCGACAAGATTGAGGTCGAGAAGATAGAGCAGGAAAGAGTTACGTATGCTGAAGCACTTGCTGCTGCAAGAGAGAACCCAAACGAAGAGCTCTTGAATTTAGTTGCAGAGGCACGGTCAAGGCTTCAGGTCCTTGTTGTACTATAATGCTCGGAACGCCAATTGTGTGTATGTATGATGATGTTGAATCACTGATGTAATTATTAACTATGGGCTTGAGTTGATTCGTGTGTGAAACCGTTCTGACAGCAATCGATCAAGCACTGGAAACTGTCAGTTATTTGATTTGGAAATCATACTGGTTTTGAGCTCTCCATTGTTGTTCAGAAGGAAAATCCAGCTGTTCTTCTGTTGATGAACATTGAGCAGTGCTGCCATCTTCCCATAGGTAAATGATAACTATATCTTTATAATAATTATTATGTTAAGGTTTGTGGCCATGGTTGAATGTACAGGTACAAATTGCCCCTCAATCACAGGATATTAGAACTTGAGAAATGAGAAAATGATGCACTTTTATTTATTTTCGCTGAATTCGTATTTTTACCTTCCCTTGTGCAGAATGCTGCATTTGAGACCTAACATAACTGTGTTGCTGACTAGCGTTTTCTGAGCTGCGATACCCTTGAATTCTTCATCTCTCTCTAGCTAGGCCTAAATTGGGATCATCCGAATGAATATAAGCCTGAAGGCCCAACAATTCTTGCGGTCTAGTAGAGGGCCCAATCGCCCATCTGCTTACTCTCACAAGTCACAAATACTCCCTCGCGCCGGGCGCATAGGGCGCTCTAGGCGCTACAGCACGACCTAGACGAGCAGAGATAGGCCAGTGAAATTTTTTGAAGCGTGGAAATAGCCTATAGCTCTCCCTCTAAAACGCAACGGAAAGAGGCAGTTAATCCCGTGTTTATTGCTGTGATGGTTCGGCTAACCCATGCAAAATCTGTTTTGCCCACGTCCCGCGATCTGCAAGGATTGCATGTCTACTGCGCTCGACTTGCTTGCCCAATCACCACGGCCCTCCTTCGCATGCACAGGTCGTCATCCCTTCTCCCGGATCGCCATCCTTGTCTACCTTCGATCAAAAGGGAGCCGAACGAGGTGCGGGGGGAGAACGAGGAGCTCTTAATTACTAGCGCGACTAATACTCCAGAAATATCTGATTTTCGTAGGGCACCCTATGCACCCGGCCGGAGGGAGTACCAACCAACAACCTGTACGGGCGCCACAGGTCTGCGATTGGCACGGTTCAGAATCTGGCGAGCAATAGCCGGGTAACCAATGATCTCAGGACGTCCATCTCCACCACGAATTCTCCCGCGAGTTCATCCCCTCCTCTCAGGACCTCTGCGACACCGTTAACATGCCCCTATAAAATTCCATTTTCACGCGCTCTTTCAATCCACCCCAACAAAACCAGAAATAAACCCATACGCACATCCCTCCCCATCCCCACCAACCTACACCATCCTTGCCGCAGCCGCGACCTCGAGACTTCTCAAATCAATAATATGTCGCGCGCCACAGTTGCAGTCATGTTCTTCATCCTGGCCATCGCTACCCTTAGCGCCGCCCAGGCCCCTGCGGAATCACCAAAGGCATCAAGGGCTGTTGTGGCTTCCACTCCCGCCAAGGCACCAAAAGTTGCTAAGAAGGCTACCCCGACTAAGACCCCTGAAGCTGCTAGTGCACCTGCATCTAGAAAGTCTGGCTCTGCTGCTGCGCCAACCAAAGAAAGCTCTGAAGCTACCACTACACCAGATGATAGTGCGGTTGCTGCAACCACCGAAGTGTCTAGCCCTCCGGAGCCATCTACCGTCGTGGTGTCCCCAGCCGCCAATGGACCCGCTGACGGGCTAGCTGATGCCGATCAGTCTGGTGCTACTACTCTCGGGAGTGGCGCTACCACCGCCATTGTTGTCGTTGCCGTTGCTACCGTCATCTTCGGTTGAGCCATTGGGCTGGACGCAGGTGACACGAAAAAGAAAAGGCTTGGTTGTGTGTTCTCGGTTGTCTTGTCAGGAGGGATCGAGCATTCTTGGTTTCGCTCATTTCATTTGCTTACGTAAACATTGTGGGGTCGATAATTTCAATTGAAATCAATGGATTTGATTAACTGATACACTTTTCTCACATAGATCCTGATGATTCGTCATGTTGGTTACTTGTTATTAGCTTTACCAATTAACTTGACCTAAATATGTTACAAACTTAATTTCCATTTCTTATAAACTGTAAAGACAAAATCCTTTTTGAAGAGAAAAATGACACAACCGATCAACCCAATACATTTGAAGCCTCTCCGTACAAGCAGTCCTTATATCAAGTGTCCATTCCTAAATCGTACGATGCTCTTGATCACTCCAATCTAACGGTTGAGGACTAGTTCCTCTTGCAACAGTTGCCCTCATTTGGTCATAGGAAAGGTAACTAGGAAAAGATCAAGGAACTCAGAGTCTCAGATGGGCCTTAAAGGCTTGAAGAGGCACATGACATAATGGTCGAAATAAAAAGAGCTGAAATGGGTTAGGTAAATAAAAACTCTTCACTCGGATGTCTCCATGTCCGTTGATTCATGAATCCAACTGACGGTGTATCTTCCTCCTACCTCTTCACTCTTTAATTTTCACAAATTACGGATGACAGCCATCCTCCCCATCTCATGAAAAATTGACACCGCAACAATCGTGAGAAGCAACGCCAGCGGTTCCTGATCTCCATCCACGGTGGTGCAGCAGCGTCTAGCTCCGTCACACCCATCCCTCCCCGGTGGTGACTCCCAAATCTCCGCCTGCGGCAGCGCGGCAACGTCCTCCTCCATAGCGTCCCACGACGATCTCCACACGGCCTCCACGGACCGTCACCGTGACGCCACATCCCCCATCTCTTCCCAATAGCGTATCCCGATCTCCACCTGAGCCTGGCCCCCGACGGTGTCCACATGATCTCGCCCGTTATGCTGCCTTCCCGATCTTGCCATCGCCATGGAGTACGACGACTTCCTACATGGTCACCTGTAAGGCTGCCTCTGCCTCCCTTGTTAGCCAGGGACACCACATCAACTAGAGCCGATGCCATGGCTGCCTCGAGCTTGCTCTCGTCTACGGGGCCATGTGCTGCATGCATTCACTAGAGATGAAACTTGTTACAGGCAGAGACGGATGATGTTGCATAAATACAATGATTTTGTTTTCTAAGTTTCTGTTGCAATAGTGTTTCATTTTTATTATGCTTGAGCTGCACGATGTTGTAATCACGCAATACAATTGTTACATGATGGTTCAAAATATTGATTGCACAAGTGCACCTACGATACTGTAATCATGCTAAGAGTTTGTTTCGTTAGTACAATGACTTTGTTGCAACACTTTCCTGAGTTTGTTGCGTGGCTTGACCTAATTTGTTCTATGAAATCGTCGATTAAATTTGTTTTTATTGTATAATAAGTTTGTTGTAGCACCTTGTCGATGCAACAACTAAATGGTCAGTCTGTTTTATGAAAATCTAAGATTTGTTTTTTTCTAAATCATATTTACATCGTATGTTACATATATGCCGCTATTGTATTGTTTCGATAAATTCGGTGCGTATGTTCTAGCAAAATATTTTTATGTCACTATAAAAATATTTTTACGAACGTTCGATTCACTGCCAGGGTTCGATGCCTGATCTCTAGTGGTCTCCTTAAGCTAATTAGGAGTAAACCACGATCAGGGTAGGCAGGTAGAGAGGCCCTCGAAGTTACCAAGAAATAACCATAGTCGTCACACTCCTTGCAAGTCCCAAATGGAGGTGCATGATGTGCACATTACTAGTCAGTGTGACACCGTCCAACCTTTCCAGCAGTGCAATCTCTACCAGCCATACACATCTTTGTAGCAATGTCATAATGTGCAACCCATTTTTGTCATGCTACTAGTGGTAGTAAAGTACAAATGGTAGCAGCTAGCGCACACATATATATTTGACATACAAACAAACGTAACATCTCACATTATTGTTCACCCTACCATAGCATGCACCAGCACCTTCTCCTCTGCCCAACGTTTCCACAGTTGTTTGCTGCACTGTCAACAGGGCAGAAGGAAGAAAAATCCACCAGCTAAGCAACAGGAGGAGCACACATATATAGCATCCGATTAGAAGATACTAGTACTTATTGGCGTATTAACGACGCGCGCATTGTGTATCTACCAACTCGGTCTGATTATCTAGCGTGTATGCCAGGCGGTGCAGCTGAGCCGTTGGATGGCATTTGGGTGGTTTGGACAAGGCGGAAAAGAAATTGCGAGGGTACCTGTTAACATCGGTTCTATGCGCTTGCTTGTGACGCGAGAATTCGACATGAACATCGTAGGAATTTCACACATAACTAGCTAAATGCTTGTGTGGTGTTATGTAAGAATATTTCTTTTGTTGCATGAGTTGTATAAGCGTTTCTGTCATCATAGTCTTTAATTTTATGCTAAATAACTATCTACAATGTACTAAAAGCAGAATACAATAAAAAAAATAGAGAGAGGTTAGAAATTCTCACAAAAAAGTAAAACATCATTTCGTTAATTTGGTGGACCATTTTATTATTAGTGGACTATAACCAAATAGATCTTCATAACTGTACCTAAACAGATCACAGCCGATAGATCTTCATAACTGTACCTAAACAGATCACAGCCGATAGATCTTCATAACTATACCTAAACAGATCATAGCCGATAGATCTTCATAACTGTATCTAAACAGATCACAACCGATAGATCATCATAATTGTATCTAAACAGATCGTATCCGATAGATTATCACAATTGTACCTAAATCTCGCGATCTGAACTTTTATTTCCTGTACTAATCTAATATCACGCATACGGGTAAAAGAATAAAGATAATTAAAAGTGTTTTCCGTGCAATTGCGTGGGACACTGTTCTAGTTATCTTAAAATATACAACAGTTTGAATCAACTAGGTCGTGATATATGTATGTATTACATAGAATAAAGGCGAGCGCTACAAATCTGCAATTTGTAGCATTGTATCGGTATAGGATCTAGCCATCGGATGTGACGGCAAGATTAGCAATAAACAGGATTAGCTAAATTTACGGGAAACAATTTAAGTGACTATAGGAAATAATTGTAGTGACAATATGAAACATGGACAATTATCTATATGCAATACGTAGCGTGGGCTCCTTCTGTTAATGCAACATGGAAACATTTGTATAATAAGAGGGAAACATTTTACTAAACCTTACGCAACAAAATTTTTGAACCAATACAACAATGGAATGTATACAACACAATTCTGGATTTTTGGGAAACTTATGATTCAAATCACTAGATTTTCGGCATCGTGGCTCCTTTTGTTATAGCAACGTGGAAACATTTGCGTAGCGAGAGGGAAACATTTTACTCAAACTTGCACAACAAATTTGTCAAACCAATACAACAACTAATGTTTGTTCATCCGAGCTAATGTGTTATGTTTCATTCATCTGGGTATTTTATTTTCCGTACAACAATAATTTGTTTCCATCAACAACTAATGGAGAAACTGCAGCAAATGCTTGCCGAGCTAATTTGTTTATGTTTCATTCATTCGAGTATTTTGTTTTCCATACAACAATAATTTGTTTCATGTACAACAATCATTCGTTTCACATGTACAATCAGCTTAGCCTTCTTGTCCTTCTGTATAGCATCTATCTCATGGAATATATATCTGGCCACATCAAAATGAATGTTCTTTGCTATGTGCACCAGCACCTGCCATACTGAATTGTATACTGCATCTGTATTTCCTCCTTTGGGCTGGAGGGTCACATGAAGAATCTTTACAAGATACTTTGCTATGATTGTGATCCCCTTGAAGTACACATGACCTGAAGGGGCATTGGCAGGGAATGTAAAATTCCTTGGATAGAATTTTCTTCTATCAGCATTGGAGATAGGCTCTAGCTTGAACAAATTTGGCATACCAGGCTCAATAGGTGCATGAAACAAGCTGTTGAATTCTGGAGCTGTGATTGAGAGCAGCTGGCCTCTTGTCTTCCATAGCATGACATCTTGATTTTCTTGATCTACCTAGACAGTGGCATAGAATTCCTTAATGATTTCTAGGTCATAATCTTGTTGAAGATTGCATATGAACTCCAGACCTGGGGCTTGGATGAGAGATTGAAGACTCCTTAGTCTGGAATCAGTTAGAGCAGACCAGTCTATGGCCTTGCAATCTACAAATCCCTTGGAAGCAAGGATTTCATGGTAGAGACCCCTTTGAAGATTAGTGTGAAATCTGGGGTCTGAGTAAGATGCATCTTGAAACTCCTTGTCTTCAGTGAAATATGGGCAAGCTGACCTCATTCTTATGAAAGCACTGGTGCTCATGGAGGCTGTCGACGAGTAAACGTCTCTAGCGGTGGTCCGAATGGACCCCCTTGTTGGTTCGGCCGGGGGCGATATAGAGTTTTTCTTATGAGCCGGTGATGGCGTTTCAAGGATGAGGGTGGTTATGATGCTTGATGCCGGAGACACAGGGATTTTTCCAGGTTCAGGCCACCCGGAGGTGTAATACCCTACGTCCTGCTTCGTTGTGGGTGTATTGATCCTATCAAGATTACAGGGGTGTTCTTCCTTACAAACAGGCTAGCTGATCTTCTGATACCGAATAAAGAAATCTAACCAGCGCCCCTTTTTCTCTCTCTGAAATCCGAACCCTTTGCATGGTCTGGGAACTCCCCTTATATAGCCGGGGGTTCACCACAGAGGCCAAGCAAAGGCTATGGCACCTGGTATCGTGAGCGCTAAGGAAACGCCTACCTCTTCATTTAATGCGCCGCGCCGGTGTTCGCGCCGCGTGTCTTCTCGCCATGCCCTCCGCCCCGGGGGGGGCTGACAGTTTTATGCTCAGCGGGACCCGCGAAGAGAGGCTTGCCGGGCCCCTCCTGACTAAGTCGGTGAAGTATCCGCCCCTGGGCCCGCGCGTCAGCGACCAAACGCGGGCCACGAGGCGCGCGGTGATTTGACCCAAAGGGGCGGAAAGGGGTGACAGCGACGCGGGCGCGCGGGGCAGCGCGCCTGGCCGGTCAACAACCCTGTCAGACGGGCCCCATCCCCTGACAGGGGCTATGGCAAAAAGGGATTTGCCCTGCGGGGATGGGACTGGCCTGATCGATATCATGCCCATACGAGACTTTAGCATTTAATGCCTGAATGACGGGCATTAAATGCCTCTGCCGGGACTAAGGCTTATGGAAGAAGCCAGCTCACTGCTGCGGCAGCCCGGAGGAGGGCCCCACAGGGGGCCCCACGACCCCCGAGCGCCACCTCCCCCGAGCAGCCCCTTCGGCCTCGGAGAGTGCCAGCTGTCCTGGACTGCCTTGGCCGACCCCGGGCGCTCGGGGAGCGTCCGTCGGGGGGTTGCTCGGGACTCCGCTCGGGGGAGGTGCTCGGGGGGTCCGCCCGGGGACCCTCCCGAGCACTCTTCTGGGCCCACGCCTTGCGGGATGCCGGTCGCTCGGGGAGAGGGCCCCGATCGCTTCCTTGATTCTTGGGCCTTGGACCCTCGGGACCGCAAGGCCCTTAGATGGCTCGCACGAACGTGGCACTCGGGGGAATCCCCCGAGTGCCCGGGTTTGACCACCGGGCCCACCTGCTTCTCCAGCGGGGCTTTTGCCGATAAGGCCGCCACGTGTCACGCCCTGTGGCCTCTGGTTGGCCTGCGCCGGCGGTTCGGGGGACCGTGGGTCCCATTCCGCCGACAGAGGCAGCTTTGCTTCTTGATTTCTGGGGATCACTTTTGGGTAGCTTCTTGGCTACAGCTCGGGAGATGAACTTTATTTGATTTGCCTCAGTCCTCAAGGCATGAGAGAAGATGTAATAGTACTTAGTTTCCAGATCTTCTTCTCCAACTGAGAGACTGGGTGGGCTATCTGCTTCTTCAGCCTCTGCCTCCTCTTCCTCTTCTTCGTCAGCTGATTCTGTACTTGGAGAAGATCTCTCGGCTTGGTAATCTTCATCTGAATCAGCTCTAGCTTCTTTCGGCCTGGGACGGGTAACAGACACACCTCTGCCATCATCTGATGAGCTCTCAGAGCTTTCTTCTTGCTCAGCTGACTGACTTGCCTGTGCCACAGGTGATGACATAGGTGCTTAAACTGAAGGGGCTGGGTCAGCTGGCGGTGGCACAGGTGATTTAGATAGGTGTGGGTTGTAACACCCCCATTTTCCGAAACCTGAAAATCAGGGTCAACAAAAACTTTTTGCCAGTAACACCGATTAGCAGTGCATCGCGTCGGGACCTGTTCTACCAAAACCCTAATGTGAACCAACCAGAGTCCCTCATCTTCCTCTCTGTCCTCCCTTGACCTCGACCGTGTCGGAACTCCATCCGGCAAGGGATACGAAACCCTGCTCGACATTCCGTTCCTAACCTTGCCTGAAGCCGGCACCAAGACATTCCGTCTATTCCCCTCTTCCTCCCAAAAGCCTTGCCACGGCAAGAGAACCCTTGCCACGGCAAACCAATCCCTGCCGCGACTAACCCTTCCTACCGCGACAAGCTAACCTGCCACCAAACCCCACCGCACCACAGCACCACCCCTGCCCAGCCTTGCCGCAGCAACCCAGGTCACCTTCCTTTCCCCTCTTTTTCTTTGTCTAAGCCGACGCAAACCCTAACCTCCGACTCTCTCTGTTCTTTCTCCTCTCGAGCATGTATGTACATATGCGTGCGTATCGGTGCCCCGAACCTAACCACAGCTCACCCGTCGTCGCATGCCACCACCATCCGTATACCACCACATATAACCAACAATAATCTAGTGTATGTGGGCACATACACTCCAACCCCTAAACCCCTTTCCTCGGTAAAATCCTTTTACCACCTGAGCAAGAAAACATCTTCGGTTACATTACCATACCCATCACCGGAGTATATATGAATCCATGTATATGTATATATACATCCGCACCCCTTTTCTACACCATTACCACTTATCTTCACCCTGTCACCTTTTACCGTCTGCACGGTAAAACCCTAAATGTTACGTTACCATAGTCATAATCCGTTTCACCGTGTTACCATGCCACGAAAATATCTATTTCCTATTCACCCCTTCTACCGAATCACCGAGTTACGAACTAACTTTCTACCCTTCTACCGTGTTACCAGAACTCAAAATATCTTGGTCCGTCCTACCAGATAACCAATCCATCTTTACCAGCTACCGTGCTAGCCCACACCGTAATCCCTCGTGTTGTTTCCCCCTGATATCTTTCCGAATGTCCACACATACGCCATAAATCCCTAATCTGTGTATGTGTATACCCCTTGCCACCTTTTCTCTCTCCTCAAAATAAATCTCCAGAACTCCCTAATCCGCTTGGCAATCTCCACTATATGAAGAACAATCGCAGGGGCGTATAAAACCTAAACCCTAATCGGAGCTCACGCGCTGTATATGCTCGAGCCCCGTTCAAACCCTAACCCTAGCGGCAACTCGTCCATTCTTGTTCCCGACCTCCAAAACCCAAACCCCAACTCTCCTGTACCCTACCACGACCCTGCCGTCGTCAAAAACCCTAAACACCCCTTCTGCCATACAAAACCCCAATTAGGTTTTCTCACCTCAGAAATTAAGAAAGTGTTATCACATGCACTTTTATTCCTCCAAAATGTCTAGAATTTTACCAGTAACTCCTTGAATATATTCTTCACCAAATTATAAAGTAAAATTATGGAGTCCAGTTCAAAACTTTTGAGTTGCATTCAAAATTCCATTTTAAACAAATTCCTCCTTTGAACTGCAACTACTCCTTTGCTTTCTCAGAAAATTCTGGAAAAATCCTACATTACTTATCTTAGTACCAGAAGCTCAGATATACAAAAATATGTATGCCTCCAATTCAGAAATCAGCCAGGAACTTCATCGAACACCTTTGCCACATTTACCTTTTCCTGATAAAACCTAGCCCAAAGCTTACTCCTTTACTACCAGGTTACTCTAGCTCCTTTACCACACCCCAATAACCCTCTCCACTGCTTCTCCTCCCTCAGCAGAGTACCTGTGCTCCAGTATTCAACTCCCTGTCAATTCTCACCAACATTGGCATGGCAGAGGCAAGTTTCCCCAGCTTCAATTCGAGCAAACTCTTGCAGCCTCACCCTCTCTGGAGTCATTGCAATGCCGCAGACACACTCAGACATCCAATCACCAAGTCAAAACTAGCCAGAACACATGCCCTTGCCGACCTGGACAGCCCCTGACTTGAACTGGACGCGCCCACGGCAGGACCATGCCGAGCAGTGGCATCCCTCAGCGCCAGTCGTCAAGCCGTCGCCGGTCAGCTCCGCCTGTGCTCCGCGGTCACTCTCCATCCACTCCCCAGCACTGCGCAAAGTTGACCCGGCCCCCACCTCCTCTCATCACCGGGAGCAGCAAGGCCCCGCGGCCATCACTCGCCGGCTCAGATGACCAGCTATTTAAGAGCCATGCGGGAGCTCCCAAACAATGCATCCTTTTCATCTTTCCCCTCTGGAGCCCCCCCCATTCCACCATTTTCCTTGAGCAGCCCTGATCCTCCTCCCATTTCCCACGGCCATCAGTGACCGCCATCAGTCCCGAGTGAACTTGAGTTACCTCCAGTAAAGAATCCTTCCTCCCTTTCCTTCTTTAAGCCTCCTGAAACTTCCCCTCACCTCCTCAAAACTTTTCCTGCAGCCGAAGCCCACCGGAAACCTCCAGCCGCCGTTGCCTCCGCCTGCTCTGTTCTGGACCGCGACGAGTTCCCAGGTCCAGCAAACACGCGAACTCCCCGACCATGAAAATGGAACCGCCATGATCCGCTGAAGCTAGAGCAGTCGCTCGTTTTTACTCCCTCCCTCTAGAGCAGCGGCGATCTCTCACCGTCGAGTTCGCCGGATCTCCACCAGAACCCTAATTCCTCGCCGGAGTTTCTTTTCCGTGCGCGCCCTTCTCTCCTCGGTGTCTCTGACCGGTAGGACCGCAGCCCCAAAACGGAACGCCACCGCCGAGCCACCGCCAAGTGGGCCAGCTCCCCGCCGGGCCCGCTGTCAGGTCTATGGAAGCCGGCGCCGGCTTTGCCCCATGTCACCCCCCTCCTGTTTATTTAAAATCGGCTGGTTTTCCTCTCTGTCCAGTGCGGTTCTTCTCTGGTTCAGCCGATACACCCAATTCTGGCCCGATTCTTAGAAAACTCTCCAACTAAAAGTTGTCCAGAATTAAAGTTCCCATCTTTTCTATATAGGACACTTTCCAAAAATCCCAATAGATCTCTCTGTACAGCCCAGTTCAGTAGCTATCTCAAATTCAAAACGTGTGTTTGAATTCCTTTTGAATATGTGTTCAATCCTAGGAAGTTCCAGCATGAGATCATGAGCATTTTAGGAGTTTTTGCACTAAGGTTCATTGCATACTCATGATGCCTAGTTTAGAGATTAGAAGAGGATGATTTAGCGGTGAAACCCTAAGTCGCATGCATACATAAGTAATTCCTAAACCCATTTCGATTTTGGTTCGATTAGGCAAACCATTCCAAATGTCCAGTAGATATCAAGACAAATGTTGTCCTATGGTCCTACATCTTAGTAGTCCATTGGTCCTCATGTTGCATACTCCGAAAGGTTGGAATGCATGATATAGCATAGAAACCCTAGTGCCGGTCTCGTGCATGGATATAGTTATATGACCCCCAATGTTATCACCATCATGTTAAGGGTTCAAGTGTTCGTTAGAATCCAGAACATGCACCAGTAGGTTTTCATCCATAGGTTGCATGGTTGCTAAGGGAAAGTAGTGGTTATAACAAAACCCTAGATCATCACACATACATGTGTGGTGTGATACGTTTAAACCTAGTGACAAGATGTTTCATTCCAAGTGTCCAGTGAATTAGAGCCCAAAAGTTATCATATATCTTGGTGGTCCAACTATCCACATGATCCATGATTTTCAAAACCCTAGGAACAAGAGCTTATCGTAAAACCCTAAAAACCCTAGTTCATAAAGCCCCCGCATAAATATATAGGAGCATCAGTCCCCTTTGTCGTCGTCGTGGTCCTACAAGCATGGCATGAGCCTTAATTTATTTTCTCTCGATGTCTCGTGTTGTTTGGTTCTTATTGGCGTTATTTTCAAAACGTGTAGTTATCGGTGTAAGGCACGTGCGTCAGGAGGAATCCGAAACACCCCCGCGTCCGGAACCGAGCCCGGACCTGCCAGGCAAGCTCTCCGCCCTTGATCATGTTGAATCCCAGTTTTATGAAATATTATTTTGTTTTCGAACCATGCATGCTATATTTTATCCCTGATATTTTATGTAGAGTAGCTATCACCGATGATAGGAAACCCTAGTCCGACCCCGTAATCCTTGTCGCCTTAGGATTATTGTATTCCGAAAACTTATCGGAAACTTAGGATAGTGTATGTATATATATATATATGCTTAGCCCTGCAGTAGTAAAGCTAGGTTTTTCTTAGATTAGGGATGAAATACCCAAGTATTTCCTGAGGGTGATTACCCCGTAACGGACCGTCGCGTCCGGATTGTAGAGGTGCATGGAAGGTAGGATATGCATGGGTTGGGATATTCTACCGTGAAAATGGTTCTGTGGAACCGAGCTAAAAAGGGAGAAGATTTTGATCCGGGTTGGTAATGAAGGGTGTTTGTAGGGAGTTGTTAAAGAGCGAGGTAAGGCCCGTCGTGGTTCTCGCTGCCCGTTATCGGGAGTGGTGTGGAGTCCTTCTCGGATCACCTAAGGACCTGTCTTAAGTGCCGTTTGGCCAAGTCTTACAGTACGACCACATGTCCTTTGTGGGAAGGACTTGATCTAGTAGCCGACCTGGACTAGCATGAACCCGTGGGCAGTTAGTAGAGTGCAGATGGGGTGGGTTTAACCCCTGTAGAGAATAGACCCGTGGTTTTAACGAGGTATTATTCGCCACAGAGTTGGAACACCAACCTCCTTGTAGCGATGATACTGACTCAAGCTAGGTGTGGGACATGTCCTTCTGACGGGTTCATGGCTGGGTTCACAGCGGTGAAGAGTCTCGTTGTACAAACTCTGGACACATGCGTGCGCAGCATGCCCAGGGGGAACTACATCGTGTGGGTAAAGCCGTACAACCTCTGCAGAGTGTTAAAAACTATTCGAATAGCCGCGTCTGCGGTCATGGACGAACTTGGTCGGGCCACACTAAAGTAGTTTTGGCTCTCTGAGCCCCAAAAAGGATCTTTGGGTTATGGGTTTAAGGACGCGATCCGCCGTGTTCGCAAGGAGTCATGCTGTGTCATGAGGTGTGAAGTCGGTTCTTCCCGTGGACTCGGGCAAACCTTAGAATCCCCGTAAGTACGAGGTCAGCGTCGTCTACCTGAGGAACCGGGTGATTGGGAACCCCGTAAGTACGAGGCGAGCTGCGTCTCCCTGTGGAACCGGGCAGTACCGTGCTTTGCCGTCGTATCGGAAAGCACAAAACCGAACTCCCCGTTGCAACGGGCGAGTGTTTGAGCAATACCCTATCTCGCTGCGGCGAGATGTTTTTGGATAAAATCGCTTTTATATCTATGTACTTATTTACAATGCAAACTTACTTTCTCGCACAACATGAAACATAGGATAGAGCCATGTTATTGATAATTTCCGAGCATGTTCATATCCGTATTAAAACTCCCCGGCGGAGTGCTTGCGAGTACATTCAATGTACTCACCTGGCTTGTTATGTGGCCAGACGAAGAGGAGGAATACCAGGCTGGCGATAGCGACAGCGACTTCGAGGCGTAGGGTTTTCTCCCCAGTCTGTTGCCTGTGGTTCGGCATATAGATGGGCTATCCACCGTATTTTATTCCACTGCTGTTTAATTCGGCCAATAGGCCTGATTTGTAAGATCTAAAGACCAAGTATGGTCGATGTCTGTAATAAACGATGTATGGCATGGTTATGTTATCAAGTACTTGTGTGTATCGACTACTGATCCAGGGATCGATACAGTGAACACAAGGGTTTATCCGGCCTTAAAACCGGGTAGTCCACATGGGTCTTGGGCCTGAGCTTCTTCTGCCTGTGACACAGCTGGTTGAGACAGCTGTGGACTTGTTTGTTTGGCAGCTTCTAAAGGCGTCACAGATCCAGCCTTTGGTGATGGGAGCTCATGGGCCTCTTTGGTTGTCTGTTCTTCGGCCTCAGACACCAGAAATTGGGATGGAGACATCTGTTTCTGGACATCCAGGGAGGAAATGGATTCTACACTTGTAGAACTTTGAGATTTTCTGCTTCTCCTCTGGTATGTCTGCAGACTTGACTTAGCTGGGCTAGCCACCGGTGACACCGGTGGTGGCATCTCCTTCTTCAATTCTTGAATGGCAGACGTCTGTTGATCAAATTGAACTTTTAAGGATGGCTTGGAGCTTTGAGTCGTCTCAGAAATTATTTCGACATCTGCATCTGGCTGCCTCTTGGCTTGAGGTTCATCACTGATCACAACAGTTTCTGATCTTTTCCTTTTAGGAGCTTGAGTAGGTGCAGCAGCAGGAGGACTTGCTTCAGGAAACCGGGAGGTTTCTGCAGGCTGCTCGACATGAACTTCAGTCTGTTCTTCCACTGAAGCTTCAGGAACTCTGACAACGATGCCAATAGGCTGAGAGGCTTTAGAGAGTCTTGCTGCTTTCTCTTGTCTGAACTTAGCAGCCTCTGACAAGGCTTTCTGCTTTCTTATACCAGCAAGAGTGGCAGTTTGTGCAAGAGCCTTGCCACGTTCTTCTTCGGAAGCTTGCACTGCTATGAGAGTTTTATACCTCTGAAAGCTCTCTTTGCTTTTGCCTCGAGCAGCTTTCAGTTTCTTCAATTCAGCTGCTCTCATTTCCTTTTGTTTGAGAAATTCTTTAAGCTTTGCTTGGCTCTTTCTTGCTTCTTCATAAATTTCTAGCCTCTCTAGGGCTAAGGCATCGTGTTTGGCCAATTCTTCTGAAGAGAAGATGGTCAATGGACCAGCTGAAGTTTCTTTTTCAGCTTGCTCTTTTGCATCTAGCTGTTTGCCAATCTTTTGAGCTTTGATAGCTTCCCAGTGTTCTTCAGCCTTTTTCATCCTTAGAGTGGCCCTGAGCCCTATTGGGAATGTCATCCCCAATATCTGAATCTGAAAGGGTTGCTTGAGAGACTGGTGGCTTTGAACCTCTCTTAGCTGGTTGCTTCTGCTTCTTAGCTGCTTCCTTTCCCAAGGATGTGTGCTCAACAGCAGCTGAGGATCTTGTCCTCTTGGGTGGAGCACGCTGAGCTGAACTAGATTTACTGGCTTGAGAAGCTGATTTCTTTGCAACTGCTTTCCTCTGCCTGTAAGCCCTTTGGCTTGCCTTTCTTGTTTCAGCGACCTCTGCTTTCTGTCTCAGCCTCTCTCTTTCCTGATCTGAATCTGAAATGTTAATCTCAAAGCTGGATGCTTCTGGGTCAGACCACTGCATCCCACTGTCAGCTTTCTCAGATCCTGAAGACATCTGTAGAAACCAGATAGATAAGACAGAATATAGGTAAGAGGTGTTCCTGAGATGCAAAAGGTAGTAGCTGTGTGAGACACCTGTGTGAGAACGGGGAGACACAGGTGAGGACTTGGTAACAAACCGAGGTCTCAGCCTTTTGAATAGACTTGCCTGTGTGACAGGTGAGACCCTAGCGGTGACACAGCTACGTGCGGAGGCGGACGGCAGATTTTAGAAATCTAGAGATTTACTGGTTTTCGGTGGTTAATTTCGAGCAATATAGGTTCTGAAAGATTATCAGGAGCTAAACCAACCCTAACAACTAACAATGCGCTAATGGATTAGGCTTTAGAGCAAAAACATAAGCCCTAAGCAAGAACAGGCGCAAAGTAGGGCTGGCGGAAGCTTACTTTGAGCAAAGATTGATAATGCGCGGATGAATTGTTGCTGGAGCTCTTCAGAAAGCTTTCTCCGATGCTTCGAAAGATTTGGAGGGGCGGAAACGTCGATTTCGTCGAGAATTTGGAGTTTTGGCGCACGGCGGAAGTTTGGGGTTTTAACGTAGAACGTGGGTTCTGTGGAAAACGTATCGACGTCTTATATAGGCCGAAGGGGTATAAGGTGGCTGTGTCACAGCTGACAGAGGAACCTGTGACACAGGTGAGTAGACAAAATACCCTAGGGCCTACGGAAATCAAAAGCATTCACCTGAGACACAGATAGATAGCTCAGGTGACAAGTATTTCATCCATAGAACACCAAGACAGAGAGAATTTGATAAGAGAGCAAGCATATGAACACTATCAGGAGATCCTTATGCAATCTTCCCAATGTCAGTTTGCCAGAAAATCAATCAAGCAAAACTAAAACTGACATGAGTCGATTTTGAAAATAGGTACACAATAATGTGCACACACAGCTGAAGGATCTCTACACTATGCATAAAACACATACACCTGTGACACAGGTGATCAACACAGATGAGCATGTAAGGCATGTAAATGGCAGAACATATGAGCTAGACACCAAGCCAATCCTTTTTATTGAAGATTAGAGACATCAATGATATTCAATTCACTCCTCAGAGCACAGAACCTAGTCTCATCTAAAGGCTTGGTGAAAATATCAGCTAATTGTTTTTCAGTCCTTACATGGCACAGCTGTATATCTCCCTTCTCAACATGATCTCTCAGGAAGTGGTGCCTCACTTCAATGTGTTTGGATCTTTGGTGGTGCACTGGGTTGTTGGCTAACTTAATTGCACTTTCATTATCACAGAAGAGGGGTACTTGATTAAAAGATACGTTGAAATCTTTCAAGGTCTGCCTCATCCATAATAACTGAGCACAACAACTACCAGCAGCTATATACTCAGCTTCTGCAGTGGAAAGGGCTACTGAGTTTTGTTTCTTGGATGACCAGGACACTAAGGAATGCCCTAGAAATTGACAAGTACCAGAGGTGCTTTTTCGGTCAACCTTACACCCTGCATAGTCACTATCAGAATAGCCAACTAGCTCAAAATTTGCACCTTTAGGATACCATAAACCAAAGCCTGAGGTTTGAATCAAGTATCTCAGTATCCTTCTTACTGCAACTCTGTGACAGTCCTTAGGATTAGCTTGAAATCTAGCACACATGCATACACTCAACATAATGTCTGGCCTAGATGCACATAAGTAGAGCAGGGATCCTATCATGGATCTGAACTCTTTCTGATCAGCAGACTTACCTTCGATGTTTAGGTCCAGATGACCATTTGTTTGCATGGGAGTATGAATAGACTTTGCATCCTTCATGCCAAACTTAGTGATGATGTCTTTGGTGAACTTTTCTTGTGAAACGAATGTACCTTCCTTGAGTTGTTTGATCTGAAGTCCTAGGAAGTACTTGAGTTCTCCATCCAAAGACATCTCAAACCTTTTGGTCATCATCTGGCTAAACTCATCACTCATGGAGCGGTTAGTACTGCCAAATATTATGTCATCGACATATATTTGGCACACAAATAAATCCTTTCCATTTTTCTTAGTGAATAGAGTTGTGTCTACTAAGCCCATTTTAAATCCATTCTTGATCAGAAATTCTTTCAATGTATCATACCATGCTCTAGGTGCTTGTTTTAAGCCATAGAGTGCTTTGTGTAGTTTATAGACATGGTGTGGTTTCTTATCATCTTCAAAACCAGGTGGCTGTTCAACATAAACAAGTTTCAGAGAGTTTACCATTTAGGAAAGCAGACTTCACATCCATCTGATAAAGCTTGATGTTATGATGAACAGCATAAGCAAGGAGGATCCTGATGGCTTCAAGTCTTGCTACTGGAGCAAAGGTTTCTCCAAAGTCTAGACCCTCCACTTGTGTAAACCCTTGAGCCACAAGTCTGGCTTTGTTCCTTACCACTTGTCCATTTGTATCTTGCTTGTTCCTGAAGACCCATTTTGTTCCAATCACATTATGATCATTGGGTCTTTCCACCAGGGACCATACTTGATTTCTTTCAAACTGATTCAACTCTTCATGCATAGCATTTATCCAATCAGCATCCATGAGAGCTTCCTTTATGTTCCTGGGTTCAACACTGGAAACAAAGGAGTAATGTTCACAGAAATTAGCAATTCGAGAACGAGTAGTCACTCCCCTATTAATGGCACCGATGATCACTACCTCAGAAAACCCCTTCACTGACGGGCCCTAAAAGCCCATCGCTGACAGGTCTCCAGCCCGTCACTAACATCGCGTCAGTGGAAGTTCCACTTCCACTGATGGGCACAACGCCCGTCAGTAGGTGTGAACTTTCACTGACGGGCACAACGCGCCTGTCAGCAGAGATGCAGTACAGGGTGCCTGGCAGCATCCTGACAACGGTTTTCACTGACGGGCCCTCATTCAGTGCCCGTCAGTGATGAGTTATTTCCACTGACGTGTTCGTTTCTGTGCCCGTCAGTGAAAGTATGATCACAATTTTTTTAAAAAAAATTTCTGGAAAGGCAATATGAAGAATATACAGCAATTAATATGTCAAATATTAAGCATATGTAACATTTAATATCAGAAATATGAATCACATATACCAAATTAATATCACAAATAGTAAATACACATATAAAAACAAGTTTACAACGAATTAAAATGACAAACAATTGAATTTAACAATGTTTATTCTCACTAGCCCTACTAATCTACGTCTACGACGCTTCGCTAGTACTTGCAGGGCGGCGGGAAGGGGGTAATTGGACTCCCGCGTAGAAATCTCCGCTTGGCCGGATGACTTCGTTGTTGATGACGTACGCGAAGGTCTTCTGGATGCGGGCAAAGTCCTTCCTCCAGTCGTACTTTTCCTCGGCCAGGTCGTGTATGAAGTTATTGAACTGGTCATGGTTCCACTACGGGTTGTGGGACATGACGAACGCGTCTATGTGAGCGTAGACGTAATACCCACATGTAACACTATTTTTTGGCTATTGCCTGCAAGGGAAGTTGAATTTGTGGATCAGCTTCTTGCTCTTGCTCTCTGCTCTTCCCCCCCGCAAGTTGTATTCCCAAAAGGCGTCTTCGAGAACTTCCTTAATTCCTGAGAAGTCCCGCTTGGCACTTCTTTGGGAATCAAAATAGTATATCATTCTGGAAGGCTTGTGGATGACGATGAGGATCCAGTGGTCGTTGCGTAAAGGGTAGCAAAGGAATATAAACAGACGGGGATACGTGATTAAGAACAGCAAACTAGGAACGCTAGTAAGTAACTTACGGGGGGTTGTATCGCATGAGCAAGTAGTCCTTATCCTTATGGTATATCAATGACGCAGTGATAAAATTTGTTAGGACCTGCTTCGCTTCTCGTATATAGTACTCGTTCATGATGATCGGATCGATTATTCCAAAAGCGCAGCTGGGCAGACGCCTAGACTCTTGGGCTTGGTAAAGCGCCCATAGCCTGACGAGCATGGTGTCGAGCCGGAAGAGGTTGAACAACATAAAGATATCTTCAAAATTGATGTCGAAGGTGTCGTGCTGTTTGTCGAGGAAGAAACCGAAATCTTTAGGTACCTCGACCTTAAAGTGTTGCACATAATCATCCCGATTCCGTGCCCTCATCATGATCGTGTCATGGAGCAATTTCATCTGCGTGGGCAACCTCTGCACCTCATCATCTGGGAGCAAGGGCTCACCTGCCTCATACACTATTTGTTGAGGCTTCTTGATGGTTTCGGCAGATGTCTGGAAGGATAAGGCCTTCTTCTTGTTGTCCTTGCTTGCCTCCTTCGCAGCGGTGCCGCCCCGCCTGTGTGGTCTTTTTCTTTTCCTCTCCGGCTCCGGAGAGGAGGCCCTCTTGCCTCCCGTCAACGCTTCGCCCACCGCGGCATTGAGCGTGCTTGGAGATAAGATCTTATTTTCCGCTGCGCTCGGGTCATGGCGATGCTTGGAGTGCTTCTCACGGGGCGGCGAGTCCTTCTTGGGTTGCTCCTCCTCCTGGGACGGAAGGATCGTCGTGTGCTGCTGCCCGCCAAGATCGTCGTCCTGATCATCGAACGAAACCGGCGTCCTGCACACGCCGAGCGGAGATGGGCCGGCTCCGGCTGATGGAGAGGGGATAGTTGACGTACTAGGAGATGACACCCCGAGGATAGTTATCTGGCTCTTCGGCCACAGGATGTAGTACCCTTTGCAGTCTCCCAGCTTCGTGACATCCTCTTCAGGGGTGACAGGGACTGTGACGTCACTGAACTCGGTGACGACGCGGTCCACCTACACCCTCGCCATGTGGGAAGGTATTGCAACGTTGTGGCATGTCGCGCCCTCCGCCGTTGGGAAGACTAGGCCATGTGCAACCGTCTTCTTCACGCCAGGCAAAGGGATTGTGAGGTAGCATTTCGTGGGATCCTGCGTAATAAACAATGTGTCGAATTAGAGCATTGTTATCTGCACAATTCTATTAATTAAGTGATTCATGGTGGCGACGAAGCTTACGGCGATGTCTTCGACCAGTACCAGGCTGCAACCGCAAAGCACTACAACAAGACGGTGAGACCGAGGCCCATAGCGGTGGGCGATCTGGTACTTAAGAAGAAACTCAACCCCGAGGCTGACGGCAAGCTTGGCTCCAAGTGGGAAGGCCCGTACGAGGTCATCAGCTCGTCTCGGCCATCATCGTTTTGCCTCCGGGACAGCACAGCTGGAACAGCGATAACCTCCGGAAATACTATGTGTGATCTAGTTAGGTGATTATCAACAACTGCTGCGCCAGCTCAACAGGACCTCATCCTTGTAATAATTGCCTACTTTTGTTAAAACATCTAAATGCAGTCACCTTCGCAAGCCATCACGGCTATCCCGTCCTAGGTGGCACCTCGGCCCAGCACCGCACCCCTAGGTACGATGAACGTCGCCACGCAAGCCATCACGGCTATCCTGTCCTAGATGGCACCTCGGCCCGGCGCCGCGCCCCTAGGTACGATGACCATCCCGTCCTAGCGGCGATGACAATGTAGCGACCAAACCTTAAGACACGAGATTAGTGAAGATCGTCGTGAATAATTTGGACTTCTTCCCAATGCATGCATGCATTTAGGCCATCAAGATATGACGTCGATTAAAACCTTGCCACATGGTCTGAAAGCAATCTTAATTAAGTAAAACTCTAAACCTAGTTTCACCTCAAATCTCACCTTACTAATTCTTTATAAGTACCAAATACCTCGGCGGGCCAACGTCCAAATTTTAAGTCAATTGGACAACGTCTGAATACTTAGCGAAATAATTAATCCTTAGTTAGCACCATGAATAAACTGCTGTACTAAGCACAATTATAACCAGCTTAATCATCTAATAGCACTCGGTGGATGAGCTAAAAGTGTAATAGCAAGTTACGCATGCATCAGTTTAAAGAAAGGTGTTCGATTGTAAATTTGATGGTTATCGAGTTGTCACTAAATTGATGAAGTTTCAACCCCTTAGATGTCCTATAATCTCAATGACTAGCGAATCCATTAGCTAACATACCAATTGCTTAAGATTAGGATATAATCATCTGCTAACCACATGTTGCTACCAACTAAACCGCAATTAGGAAGATAATGGCGGATAAAGACACAAGTGGGTTGTCAGCTAATTAAAATAAATTGCTGTAGGCCAACACTATCAGGTACAAGCCACCTGTAGTTCTTTTCTCCACCTGGTACACATGCACACCCACCCACAGTTCTTTTCTGTCTTCCACACGCAACACAGCACGGCAGTCTCTTTTCTTCTCCAGCAGCCATCTTCTTTCCCCAAATCCCGCTGCCGAGCTCCCCCAAGAAACACCACCGCGCGCTGCCTGGCTCCCCGCCGGTCGCACGCTCTCCCCCTCCCCTTGCCACCGCCACGCCTCCTCTGGAGCCTCCCCTGCGCGCCACCCGTGCTGCTCTCCCGCCCCGTCGCCGCCGGTGCTCCGCTGCCGCCCCTGGCGGGTTGAGCCACCCGCTGGCCGCCCCTCCTCTCCGTCGGCCGGCGAGCCACCTCCCCACCGCGCACTCCGGCTCCCCTTCACGCGCCGCGCCGCCCTTGGCTGAGCCCACGCCGCCGTCGGCCGGGTGGACCACACCAGATCCGCCGCCTCCCTGCCGCGCCCCCGTCGCGCGCCACGACCGCTGCCGCGGCATGCAGCCGAGCCACCGCGCCGCCCTTCCTCGTGCCGTGGCAGCCAAACACCGCCGGCTGCAGCTCCTCCCGCCTCGGCTGCCCCATCACCGAACCACCGGTGCGCCTCCTCCCGCTCGCATGCATGCCCCGGCGTGCTCGCCGGCGTGCCCGCGCGCCGTCACCCCTCCATGCGCCGCCCACTACGCCACCTCCTCCCCTTTTTGCTTGCTGCGCTCGGGCTGTCCTGCCGCACCTCCGCCCGCGCCAGCGCCACCCGTGGCCCTCGGCCCATTTGCCACCCCCACGAGCCAGCTCCAGCACCCCGCCGTCGCTCCACCCAAGCAGCAGCAAGCCGTGGCTGAGGCTGCCGCTGCCTCCGGTCGTCTCCCCTCCTGTCAAGCCACTGGAGCGCGCCTACGCCAACTCTTCGCCGCGCCGCGTCTACGTCCGAGTTCACCGGTGACCTGCATCAGCATCTGTGTCCACTCCCTCAAGACTTCAATCAATGAGCTGCTGAATCCGGTTACCACATCCTTAATAGAGTTAGTTGGTGTGGAGGCGAGTAGTTAACGCGCTGATTGGCTGACGTCGGGTAAGGCAGCTGCTGTTGAAGCTCCTAGCTGGTGCCATGAATATATGTATACGGTTAAAACATCCTTAACCATCTAGTTGAACGATTAAATGCGCTAATGACTGGAATTGATAGCTCAGGGTTAGTAAATGTTGTTGCATGCCATTAGTTTAGTTGAAGTCAGTCAAAAGGGTCATGCATGGATGTACCTAACGAATTTCCCTTTTCGATTAACTGCTAGCTAATAACAGTACTAACCCTAATCACCGTTTACTCTCTCAGATGAATGTTCAACTAATCAACTGAGTTAAGACCATTGTTGGTTGTTAGGTCGGTTGTTATCAGTTAGCATAATCGTGAGCACTTAAAGAACTGATTGAAGTTGACAAATCTATGGCTTGCTATAGGATCAATGTACTCGATCCATTCCTGTGTGTGTAACCATCACGTATATGAGCATAATTTCTGAATTTCTGTGATTATTAGTTAAGATTGACTAATCAAGTAATGCATTCCTTGGTTAAGTATACCGGGTTAAGACATGATCACCAATTTAAAAATACATTAACAACCATGTCGACTCATGTAATAAACTAAGTAATTAAACTCTGAAATGATATGCGACCCGACAAATGTCCGTGTCGCATCATTACCAAATTAAGCGAGTGGTAACTAGTTGATATACAAATATGCCTAAACCTAACAGTTAGTTTCATCCTTTAATCGTTCAATCAATGTATACACCTACGTACAAAGTATCCCCAAAGGAAATCCATTAGTTCTGTGATATGTGAAATCACGCAACGAATTCTTGATTAACTAGGAAATATAATATCTGCAAGGATGAGATGATAAACCTACTTGTTGGTCTTAGATAATGTAATAATATTGGAAATGAGATATACAATACCTTGTTCTTTACTAAGAAGAAGACAGGAAATGCTAAGTTAAATTAAACTTGTAGAACTCGTAGAAAATGCATACCACCTCTAAATATATGGATACTAGAGAATCTAGCTTAACAGTTAAGATAACCGTGTTTGGTACCCTAATTCCGGTTAGTACATAGCTACAACATCCAAGTATGTTCTAGTACAAACCATGCATATCATATTCCATGCACGCATATATTGCACGTAACCTCGATAAGTTGAACTCAAGCTATGCATGTAGTCATAGTTCCTCGACATCACCTCCCCATCATTGTAGGAGCATGTAGCTAGCGTCAATCATTCACGCATGCATGCTGGTTCTTATTATTTCTTTCTCGTTTGTTCCCGATATCGCTTTTGCTCGAAACAGAGCCCGAAGAAGGAGACCACCCGGCTTACTGCTCCCCGCAAGACCAGGAACAACCCGAATCAGGCAAGCAGAGCTTGTTGCATCTCTACCTTTCGTACTCTCGTGTATGCCCTGTTATATGTGCTATGTGTATGATTGTTACCGTTGAATCGTTGCAAGGTGCGTACACTAGCATGTGTAGGATGTGTCTTACGTCGAGAACATCTTATAGCTCTTCAACTAAATTGTTAAGTGAGTTGGGAGAGCCGAGGGTGTGCACAATGGGTACGGTTGGTGTGAATTGATGCATGACGGCGACCCAGGTGTATGAAGGTTTTTGTCGCCATACCAACCCTATTGCCAGCGTGTCACCACCCCTTTTTACACGTGAACGCTAGCGAGAACCAACACTGAGGATAGTTGGGGTAAGCCTCCATGCCCCTTGGAGGTTCGCTACCTCCTTGCGGTTATGCACTCACTATGCCTGCAGGGGTTGAGTTGTCGGTAGTGGTTCGAGAGAGTTAAAATGGATATGTATGGATCGGATCAATTTGGAATTGACTTATGTATGGATTGGATCAACTGGGATTTTACTTAGGGGTTGCCCTAAATGAATTGGATGATGTTTAATGGATTGATTCGGATTGGACTCATGAGCTGCCCCGATGGATTTGGATTCGATGATTTGATCTCGTGGTAAATTGGTTGTGATATGCTTGTGTCCTGAGTTAATCTGTTACTTAGTCTTTCTTTACTTCACCTGATTAATGTTAATTTCTTAATTTGTATATTGTTACTCTGAGAAGCATTCATGTTTAATTGTTGTTGTACTAGTATGAGTAGGACATTTAATCAAGCACGGATAAGTCTTGCGAGTACATTCGTACTCACCCAGGTTATCCCTGGAGCTTGCAGGTGAGCCGGTGGTCGAAGATTATTTCGATGATGCCTGAATTTGCTGTTTCCTCGGTTAGCTAGTCGGTTCAGGGTTTAGGCTGTGGCTTTTGTTCAGCGGTCATCGTGCCGCTGTGGGACTCATTTACTATACTTCCGCTGTCGTTAACTTCTCCGTACTCGGATATGTTTTCGGATATAACCGACTGATGTAATATGTCGTCCCATCGTGGGCTGTTATTAGTAATATCGTATTTGTAGAGCTTTGATATGATATCCGAGTTGTTAATCCCAGGCTGCCCTTACGCAATGCGTGTATGATATGAAGCGTTTTGGGTATGCCGTGAAGGGTTGCGGTTGTACCGGTTGTTACGAGGTTGGGCAAGAACGGTTGAGTGACCCGCTGGCTGAGATGCTGTGCCGGCCAGGCAGGGTGTGGGCGTTCTACCGGGCTTTCGAGCGACCCACTAGCCTTCGGGCTAGGTTAGGGTGTGGGTAGAACTGCCGGGCTCCTCCGACCTTGTCTTGTCTGGTAGTAATTGGGAACGACTCTACACCTTCACCGGATTATGGAATCGTATGTGGTTCTGGGAAGATTGGTCGCTTCCGGCCGGCTCGCACGTAGCGGGTGTCGGATCGTTCCGTCTTGGTGCGTACGGCGCAGGTACCGTGCCACCGGGCTGATGAGTCCTTCGGTCCTTGGCGACTTCGCGTTCCCTTAGTCATATGCAATTCCGGGTCCGTGACAGCTTGGTATCAGAGCCGAGCTGACTGTAGGAAGCCAATTGCAGGTGGTCGTTAGATAGGAGCTTCCACTGCGCTGTACCACTTGGCCGCTGTGCCACTTGGCCAGCAAAACTATTTACAAAGTAAACCCTATGTTTAAACTCAATAAGTAGATTGCTCTTTATTTCTTAACCTCATCGCTCTTAGTTCTAAATTTCTTCCCCATTGCATTTGTTTTCGCTTGTGTGGCTAACCCTATTCTCTCTAACCCTAAAATTGTATAGGACTGATGGATCATGACAAATTTCGGTGGATTATTAGAAAGTAGATGATCTTTGGTCAAAGCAAAATTGGAGTGGATGGAATTGAGTAAGAATTCAGAAATAAAAATAGGAATCTGAATGCCTATGTGAGCCCTTGATGCTATGATCGGAGATGGAAGATGGTATGATGCCTTGGCTAGTAATCAAGATACTAAGATTTGTTTAAGGAGATTAATTACAGTGATTAGACTATAGAGTTCTAGGAATCTCAAGAAATATAAAGTTTTATTGGATTCCCCTTAGGAAAATGACTCTATTGTCGGTGGATGATGTTTTCGAGGTCAGAGTCATGCTGAAAATAAAAATTTGAGAAAGGAGTAGGTGATTAATAAATTTATTTGGATTACAGGGCCATGTAAATCTTGGATTTTGATTGGATTATAGGGAATTGTTAGACTAATTCCTAGGTCAAAAGTCATAGTATTACCTAAATGAGTTGGATTAATAGGAGATGCAATGGAGTGCGAAGAATTAATTGATTTAGATTAATAATGAAGATTTTGAATACTAGTGGATGAGACAAAAATGAAGTCTATAGATAGAGGATTAAAAAAAATGATTATGGGCAAGGATAAATGTTGGATTACCATTAAGATAATACTTATAGCTTAGGTAGATGATCTTTGGAATTCGATTTTCCTATAGGAAATTGTTAAGGTAGTGATCTGTCTTTAGAAAGATGTCTTGGTGAAATAGTTGAATTCTACATGCTAAAGGATTGATTTGAGCACCATGGCATTTCTCCCTGCGACTACGAGCATATCCCTCTTAATCCAATCTTGCGTTCTAAGGCAGTTTGATAGCTTGACTATCATACCCGAGTCAAGTAAGTGATAATCAACAGTTCCCTCCTTCCATACTTAGGTAGCATCCCAAATAAACAACAGTTCTTTCGTCCATTTCGGTGTAAGTGAACGGTAAGATCAGCCCACCAATTGTTCACGTTCTAACTCCTTTCTGTTCTTGGTCGTGGTTATCCACCTTCCCCCTCCCAAGAAACTTTCTTACGGACTCTCTTTAGTTGCCCATAAACTCATCTAAAGGAGTTAGTAAGTCCTCACCTCTCGTGGTTATGTTGGAGGATCAACTTGTTTTGTAACACCCAATTTGAACGATTAGGGTTTTGATCGGCATTCATGCATACATGGCATCATCATCACCACACCTTGTTTAAACCTAACTGTATATCGATTTAACTTTATAGAATATGTTAATATTTCATCCTCAGAGGAAATTATACAAACACCAATCAATTTATTTAAAGTATTCAAAATAACAAAGTCATTAATAAGGGTAGAGGAAGTCATTGAACACTCCGGTGAATCCCCGTCCCTAACCCGGAAACCCTAAGGAGCTGGAAATTAGGGTTAGGTGGCAGGACAGATTCTAGTAGATAAAAAGGTTCCAAGATTTCATACATAGCTTCCAGGGTAGGAACCCTAAACCCTCGCCAAACTTCAGAAATTCTGGAAACCTAATTGAAGGGTAAACCCTAAGTCGGAATTTGAATGGAGACATGAGTCAAACATTTCCCAAAGCAATTCAAACCCTTGCAGTAGGTCCCATAAATCACCTTGAAGTCCCTGCCAAAATTTCATAATTTTTGGAGCTATTTTGACACATAAAATACCACAAACACAAATCCCAAATCAAGCCCTAATTTGAATTTGAATACAAACCTAGGCCAAACTTTGTCCAAGTTGGTTCAAATCTTTCCAGCAGGTTCTAAATAATGTGGTGAACCTCCTGTAAAAATTTCATAAATTTTGGAGCAATATTCGTACATAAAATATCGTGGGGAATGATTCTAGAATATATAAAAAAAAAGAAAAAAATATAAAAAGGAAAAACCCTAACTCCCCCTGGGCCGAAACCGCTCGGCCGGCCCATCTCCCTCGGCCCGCTCATCCCGCGCGCGCCTCTCTCCCCTTTCCTCTCACTACCACGCGGGCTAATCTCTTGAATCTCTGACGACTCAACCGTTGGTCTTATTCCCCCTGGCTTAAATCAGAAGAATACCTATTGCCATACTCCTCAACCAAAATTTGCGCTCCATAAGGAGTTGCACCTCTGATCCCAAGAGATTCTTCTGCCTTCTTTCAAGTGGGCCAATTCTTTTCTTTACCTCTTTGTGGGAAAGTGGTATATGGTCCAAGACTGCTTGGCTCACATATCTAATCTCGGTCTTCTTTTACTTCCTTGACTGAATGAGGATGGATCTAAGCTTTGGGTCAGCCCTTTCCTTTCCCCCTCCTTAGCAGGATTGAAGGAAGTTCAAGACCAATCTCATAATATCTTGCTTTACCTCAAGGATGTGAATCTGTACATGATAGATTATTCAGAATTGATGCCATGCATTCGGTATTCCCGAACGTTTTTGTGCCCATGTTAGCACGTCAATAGGGAGTCTGATCACCTCCTCGTTGATGGCGCTAAGTGCGGTACGGAACTGTTCTTCAATCCCGACAATTTTGAACTATCATCTGTACAGCGTGATACCTCCAAACCATTTTCATCCAATAGACCTCGCTAGCGGATTAAACAAAACCTCAGATCAATCTTAAAGATGTTCCCTTTCTACCTTAACCATTTAAGTTCCTAAAATATTAGAAGATCTGGAATTGCTCTCGTATATGCCATATATACCTGTTCTGTGAATAATTCGGTATATATGCATGCATACTCGATACCCCAGAATGCTTTCGTGCTCACCTAGAACACCAATAAGGAGTCCGGCCAACTCCTCGTTGATAGTACTATGTGTAGTACGAGACTATTCTTCGGTTCCGACAGTTCCTGCATCAATCCCTCTCTAGACCGTATCTTCAAACTATTTAGTTCATATCACCTTGTTCCTTCTTATCCTGATGGAAGCATAGTTGTCCAAAAATAGCACCTAAACTGTCCTCAGGTAAAGGACATCTTAAACTCGTCCGTCCTCAAGCAGGGGACCTCCCAGGCAATCATCATAATCTGTGACCAATTCTACAATTCGTTATCCCTTCTTTTAATCTCAAGTAATCATGGCCTGCATTTCTGTTACATCAGAATCATATTTCCACCCTTTCCACAGCTCCACACTTGAGCTAAGATCAGTTGTTCATAACAACTTTTCTCACTCAAACCAACAATCTTGAATTCTGAGTTTGTAGGACTGACAATCCTCGCAACGTCTCTTAGTGCTTCTGCTCTTTCTACCTTCGCCCTTCCTCTTAACCAAGTGTAGAGCCTATTAAAGCTGAAACATCACAGAAGGAGTCATTTCCAAGAAATAATAATCTGATCTGGTTTTCTTCTTCCAGAACTAGTGTAAAAATCGATAAGTGATTCCACTTTCTCCCTATCGACAGCTTGGTATCGGGTATCTCACCAAAGTCTTGCTACAAGTAGAGCGCCTCGTCTTCTCTTCTTTACCGTAGGAATCTCGGGACGAGATTCTTTTAAGGGGGGTAGGTTTTGTAGCGACCAAACCTTAAGACACGAGATTAGTGAAGATCGTCGTGAATAATTTGGACTTCTTCCCAATGCATGCATGCATTTAGGCCATCAAGATATGACGTCGATTAAAACCTTGCCACATGGTCTGAAAGCAATCTTAATTAAGTAAAACTCTAAACCTAGTTTCACCTCAAATCTCACCTTACTAATTCTTTATAAGTACCAAATACCTCGGCGGGCCAACGTCCAAATTTTAAGTCAATTGGACAACGTCTGAATACTTAGCGAAATAATTAATCCTTAGTTAGCACCACGAATAAACTGCTGTACTAAGCACAATTATAACCAGCTTAATCATCTAATAGCACTCGGTGGATGAGCTAAAAGTGTAATAGCAAGTTACGCATGCATCAGTTTAAAGAAAGGTGTTCGATTGTAAATTTGATGGTTATCGAGTTGTCACTAAATTGATGAAGTTTCAACCCCTTAGATGTCCTATAATCTCAATGACTAGCGAATCCATTAGCTAACATACCAATTGCTTAAGATTAGGATATAATCATCTGCTAACCACATGTTGCTACCAACTAAACCGCAATTAGGAAGATAATGGCGGATAAAGACACAAGTGGGTTGTCAGCTAATTAAAATAAATTGCTGTAGGCCAACACTATCAGGTACAAGCCACCTGTAGTTCTTTTCTCCACCTGGTACACATGCACACCCACCCACCGTTCTTTTCTGTCTTCCACACGCAACACAGCACGGCAGTCTCTTTTCTTCTCCAGCAGCCATCTTCTTTCCCCAAATCCCGCTGCCGAGCTCCCCCAAGAAACACCACCGCGCGCTGCCTGGCTCCCCGCCGGTCGCACGCTCTCCCCCTCCCCTTGCCACCGCCACGCCTCCTCTGGAGCCTCCCCTGCGCGCCACCCGTGCTGCTCTCCCGCCCCGTCGCCGCCGGTGCTCCGCTGCCGCCCCTGGCGGGTTGAGCCACCCGCTGGCCGCCCCTCCTCTCCGTCGGCCGGCGAGCCACCTCCCCACCGCGCACTCCGGCTCCCCTTCACGCGCCGCGCCGCCCTTGGCTGAGCCCACGCCGCCGTCGGCCGGGTGGACCACACCAGATCCGCCGCCTCCCTGCCGCGCCCCCGTCGCGCGCCACGACCGCTGCCGCGGCATGCAGCCGAGCCACCGCGCCGCCCTTCCTCGTGCCGCGGCAGCCAAACACCGCCGGCTGCAGCTCCTCCCGCCTCGGCTGCCCCATCACCGAACCACCGGTGCGCCTCCTCCCGCTCGCATGCATGCCCCGGCGTGCTCGCCGGCGTGCCCGCGCGCCGTCACCCCTCCATGCGCCGCCCACTACGCCACCTCCTCCCCTTTTTGCTTGCTGCGCTCGGGCTGTCCTGCCGCACCTCCGCCCGCGCCAGCGCCACCCGTGGCCCTCGGCCCATTTGCCACCCCCACGAGCCAGCTCCAGCACCCCGCCGTCGCTCCACCCAAGCAGCAGCAAGCCGTGGCTGAGGCTGCCGCTGCCTCCGGTCGTCTCCCCTCCTGTCAAGCCACTGGAGCGCGCCTACGCCAACTCTTCGCCGCGCCGCGTCTACGTCCGAGTTCACCGGTGACCTGCATCAGCATCTGTGTCCACTCCCTCAAGACTTCAATCAATGAGCTGCTGAATCCGGTTACCACATCCTTAATAGAGTTAGTTGGTGTGGAGGCGAGTAGTTAACGCGCTGATTGGCTGACGTCGGGTAAGGCAGCTGCTGTTGAAGCTCCTAGCTGGTGCCATGAATATATGTATACGGTTAAAACATCCTTAACCATCTAGTTGAACGATTAAATGCGCTAATGACTGGAATTGATAGCTCAGGGTTAGTAAATGTTGTTGCATGCCATTAGTTTAGTTGAAGTCAGTCAAAAGGGTCATGCATGGATGTACCTAACGAATTTCCCTTTTCGATTAACTGCTAGCTAATAACAGTACTAACCCTAATCACCGTTTACTCTCTCAGATGAATGTTCAACTAATCAACTGAGTTAAGACCATTGTTGGTTGTTAGGTCGGTTGTTATCAGTTAGCATAATCGTGAGCACTTAAAGAACTGATTGAAGTTGACAAATCTATGGCTTGCTATAGGATCAATGTACTCGATCCATTCCTGTGTGTGTAACCATCACGTATATGAGCATAATTTCTGAATTTCTGTGATTATTAGTTAAGATTGACTAATCAAGTAATGCATTCCTTGGTTAAGTATACCGGGTTAAGACATGATCACCAATTTAAAAATACATTAACAACCATGTCGACTCATGTAATAAACTAAGTAATTAAACTCTGAAATGATATGCGACCCGACAAATGTCCGTGTCGCATCATTACCAAATTAAGCGAGTGGTAACTAGTTGATATACAAATATGCCTAAACCTAACAGTTAGTTTCATCCTTTAATCGTTCAATCAATGTATACACCTACGTACAAAGTATCCCCAAAGGAAATCCATTAGTTCTGTGATATGTGAAATCACGCAACGAATTCTTGATTAACTAGGAAATATAATATCTGCAAGGATGAGATGATAAACCTACTTGTTGGTCTTAGATAATGTAATAATATTGGAAATGAGATATACAATACCTTGTTCTTTACTAAGAAGAAGACAGGAAATGCTAAGTTAAATTAAACTTGTAGAACTCGTAGAAAATGCATACCACCTCTAAATATATGGATACTAGAGAATCTAGCTTAACAGTTAAGATAACCGTGTTTGGTACCCTAATTCCGGTTAGTACATAGCTACAACATCCAAGTATGTTCTAGTACAAACCATGCATATCATATTCCATGCACGCATATATTGCACGTAACCTCGATAAGTTGAACTCAAGCTATGCATGTAGTCATAGTTCCTCGACATCACCTCCCCATCATTGTAGGAGCATGTAGCTAGCGTCAATCATTCACGCATGCATGCTGGTTCTTATTATTTCTTTCTCGTTTGTTCCCGATATCGCTTTTGCTCGAAACAGAGCCCGAAGAAGGAGACCACCCGGCTTACTGCTCCCCGCAAGACCAGGAACAACCCGAATCAGGCAAGCAGAGCTTGTTGCATCTCTACCTTTCGTACTCTCGTGTATGCCCTGTTATATGTGCTATGTGTATGATTGTTACCGTTGAATCGTTGCAAGGTGCGTACACTAGCATGTGTAGGATGTGTCTTACGTCGAGAACATCTTATAGCTCTTCAACTAAATTGTTAAGTGAGTTGGGAGAGCCGAGGGCGTGCACAATGGGTACGGTTGGTGTGAATTGATGCATGACGGCGACCCAGGTGTATGAAGGTTTTTGTCGCCATACCAACCCTATTGCCAGCGTGTCACCACCCCTTTTTACACGTGAACGCTAGCGAGAACCAACACTGAGGATAGTTGGGGTAAGCCTCCATGCCCCTTGGAGGTTCGCTACCTCCTTGCGGTTATGCACTCACTATGCCTGCAGGGGTTGAGTTGTCGGTAGTGGTTCGAGAGAGTTAAAATGGATATGTATGGATCGGATCAATTTGGAATTGACTTATGTATGGATTGGATCAACTGGGATTTTACTTAGGGGTTGCCCTAAATGAATTGGATGATGTTTAATGGATTGATTCGGATTGGACTCATGAGCTGCCCCGATGGATTTGGATTCGATGATTTGATCTCGTGGTAAATTGGTTGTGATATGCTTGTGTCCTGAGTTAATCTGTTACTTAGTCTTTCTTTACTTCACCTGATTAATGTTAATTTCTTAATTTGTATATTGTTACTCTGAGAAGCATTCATGTTTAATTGTTGTTGTACTAGTATGAGTAGGACATTTAATCAAGCACGGATAAGTCTTGCGAGTACATTCGTACTCACCCAGGTTATCCCTGGAGCTTGCAGGTGAGCCGGTGGTCGAAGATTATTTCGATGATGCCTGAATTTGCTGTTTCCTCGGTTAGCTAGTCGGTTCAGGGTTTAGGCTGTGGCTTTTGTTCAGCGGTCATCGTGCCGCTGTGGGACTCATTTACTATACTTCCGCTGTCGTTAACTTCTCCGTACTCGGATATGTTTTCGGATATAACCGACTGATGTAATATGTCGTCCCATCGTGGGCTGTTATTAGTAATATCGTATTTGTAGAGCTTTGATATGATATCCGAGTTGTTAATCCCAGGCTGCCCTTACGCAATGCGTGTATGATATGAAGCGTTTTGGGTATGCCGTGAAGGGTTGCGGTTGTACCGGTTGTTACGAGGTTGGGCAAGAACGGTTGAGTGACCCGCTGGCTGAGATGCTGTGCCGGCCAGGCAGGGTGTGGGCGTTCTACCGGGCTTTCGAGCGACCCACTAGCCTTCGGGCTAGGTTAGGGTGTGGGTAGAACTGCCGGGCTCCTCCGACCTTGTCTTGTCTGGTAGTAATTGGGAACGACTCTACACCTTCACCGGATTATGGAATCGTATGTGGTTCTGGGAAGATTGGTCGCTTCCGGCCGGCTCGCACGTAGCGGGTGTCGGATCGTTCCGTCTTGGTGCGTATGGCGCAGGTACCGTGCCACCGGGCTGACGAGTCCTTCGGTCCTTGGCGACTTCGCGTTCCCTTAGTCATATGCAATTCCGGGTCCGTGACAGACAATCCCGCCCCAGCGGCGATGACCATCCCATCCTTGGGGCGATGACAATCCTGCCCCAGCGGCGATGACCATCCTGTCCTAGCGACGATGACAATCCCACCCCAGTGGCGATGACCATCCCGTCCTAGTGGCAATGACAATCCTGCCCCAGCGGCGATGACCATCCCGTCCTAGCGACGATGACAATCCCGCCCCAGCGGTGATGACCATCCCGTCCTAGCGACGATGACAATCCCACCTCAACGGCGATGATAATCCCACCCCAGCGGCGATGACAATCCCGCCCCAGCGGCAATGACCATCCCGTCCTAGTGGCAATGACAATCCCGCCCCAGCAGCGATGACCATCCCGTCCTAGCAACGATGACAATCCCGCCCCAGCGGCGATGACCATCCCGTCCTACCGATGATGACAATCCCGCCTCAACAGCGATGATAATCCCGCCCCAGCGGCGATGACAATCCCACCCCAGTGGTGATGATAATCCCGCCCCAGCGGCGATGACAATCCCGCCCCAGCGGTGATGATAATCCCGTCCTGGTGGCAAAGGTAATTCCATCTCAGTGTTGAAAATATGCCCTAGAGGCAATAACAAAATTGTTATTATTCTATTTTCATGTTCATGATTAAGTTTATGTTCTATGCTAGAATTGCATTGGTTCTTGGATATGAGATTCAGAGGAAAACCTAATTGCATGTGTGGAATAATAAACACCATTCAGATCCCTAGTCAGGCCTCTGGACTAGCTCATGTATTGTTGATGGTCTTGTTTTCCTGATCATGGGCATTGTTAATGTAACAAGGATACCGGTAATAATGGGAACACATTGTTAAGGTAACAATGGTGTTGGATAGAACCTCTTATGAGATACTACAAGATCACTTCGTCAATATGTTGTCAGTATCTTCTCATTATGTGTTAACGTTTACTTGCGTCCTTAGACCATGAGAATATCGTAGACCCGGATATCGGATGGTTGCTTTGGGGTCATCAAACGTTACTCCGTAACTGGGTAATTATAAAGGTGACTTTCAGGTACACCAGAAAGTATATCGTGGTTCAAGATATGTCAAGACTGGGATTTGCCCATCCGGTGATGGAGAGATACACTCTGGGCCCACTCGGTATTATGGTGTTAGCATCGCATGGCCAGGTATTGTGACTAAAGGGTTAGTCATGGGGACACCGGAAAATGGAAACGAGGAAAGAGTACAAACCGGTAACGAGGATAACTAGGTATAGTGATCAAGGAGTTGATCACAGGGATACCGTAAAAGTCTCGCCTCGGGTTGTGTAATGTATCGTGAGGCAAAAGGATGATATGCAGTAATACGAGGTTCGCTCGATAAAGATCTTCGATGATATGTGGGAGTCCTTATGGGTGTCTAGATCCCGCTAACGATTATTGACCGGAAGGTGTTCCGGACATGTCCACATATACTCGAACCTATAGGGTCACACGCTTAACGTTTTAGCGACAATTAGGAAAGCTATGATTTATGGAGAATGAGAGAGAAGGGTTCCAAAAGTGTTTTGGATGATCTCGAAAGTGTTCCGGGAGGTCCCGGATGGTTCCGATGATGTCCGGAAGTGTTCCGGAAAGTTCTGGAAGGTTCTAGAAGTTCTAGAAGGTACCAAAAGTTCTAGAAGGTTCTAGAAGGTTCCAGAAGTTCTAGAAAGTTCTAGAAGGTTCTGGTGTAGTTGGACTCCAACTCCATCAGGGAGTTCCTGCTGGAGTAGAACTCCACCTTCCCAGGGAGAGCTGCCCCACCCTCTTTAAATAGAGGGGCAGGGCACCTCAAAGGGCATCCCAAGCAGCCCCAAAGGCAGCCCTAGCCCCTTGGCCGAAACCCTAGGCAGCTGCCACCTCTAGATTGGCCGCAGCCTCCTCTTCCTCTCTCTTCAAGATTGGATCAGGTTCAGCTGCCGGCACGCTGCTGCTTCTTCTTCTCGTAGATCCCTGCCGGTCCACACATGACCGCGGTGTCGCTGATCCGGTACGCGTGGATACCTCGGAGATGTCATACACTTCGGCGTTCGATCAGGCGAACTATTCGTGAGGAGATCACTCTCGCGGTTGGGAGGTATAACCTAGCTGCGAGAGTCTGCGGACTTCATCGACATCGTCAACTTCTCCACCGCATTAACGTGATCGGTGAAGGTATGATATCGTTGCCTGCACCTCGATAGTGGATCTTGGTTTGGCTCGTGTACGGTAAAATTTTTGTTTTGCGTAGCACGTTCCCCAACAGTGGTATCAGAGTAGTACTATGTGTAGTTGTAGGTACGACTAAAGCATACGTGATATGTGGCATTGCACATATGATGTGCGGGGTGTTTGATGAGATCTACCACCGGATTTTCTTGTTGTTTCTCTCTCATTGCATAATTTTGATCTCGGCGGCATCGTCAAATTTTCAGAGGTCCGGCGAACCTTACGATCTTCGGATCGAGACATGCTAGGGATGACTTTGGTTTCACTTTAGTTGAGAAAGATAAATTTACAATGAGTGGGCTTGTAGATGTGATCTACACGGGGGTCATGCGTATGACGAAGTTTAGTATGGGGTTCGAGATTTCTGAATCTCCAATTCCATATACCCCGACAGTTAAATAACTGCAAGGGCAATCGTGCTTATGGTAACGTAGGTAGCAAACGGTTTGCAACATAGCCATAAAGCCACGTATTGTAGCATAAACGTTAGAGGCGTCTAACTTGTTTTTGCAGGGTATGCATGTGATGTGGTATAGCCTATGTGATGCAATGTGATTGTATGAGATGTAAAGTGTTTGTAACTTTAATTTTGTCATGACCTGCGTGTCATGAGTACGGCAATCGGCAGGAGCCAATATGATTGTCATTATTTATTGTATTGACCTGCGCGTCAACTAGAAAGCCATGTAATGCATTTATTTTATTAGCTATGTGATAGCAAATAGTTGTAATTGCGAGGACATGGTGGTGACAATCTTACATCGATGGACCTCGATGCTACGCCATACGCGAAGAAGGAGTTCTCCGCCAAAGGATCTTGAAGAAGTCTTCTTCAACAAAAGGGGCTATACCATATCACAATAATTTGATTGCATGTGATGTTAATCCCTTTTATGCACCTTGTTTGATGCGTGGTAGATGTTGTTAAATAGGGTGATCCCTCACACAAATATCAAGTAGTTAGTGTTCTTCCAAGTGTAGCACCGTCTAGAATATTTGCCATTCTGAGGTGCGCCATGTCACATGGGTACGATAGGTTTGACATATATGAGGCGGGCGCGAACCGTTCGCGCAGCAGGGCACTCGGTTGTCTTGACGAGCTTGGCAAGATCGTCTTGGGCTCCGAACACACCCATCGAAAGATGAACAAGAGTCATATGGGGATATGATTGGCACGTTGACCTACCGGTCTCGTTATTCTGTCATCAGTGATGTCACATCAATGGCGGAGTAAGTGAGTCGTGGATCTTGAATCACTAATAATCAATTATGAGGGATATTGGTTTTAGTGAGAGCTTACTCTAATTAAGTGTTAATTTGAATTGCTTTAATCATGAGCAATGTCTAAAGTGTATTTGTTTTTAGTTGTAGATCTATGGCACCCATAACCACCTTTCCACTATGCGCGTTGCTTGAGAAAGAAAAACTGAATTCATCTGGTAACAACTTTACGGACTGGTACCGTAATGTGAGGATTGTCCTCAAGAGTGCCAAGAAGGACTATGTTCTATCGCAAACTCTCGGTGAACTCCCCGCTAACACTACGGATGATGAGACTCGTATCTATCAATCTAAGAGTGATGATTCCATTGCAGTACAGTGCGTCATGCTTGCCTCCATGGAACCTGATCTTCAAAAGCGTTTTGAGAATTGGGCTGCTTATGAGTTAATCCAGGAGCTGAAAGCTTTGTTTCAGAAGCAAGCAAGGACTGAAAGATATGAGATATCCAAAGCCTTGTTTGAATGCAAGATGGCTGAGGGCAGCTCAGTAAGTCAGCACGTACTCAGATTGTCTGGGTACGTGCAAAGGTTGGATGCGCCAGGTTTTCCAATCTCCCAAGAGTTGGGCACTGATCTTGTTCTCGCTTCCCTCCCTCCGAGCTACAGTAGCTTCATCATGAACTACAACATGAATGGGATGGAAAAGAGTATGGGTGAATTGTTCACTATGCTTAAAACTGCTGAGAGTGGAATCCAGAAGGACGCCAATCATGTGATGATGGTGAATAAAACAACCAACTTCAAGAAGAAGGGCAAGTCTAAAAAAGGGCAAGTCCAAGGGTGCTAGTGTGACTGACACACCTAAAAAGTCTAAGACTGGCGCCACTTCTGATGTTGAGTGCTTCTTCTGTAAAGAGAAGGGACACTGGAAGAGGAACTGCAAGAAATATCTGGCAGAAAAGTAGAAGTCTGGAAAGTCCAGCTCAGGTATGAGTGTCATACATGTTATTGATGTATTCCTTGCTGGTCCACAATGTAATTCTTGGGTATTGGATACCGGATCGGTTGCTCACATTTGCAACTCGATGCAGGAACTACAGAAGCCCAAGCAACTGGCAAAGGATGAGGTGACGATGCGCGTCGGGAACGGAGTAAAAGTTGTTGTGCTCGCCGTCGGTGTCCTACCTCTACATTTATCTTCAGGATTTATTTTAGAGCTTAGTAATTGTTACTATGTCCCGGCCTTGAGCAAAAACATTATTTCTGGATCATGTTTGTTGCAAGACGGTTATTCGTTTAAGTCTGAGAACAAGGGTTGTTTGATTTATATGGATAATATGTTTTATGGCCATGCTCCCGTTGTGAATGGGTTATTTATTATTGATGATGAATAGTACGGTATCCCGCGTATTAGGGGTATCCGTATACCGAATCCCGGGACTTTAGGAAGGTATAGCGTACCCGGTAAGGATCCCTGGACGACAAAGTAACCTCTCTCAGGAAGGGAAGACTCCCCTTAAACTAGGAAGTCAATCCCGACGTTTAAGGA